>OY829505.1:23067722-23285920 GCA_963691665.1 Clepsis dumicolana | reverse complement strand
AGAGTACCGTCGATTTATTATAATGAAGTCGATGACCCAAAGACGAACGTGTACAACGTACCTAGTTACCCATATAAATTAATTAATTTTGAACACGAAGGCCACTTTCGGGGGTAGATTCGATAACAAAATAAAAAGTTTAGCAAATCGTTTGACAAATCAAATGAAACTGAGAAACAATTTTTTCTGTAATGTATTTTTTTATATTAATAGGTAGTTTTGAAGTTATTTAAGAAAAAAAAAAACATTCCGACGAATTGGGAACCAACCTCCTCCTTTTTAGAGTTCCGTACCTCAAAAGGAAAAAACGGAACCCTAAAAATTAACTTCTGCAAACTGCATCGTAGCACGGAACCTTCTTCGCGCACATTTAAGTCGCCTTGTTCGGTTCTTTTATTAATTACTTAAGTAAAACTTAAGTAGACGAACCGCTTCTGACGCGCTATGACGCGTAACATTGTGTATTATGTGACGCGGAATAAGTTGCTGGCTCTCACGCTCACGCTATAAAAGCGAGCACGCGACTTATGTCTCTCGGGACATCCCACGTACCTAGTTGTTGAGCGAAATGCTCCACAGCGTATCGCTCCAATAGCTCAAAGTTGGTAAAAGGTTACCGACGAAAAGCCACGGCTCCTGGCTAGCGTAGCTCACGCTGCCGGCCGCCTCCAGGGAGCCGCGCGCGCACGGCAGCTCGCCCAGCACCATGTGGAGCAGGGTGGACTTCCCCGATCCTACTGCTCCGATTATGGTCGTCAAAGAACCAGAAAAGATCTAGTGACAAAAACGAATTACTTAGTGAAAAACGTTTTCTTTCAGGGCCTACTTAATAAGAAAATACACATAAATTTACCTGTAGGCTAATGTCCTTGACGTCATCTTTGTCGCTCGACTTAATCCAGCGGCTAGAGGCGCTATCAAATCTAACTTTGACTTGGTCCTTACGTAAATCTACAACATAGAGGTATACCTAAAAGTTCAAATCAATGACAACGTACAATTTAGATACTTATAGGACGCTGTCAATGCCACTGTCTGTTCGTTTCATTTAATTAAAATATTTTATGTGCACCTTTAATTTTTCTGCTTCTTGAGGTTCCCGCTTCAGAATTAAGTTGGCGAGGAGGCGGAATGGGATCAACTGAAACGTTGATAAATATTACGTACCAATAATAGGATTAATGCAGGTAGCACACCTCCGCCGCGAAACGCGAAATCGATGCAGGATCATAAGAATAAATAATAACATAGTAGAACGGAAACTCCCGCTCCGGACGTGCTCAAGGTCACGATATTAGAGTATTCGTTAAACAGACTACTCAGTCATGCTGTTACAGCCAGCGTCGCCGCACGCGCGTTTGGTTGTTTATAATTTGGTTGTAATAGTTTTACGTGAACCTGTATGTATTTTGTTTTATATTTGTAGGTAAGTAATACTTATTTAAATCACCTTAAATAGCTTCATTTGATATGGCACTCATATTAAATTCTTATTTAGAAGTGTCTATAATTATGTAGGTACGTAATGATTTATAAATCTCATATTTTGTAAAACTGGAATAAAATAATGATTTCAAAGCAAAGGAGAACGTATATCTTAGTGATATTATCTTTAGACGTAAGTACCTAGTATTTAACAGCAAGCAACCCTAGCATCACGCCTGGATGACAGAGGGGTGTAAGGACGTGAAGGGGGAAGTAGGTAGGTCAAAAGAGATTCCGTTCTACTATGTTATTATTTATTCTTATGGCAGGATGCAGGGCCGTCTTACACCACGCAGAGGTCCCTTTTTAGTAAGCAATAAAGAGATATCGAAAACACCAAATTCTAGCTTCGGTATTTGGGGGCCCGTGCCCTTATGGTAAAGACGGAACTGAATCGATGCCAAACTTAGTGATGGGCGAGTCGAGTTGTCTGAATCGGATGATCCGAATCAGACGCTATGAACCCGCTTCGAACCAAGTTCCTTCGCAACTCGAATCAACTCGACTTGCCGGTTCGAATCGCGCAACCGCAACGTGCACCCAACTCGATTGACTCGGCCTGATACGAATGCGAATGCGAGTTATGCGAGTCGCCAACTCGGCGACTCGTATACGCCAACTCCAATACGCAGAACTCGACTCGACTCGCCGACTCGCGGACTGAGCGAACGCCATCCGGTTGATCCGAGTCGAGTCAACTCGTATTCTGATTCGAGTTGGAAAAGGGTCGACTCGTAACATCGCTAGCCAGACTATCCTGACAGTCCCTGTATCCGACGTGTCCCTGTATCCTGCAGTTTAGCGTCGTTTCACGGAGGAGATGTGCTACCTGTGACCTTTCCTCGTGAACAAAAGTCGAAATAGGTCTGTATGAAACCGCTGAGTCTCAACTCTACTTTATTAACTTTAGTCAGAACGATCACCTACCTACTTAGTTAGTGCAAGTCAAAGTCACTTATACATGTGTATGTACTAGCTAAAAACCAGGCTTCGCTAAAGCAACTTATTTAACTAGAGATTATTGTTAGGTAGGTACTTTTATTAGGGTTCCATATCCAAAATGACAAAAACGGGACCCTTATTTAGGTTGAGATTTAGGTATGTCATAGGCATTTTACTCAAAAACTACAATATATGTCTATTTGAAGTAATTTGGCTGTGTTGGCTGCAAGATGGCGAATGACTGTTAACATTTTTTACTCAATTAGTGCTAGGCCATAGAACCTTAGGCTTTAGAGGATTATTTTACGTTTCTTTTGTAAGGTTTTTTTTAAGGCGGTTTTACTTTTTTGTTAAAAGATTTTTATTTCACAACTTTATGTTGATTTAACATTTCAGAATTATCCTCCAACTCCTAACCATTAAGGAGTTGCACCTTCCATCATCAGGTCATCAACATGAGATGATGACTACTGGACGCAAATACTTGAATAACCTTAGAAAAAAACCGGCCAAGTGCGAGTCGGACTCGCGCACGAGGGTTCCGTAGAAAGATTTTAACGCTTTTCCCCAGTGTTTTAAGAAGTCCAGTGTTAGCAGAGCCCTGCTCTTAAGCAAAATGTACGCATCAACTTATATTATTAGTCTGCGAAATCTACAGACAGACATAAAAATTTAAGATTTAGAGTCTTTTCGGAGTGGTTGTGCTATAAGAGATACCTTCATACCAAATTTCAAGTTTCTAGGACATCTGGAAGTACCCTTTAGGTTTTTGGAAATCGGCAATTTGTATGGAAATAGATTTTTAATGACTGTATCTTTTCAATTCAATTTTGGGATAATAATGGCCCCATCGATCAGTGCGATGATTCCGCCAATGTCGAGGTTGGATAAGACACTGCCAAACGACCTGTATCTTTTGATTGCGTTGACTTAGAAGGTTGATTTTTTTACGGCTTCAAGGGACAGCAGGCTTGAGTATTAATTGATATTAATTTTAGCATGCTACCTCTACGCGTTCCAGAGAAAAAGGGTCTTGACAGACAGACAGACGGACAACAAAGTGATCCTATAAGGGTTCCGTTTTTTCCTTTTGAGGTACGGAACTCTAAAAATATATGAAACACATTATACGTGCCTATAAAATTTGATTGTCACCCTCGATTTCCCTGGGATCCCACCATCAGATCATGACTTGGTGACAATGGGACCACCTCAGGAGTATACCCTTTCGAATAATTATTTAACAATTTCAGAATTATCCTCCAACTCCTAACCGTTAAGGACTTTTACCTTCCATCATCAGCTCATCAACATGAGATGATGACTACCAGACGCAAATACTTGAATAGCCTTAGAAAATATATGAAACACATAATAGTACGTGCCTATAAAATTTGAGGGTTGGCCTCGATTTCCCTGGGATCTCATCATCAGATCATGACTTGGTGACAATGGGACCACCTCAGGAGTACCTTTACTCTACTTACCCTTTCGAATAAAAAAAGAATTTTCAAAATCGGTCTACAATGGGGATGTACCAGTTTTTGACAACCTATGCTAATTCAAAAACCATTTCGAGGAATAGGTTTTCTCAACAATTTCCAATCATCAGATTTTATTCTAATGATTTTAATAATAAGTTATTTCAATTTTTCATTTTATTTTATTTTGACCTTAATCGTTGTGACGAAGATATATTGAAGACACGAGCTCGTAATATTTTTTACTTAACCTGTGGTCGGTCTGCCGGGAGTCCTAATTACAGCTGTGGTGTATATTCTTATTTTAACGTAACTTTCCGCCATTCTTTTGTTACAAAATAAAAATAAAATAAAATAAACGAACACTTACGAAACAAAAGCTGGTTTGATACTTAAATATATTAAATTAACCAAATCATTTCAATATACAAATTTAGTTAAAAAGGTCACTGAAATTCAGAACATTGAATGTCATACTACGGTTTCGGACCCTTTGAATTTTTATCTGACAGCTTTTCTTATGTCGCTTTGACGTTTTATTCAAACAATTAATTTGTTTATGGTATCTGAATCGCAATTTCAAACCCACTGTGTATGAATTAAATGCTTTATTGTACAAAAATATTGGAACAGACACAAATGAGGAACATTAAGATACACTAGTGATCGCTTTGAGTGATCCGCACAGTATTCGTAAAAAGGGGTCCAACTTTTTCGCTTAACGTGTTATTTATACAGGTTGTTTGGTATAACGGTGTAGGAACTTTAGGAGGTGATACAGGGGACTATTAGGAATAGTTTGAAGCCTATATGCCTTAGTCCAATATGTGATAGTTTTTTTTTAATCGAGTTTTTCTGATTTTTTTTACTTGTTACCAAAAGTTGACATAAAAAAATATTTTTTTAACAAACTGTGCAAACAATTTAATTATTTTTTTTACAATTAACACCGCAATTAATTGATTAACCAATCACAAAATAATCAGCCAAAATAGCCAGTGGGCTACACATTTTTTTTAATTATCGATTTTGTAGGTCACCATGAGTGGTTTCCGCCAAATAAATAAACTTTATCGGGCTGTGAAAAAAAAAACTTCCCAAGATATTAATCTTCCATTTAGTTTTAAAAACATGTTTGATATGTTTTTACTGTAATTGAAAATAAAAATTACAACATAATTGCAACAAATAAAAAAAAAACACTGGTCAACATGTTGAACGCCACGACCGAACAAAAAAGCTCCCCATACGAAGTAGACAATTATGCAAGTTTATTCTTAGATCAAATCATTTATTTTGTCAATTTACGTTATCTAAATAAAACGAACTCGCCAGGGAGGGAGCTGGAATGGAATTTATAGGCCCAGAACCAGTACTTCCAATCTCAGCGGACGTCACTAAAGGAGTTATGGACAAACTCAAGGAGCAGGAAGCAAACGCAGAATGGAGACAGGAGGCGGGCTGCCGCCAGTCAAAGATGATGATGGGTAGTATGAACCAAAGAAGAACCAGGTATCTACTAAACCTAGGTAAGAGTAGCTTAAGACTTATGACAGGTATAATCACTGGACATAATGTATTAAACAGACACCTAAGTATCATGGGAATTAAAAGCGACTCCTCCTGCCCACACTGTGGGAAGGAGGAGACGAGCAAGCATGTCCTAGCCGAGTGCTTCATGTATGCGGCTGCGCGACGCGAGGCATTCGGAAGCGATGAGCTGAGAGAAGACGAACTTAAGGATGTCAACCTAAAAGATGTCCTTATGTTCAGCAGGAGAACGAGGAGACTCGAGGAGAGATGCTGCGTGGGAGCGCCGCTGGGGCAGGTAACCGTCGGCTCCAAACCACGGGGAACTGGGCTGAATGAACGCACAAGACGATCGACAGCCCGCCTGATCCAGCCAGGCGTCCCCACACATCATCATCATCATCATCATATCTAAATAAAAAAGCAAATAAAGACACTATTGCACGCACTTCATTTTAAATTAACTTTGCAAATTTTGCAATTAAATGATTAATCGATTAATAAATACCATTCTCCCACGTACGCCACTACATACAATTTTAAAATCACATTTTGTTAGACACAATGAGTGTTTTCTGACAAAAATTAACCTTTTTACAGCTAATTAAATGTAAACAAAAGCTGCTTAGGATATTGATGGTCAAAACATCAATATCCTAAGGAGTTTTTATTATGCACACACACACACACACACACACACACACACACACACACACATCATTCATCATTTTGATAGACACAATGAGTGTTTTCTGTCTGTTACAGCTAATTAAATTTAAATAATAACTACTTAGGATATTTCTGTGAAAGTTGATGTAATCAGCTACGAAACACGTATATTTGTCCAATTTGTCGCAAGGTCATTAAAATCAACAACAAATATCGGTATCATGTGGTGACATCAGGTGACATGATTGACAATGACATGACATGTTATGTGTAAGTGTTGCCAGTCAGATATTGCAAAAACGTGCATTCAAGGGTGCATTCAAGAGAAAAAATCTGTTATCTTGATCAAACGTCATTCAAGACGTCATTGCTGTAGCTAACATTTTTAATTAATATAAAAAAAAATACGAATTTAAATGAAAAAATGAGAAACTTGTATCCTTATTTTGGCCTATTTTATCTAAATAAAATATAAAAAGAGGGGGTTAGATTTTTCGGTACATCTCCATTGACGGAGTAATCGATGTACTTAAAAAAAAAACATACATTCAATGGAACGTAGAACCTCTTCCTTTTTTGAAGTCGGTTAAAAAATGGTCATGGGTGACGATTTCATGTAATTTGGCTGTCATAAGCTCTGGTTTGATATTATTTTTAGGGTTCCGTACCTCAGAAGGAAAAAAACGGAACCCTTATAGGATGACTTTGTTGTCCGTCTGTCTTTTTGTCTGTCAATACCCTTTTTCTATAGAACGCGTGGAGGTAGCATGCTGAAATTAAGCCCGCGGTCCCTTGAAGCTGTGAAAAAATCAACCTTCTAAGTCAACGCAAACAAAAGATACAGTCATTAAAAAGGCTGTTTCCATACAAATTGCCGTACTTACCCCGAAAACCTAAAGACACTATTATATTAATGTTCCTGCTTTGGTGGGGGGGCTGCGCCCAGGCACGTCACAGCCTCACAGCCCAAGATTTGGAGGGGAACTGACAGTCTCACATTTTTGGAAATTGACTGTTTTAAAAACTTTTATAGCTACCTATCACTTCCAAATATTTGTACATAAATATATGTATGTATGTTCAGGACAAACCTTGCAAGTAAAATTTGACGTACTTGAAGTGGTCGGATTTACTTAAAATTTGGCATACTGTAAGTCCGCTCATAATACAATTAATCGGGTCATGAAATTCTGGTGGTCCGGTCAGGTTCATCCCCGCAAGAGGGAATTTATCAATGGTTAATAGCATCGACTTGAAATTTGGTACACGTATAAAGCTCCAATGACAATACAAGTACAGTCAACAAAAAGTCCCTACAGTCAGCAAAAAGTTTGTATTAAAAAACTTATTTTTATGTATGAAGTAGGTACGATCGGATTGAGTTTTATGTGCCTCGCTCCACTATTGGTCTAGCGACTCGCCCCGAGCTGGGTTAAATACTAAACCTGTCTTCACATGGGTACTTGCTTCAGGCCATACAAAATACCCAGGATCACGCGTGGCGACGGCGACGGCAGGGGCGGGGGCGGGGGCGGGGTCGATGCGTATGCGACGTGCGTTAAGTTTATAAAATCACTTGCCTAACCTAGTTACACGACATTTAAAATAACTTTACAAAAATAGCTTATTATTATTATTATTACCTACAATAGTCACACGCTTTTTTCGCGTGGTTTCTTGCGAACTCGTTTCGACTCGAGTCTTGGGAGCGAGCTGACATTCTTCACTCAACAAATAGTCTCGTATTCGCTGCACCGCTACGTTCATTTCTGCTGTCTGTTGATTTTATCAAAATTATTCAATCAATATCATTTGAGTAGTTAGGTAACATTTTATAACTTAGCTACAAGTCGAAGGATTTTATAACTGGAAGAGATACCTCTTTAATTAAAGGATAAGTTATACCTACTTTGTACATGTGTGCTGTCCTGTAATTTGTTAATTAAGTATATATTTTTAATTTACACTGAGAAGTCTTATATGTACACCTATCACAGAATACAATAGTATAAGTCATATTGTCATATACCTACATAGGTAAGGTATGTGAAGGTACGACTACCTAAACAATAAACATAAGTACCTATATTATTAATACATACATACTCAACATAAAAAGTAGACAAATCTCCAAATTTTGTGTCTTCGCTCTTCGGTGCTTATAATATAGGTACAGTGAGCAGCAGACGAAGCTAAGTAACCGAAGCGGTCACAATGATCTACACAAGCTCTTATGTCTATAACATTATATGTACATATAGAGCCATGCTGAGATCATTGTGACCGCTTCGGTTGTTTAGCTACTTCTGTGCTGACTGTACTATAACGAATTGATTCCTGACCTACAATAGAACGTTCTCACAGTAGACGTTATAACTATTGCGATGTCACTATGACGTTTACTGTGAAAATGTTTCACGGTGGGTCAGAAATATTTTTTTTTCGATATTTAGTACAATGCAAAATGACAAAGGGGGCAGACTCTGGGAAAATGGTTTCAATCTTATCCGCGGCCCCGCTACTTTAAAAAATCTTGTTATTTAGGTATTTTTCCATAACTTTTAAATTCAGGTGGCAACTTGGACCAGGGGCGGGCACAGCCCCTCTTTGCGTTTGCCCGTGGGGGAGGGGGTCATTAAAAGAGTAATGGGCAAAATAAATGTGTAATTCAGGGTACCTGTCCAACAGCCTGGGGAAAGTAAAGCGTCATGGTTTGCTTCATGATATTGTAGTAACAGGTGAGGAAGAAGACAGACTCGACGGTGATGTGGGTGGTGTAGCCCACGTACAGCAGCATCGTCACAAAGATTCCAAAACGGGATGTGAACATCAGGAACGACAGAATCACCCCGCGGACGTACGAGGTCATCTTGATGTAGAATGCTTCTTGCCTGAGAGCAGAAGCCCAAACCTCAGTGCCATAGAATCTAGATATCACATCCGACTCGACTGCGTGCTATCGGTTACGCATGAAATTACATTACAATGTCAAATTCATATTGGGGCATATTTGTAACACGTTTGTATTAAGAGGCTTCCTTCAGAGGATGGCCTTGAACGTTCGCGGATTTCTCACTCCACCTCACTTCTACTAAACGACGTCGTTTTAGTGACAACATCTATTAAATATAGGTCTAACTTAATGAAGTTGAGATGTTATAGATAATTAATGTATTTATATATTTCGTTTTTATCGTTTAAATAATGTACAGTTTGGCTCTAAAAGGCTGACCATTCAGCGTCTGGCCCAGGGGAGCCCCTTAACGACAATCATGTCATGCATGTCATAGTCATGACTTCATGACCCTTTGACATGGAAGTTATTTCAAATTTAACATTTACCTTCTTACTCTATCGATTATTCTTTGAAACGGTTCCTCCCATGTGTACATTTTTATAACTTCCATTCCTGTTATGATCTCCTTCATCAATCGTACTCGCTCGTCTGATTTTAATGCTGTACATTTTCTGTAATATGCGGTCTGAGTGCCAAGGAAAACTGTCAAGAGGAGAAGATTTTATGTTATGGTTTGAAACGCGTTGCTATAAAAGTCGCGTTTGTTGATTGATCTAGCTACCTTTACATCCTAACTAATATTATAAATGCGAAAGTAACTCTGTCTCTCTGTCTCTCTGTCTGTATGTTTGTTACTTCTTCACGGGAAAACCGCTGCACCAATCTAGATGAAATTTAGTAAGAAGATAGTTTGAATATTGAGGAATAACATAGCCTACTTTTTATTCGGGAAAATTTTATAATTCCCGCGGGATAGCGATAACTGAAATCTACGCGGACGAAGTCGCGGGCAACAGCTACCTAGTACTAATAAAAAGAGGATAGAAATACCTAGTATCGTTTGTATGCTTCCCAGAAGTAATATTGCCGCTTTTCGCCTGTACTTTTGCTATTACCGCACACACTATGCAATCACGCACACAATTACTAGGATATACTTAGTTTGGTCATATTCGTCGGTCTGTCTGTGCGCGTCTTAGCTCCAGTTCCTCCGAACCATGAAATAGTTGTAGTAGTGTCGAACACGCCCAGGATAGAGTTCCTAAGCCGTTACGAAAAAGCCCTGGCATAGATACCAAATTTAAAGGTATTTTCATCACACCTATTCGAAACCAGTGTTAGCAGAGCCCTTCTCCAAAGCAAATAGTTTTCCTTTTAAATTCACTACATGCACTACTGCATAAGAATAAATAATAACATAGTAGAACGGAATAATAACAGTTTCTCTGGTAGAGGGGGGGGGGGGGGGGGGGGGAAGACGACGACGACGACGACGACGACCTGGACTCCAACAAAAATGAGCACGTCAAAGCTAAATATTTCGCAATCGAATAACTTTATCGAAAAATGATCTTCGAGCACCCCTAATATATATATAAAGACCTACACAACGATATTCCACACTATGGGGTGGCGAGAAATAAAAAAATCATCACCACTTTACGTGTAGGTAGTGCGTACCCCAAAAAATATTTTTTTTAACATTTTATCCCAGCACTTTTTCGGCCTAATTAATATGTTTAGCTATGCAAAATTACAGCTTTCTAGTACCAATAGTCTCTGAGCTATGCCGCGGACAGACATACAGACGGACAAACAGATAGACAGACAGACAGACAAAACAGACGGACATGACGAAACTATAAGGGTTCCTTTTTGCCATTTTGGCTTCGCAACCCTAAAAAGGAACCCTTATGGTGCGACTCAGTGCGTCCGTCTGTCCGTATGTCTAATGCTGGTTATCTCAGGAACTACTAATGCTATCAACTTGAATTTTTTAAAAGTGTTAGGTGATACTTACTTACCTACCCAACATTTTTGCAAATAAAAAGGAATTAAAAACTGTGAAGACATACCGCCTTCTAGTTAACCGTTCGATCTCTATGGTTTGCCTTTATTAAAAATAAGTTTTTGATCTGTCAAGTTGTCATATTCAAATAATACTTCAAAAAATATAATTTTCTCCTTGCGACAGCTTGTTCGTTTAAATTATAAAACTTAACATGGTAGCAGAGCGAAATATCCCGAAATAAAAACGTGAAGTGTTAAACTAGTGTTAAACTCGTGCGAAACATTGAACCTTTGGATAAGGATAATTATGATACTTGGGCGATTCAAGCTGAAGCCGTGCTGATTAAAAATAAGCTATGGAAGTATGCAGTAAACCATTTACCTACGGTTCCAAGCAGCGATGAAGTTGACGGCGACAGGGAGGCTAAATCAGAACTTATTCTGCAAATTGCCCCCCGCAGTTAAAGGACACCAAGAAATGCACGTCTGCAAAAGCCCTATGGGACAAGCTAAAGGAAATACATGCAAGTAAAGGCTCCGCGCGAAAAGCTACTCTTCTCAAGCGGTTAATACTTACAAAACTTGAAGACAACAATGTACGTAAACACTTAAACAGATTTATGGACACGGTAGAGAAATTAGCAGAAATGGACGTAGATATAAACGAGGATCTACTTACTATCCTAATGCTGTATAGTCTATCCTCTGATTACGAAAACTTTCGTGTAGCCATGGAGTCACGTGACGTTCTACCAAAACCTGAAGCCCTAAAAATTAAAATAATTGAAGAGAGTGATGCTCGACACCGTGACGTCGAGGTCAGCCCACAACTATATGAAGACGAAAACGCACTCTACTTATCTTGCAAAATCTGTAAGAAATCGGGACGCAAAATCTTTCAGAAGAAGACGCATAAGATTTGCTGTAACTGCTGGAAGAAAAATAAAGACTCAAATTCTAAAAGCTCCCTCGACGCTGAAGAGTGCTTCCTCACTTCAAACCAAAACAACCAGAACGACTGGGTACTTGACAGCGGCTGTACTTCTCATATGACGTTTCAACAAGAGTATTTCAAAAATCTAACGACTCTTTTACGAAAACTTAACTTTGCTTCAGAACGACACTCTACTGAAATTAAAGGTGAAGGCAGAGTTACACTGAAAAACAAATATGGGATTATTAATCTCGAAAACACTCTGTATGTACCCTCACTTTGCAAAAATCTACTGTCAGTGCCAAAAATGACTGAACATGGAGCTTCTGTCACTTTCGATAAAAACAAAGCGTTCGTCCGCAACAAGACAGGAGATTTGCTTATGACTGCAGAAAAGTCTAAGAACAGTGGTCTCTACTATGTCAAATCGCAAAACGTCGGAACGAAATTACGCAGCTACGTCTGAACCATCATCAACAAATACGAAGTAAGGCTCCATACTAGACTGGCACAGAAAGCTTGGACATATGAACGACAAAGATCTCCATCTAGCGCTCAATAGTGAGACCTTGCTTGGATAAAACTTTGATAAAAAATAGTCTCTGTCTGACTGCGAGGCATGCATTCAATCCAAAATGACTCGTGTACCAAGCTCTCCACCAAGAACAACTCCTCGAACTACTGAACGTTTGGAGATTGTCCACAGTGACTTGTGTGGTCCTGTCACACCTTACGGAAAAAATAGATACTTTGTCACTTTTATTGACGATTACAGTAGATATGGACGTGTCTACTTCATGAAAAATAAATCTGAAACATTAGATCATTTCAAAGTCTATAAACAAGAAATGGAAAAATTAACTGGAAATAAAATTAAGCACCTGTAAACCTATAATGGCACCGAATATGTCAATGGCAAATTTCAAGCCTATCTAACAGGAACATGGGATTGCAAGACGTTTATCCGCGCCCTACACCTCACACCAAAACTGGATTGCTAAACGCAAAAATCGGACTTTATTGGAGAAAGCAAGAGCGATGCTTATTGACGCTAAAACAACCTTTTTGTATAGATTTATGTTTTTATACTTTTTTTATTAATATTTCGTAGTTTTGTTTTGGAATTGTCTTTTTGATTCAGTTCGAATACAGGCATTGAGATAACTAGTCGTTTCTGTTTGCACAATGAACCAGTCCCTTAGCCCTCTGCTAATCCTCAGCTACGAGGGGCGGCTGATAAGTAATCTCCTTGGTCAGAAATATATACAAAAATAATGCTGGCTGGTATGGATTTATATTCGTTTGTTATTCTATTTTCAAAATGTGTTACATTCATTTGTTTATTGCATCACGTTTATTTGTCTCCTACAATTGTTTCAAACATGTCGGTAGAAAAAGTGAAAATGGATAAAATCGAGCAGCGTGCGGTGATTAAGTTTTTGACTAAAGAAGGGAATACGCCTTCGGAGATCAGAAAGCGTATGTTACGTGTGTTTGGCAGTTCGTGTTCTTCCGAATTTGTTATAAAGTTTTGGTCAAAGCAGTTTAAGTTAGGTCGTGAGAGCCTGGAAGATGATCCTCGTAGCGGAAGACCAGTTTCGGCCGTCACCCATTAAAAATGTAGCCAGGGTAAAAAAAAATATATTAGAGGACCGACGAGTGAAGCAGTGGGAGATAGCTAGAGATGTGGGCGTCAGTAAAGAGCGAGTCAATGAAATAATTCATGAGCATTTGAACATGTCCAAGGTTAGTGCACGTTGGGTCCCCAGAATGTTGACTGCATTTTACATGGAGAGGCGTGTCAAATGTTGCGAAGAGTTTTTGGACATGAGTCGAGGGAAAGAGGAAGAAATAATTTCTAGAATTGTAACATGTGATGAGACTTGGATTCGACAATGGGACCCGGAAAGTAAGCAAGAGTCGTTACAGTGGAAATTTAAGGATGAGAAGCCGCCTCGGAAATTCAAGGTCTGTCCATCGGCAGGTAAACTTATGGCTACAATCTTTTGGGACACATAATGGATTTTGCTCATAGATTATTTACCGAAGAAAACTACAATGAATGCTGATTATTACTCAAACTTACTATATCAACTAAGAGAGACAATAAAAGAAAAACGGCGAGGTAAACTAAGCAAAGGAATTCTGATTTTGCACGATAACGCACCAGTGCATACCGCCCGCACAACGAAGCTAGCAATTAAAGACAATGGCTTCGAAACCATTGACCACCCCCCTTGTAGTCCAGATTTAGCCCCCTGTGACTATTTTCTGTTTAGACGTAGAGAGTAGAGAACGAAGGTTTATGACCGATGACGAAATGAAGGCTGCGGTTACTGACTTTTTTGAAGACAAACCGAATGATTTTTTTTTTTGGTTTTAAATTCAATATTTAAAAAATTTAATAAGTGCATTTTACTAGCAGGGGACTATATAGAAAAATAAAAAAAAATTAGCCTACTCGATTCCGGTGATAAACGAACTATTTATTACCCGACTGCCGACTTCAAAAAAGGAGGAGGTTCTACGTTCCACTGTATGAATGTTTTTTTTATCTATGTACATCGATTACTCCGTCAATTGTAGACCGATTTTGAAAATTCTTTTTTAATTCGAAAGGGTATACTCCTGAGGTGGTCCCATTGTAACCAAGTCATGATCTGATTATGAAATCCCAGGGAAATCGAGGGCAACCCTCAAATTTTACAGGCATGTACTATGTGTGTCATATATTTTCCAAGGCTATTCAAGTATTTGCGTCTGGTAGTCATCATCTCATGATGAGCTGATGATGGAAGGTACAACTCCTTAACGGTTAGGAGTTGGAGGACAATTCTGAAAAATGTCAAATCAACATAAAATTGTGAAATAAAAATCTTTAGACAAAAAAGTAAAACCGCCTTCAAAATAAACCTTAGAATAAAAACGTAAAATAATCCTCTAAAGCCTAAAGTTTTATGGTTTAGCAATAAGTAGCAGAAATAAATAGTAAATGTACTGTAATGTAGTATTTTTAAATGTACTTACTGTTTTATTTCTCTGTATGTGTCGAATGTATGTGAATAAATGTTTCTCTCTCTCTCTCTAAAATATGAAGTCGGTGCTTCATTCAAAGAATATTCCGCTCGCACCGCACCGACTTCATATTTCTGCTACTTAGTGCTAGGCCATAAAACTTCAGGCTTTAGAGGATTATTTTACGTTCTAAGGTTTTTTGAAGGCGGTTTTCGAGTGTATGTATGTATGTCTAATTCATTGGTACGCTTTACAGCCTAAACCGTTTGACGGATTTCAACGTATGAGGTGTCATTACGTTCGTTTCTGTGGGAGTAACATAGGGTGTGTTTCCCGGAATTACAGTCAGTTTTCTGTTTTTAATGCGAAAGTTTGTCAGGATGGGTGTGTGGATGTTTGTTACTCTTTCACGTAAAAACTACTGAACGGATTTCAATGTAGCTTCACAGTAATGTAGTTTATACATAGATCAGAATAACACAGCCCACGTTTATACGGGAAAATTGTACTTACCTATAGTTCCCGCAGGATAGCGATAACCGAATTATACGCGGACGAAGTCGCGGGCAACAGCTAGTTAAAAATAAGTTTTTGATCTGTCAAGTTGTCATATTCAAATAATACTTCAAAAAATATATTTTTCTCCTTGCAACAGCTTGTTCGTTTAAATTATAAAACTTAACAAAAACATTTTTATCTTTAGAAAGGGGGGGTCTTAAAAAGTTTAAGTAGGGCTACAATTAAAGAGCGTTGTTTGTAAATTCTAAAGATTTTTTATTTTTGTTTTAGGCCGCTTCGTTTTCGATTTTGATGATGAATGTAAAAAAAATACCGTTACCCATCCCTTATATCCGAAATTTGCAAAGATAAAAATACGAAATAATTCTATATCATAGAGCTTTTTAGTTATGTAAAGATTACAGGAAAAATAAAACTAATTTAAAATTTATATGTCTGCCTGCATATGTCAATAACCAACATAAAATGATCACGTTGTGCGTACATTTTGATTAGGAGCAAGGCTCTGCTAACACTAAATCTAAAACACTAGGGGAAAAGTAAGAAAAATCTTCGAGACTCGTTTCTCGTGACAGACGAACTATTTACCTACATATTACCTACAAAGTTGTACAGAACCCTCTGTTCGCGAGAAGGTCTCTACCCCATAGTGTGAGGTATCGTTGGATAGGTCTTTTAAGGATATTGGGGGTGTTAATATCATTTTCCGATTGAGGAATCCGTTTGTGATATGAAGTGTTGTCCCCCCCCCGTCCCCCCACCCCACCGCTGTTGTATTTGGAATTGTGAATCAGAGCAGTATTGCATAAGTATAGAGAATATTAAAAGGGAAATTATGACAAGTAGGCTTTACAGGTTTAAGAGACCAACTTGACCAACTTATTTTACCTCTCTCTGTCACCTTAGATCAGGAAAGGAAGGAAGATCTGTCTGCTTTATCTGTAACCGATTTAAAATTATCCCACACCGCGTATAGTTTGCTTAGGTGTAGAGCTCTGCTAACACTGGACAATTTAAAACGCTCGGGAAAATAAGGAAAAATCTCCGACTCGCACTTGACTGGTTTTCTAGTTCTGTGATCTACCTAGCTGGCTCCAGACGCTTCAGCGTATCAAGGCAAGTTCGCAATATTTCTATTACTTAACTACTTACCTAGGTGGGTACTGTTAATATTACCAATACCCTATTGGAAAAATGTTTAATTGATGCCGGAATATGTTATTTAGTTTCTAGAAGTGAATCTAAATACCACTTACTTTGAAAAGGCACTACTGCTATAATAATCAAGGTTCCATATGCGGCGGCTCTTCCTAGCTCCCGATACAAATAAATTGTCATGAGCTGTGAACATGAACCATAATTGAAACTAAAAGTAAACGGTGTCTGCCGCTCTACCCAACATCGATTTAAATATTTTTCCCATAGTTTGATAACTTTAAAATACCTACTCAATTAATATATCATTTTTTTAATAATTGAATGTGCGTTGTGCTCTGCTGCTGCGACCGAAGAGTGAAGGCAATAAAAACAACAACAAAACAACAACAACAATAAAGTGTTCTTCTTAGAACAATCGTGTTTCCACGAGACGTCATTTTATAAAACTGAGCCTCTGTAGTGTACTATGCCCTTAGTGTAATCAAAAAGCACAAAATACGTCTCGATCGTGTTTGCGTTGAAGTGTCAAATAGTATGACAATTGTTAAACGCGAACGCGATCGATACGTATTTCTTGGCCTGCCCCTAAACTACGAAATTCGAAAATCGAAGTTCATATCGTATCGTCCCGCTCACTCTCGTGTTAAATAATATTAGCTTGCGAGGGACGGCACGATACGAAGTTCGAATTTTGCACTTCGTAGTCGGGGGGCTGATCGGCGATTACACTTGGCGCTCTGTTGACACAAGAAAACGTCTCGAACCCGTTCATGTTAAATGGATCATGGAAAGTAAACGGATTGACAAAGCCCATACTATGAATCGTTCTTATTTACGGGCGATTCTTCGAGACGAGCTGTTTTGCGTGACCTTCGGTGGACCAATTGTTTTTTCACTATTTTGATATGTGACCTTGAAATTTTAAAACAGGCCTAAATTTAAAAAATACTGCCTTTATATATGAACCTAATATTTCGTGAGATATTTGAGTTTTTACGATCACCGAAATCAAACACATTCACCGAAATCAATATTCAATAAATTGTGCCACCGAATTCAAAACTGATTCCACTGCAATCAGCTTGGTAATAAAACAAATATTTTTTGCTACAAATTGTATATATTATCTTTACAGTATTATCACTTTTTAAAAATCACATTGAAATGAGATACAACTTTGCATTAAATATTTCGATACCGGTTTCTGGGTTTGTGGTTCAGGCGATGCTGGTGGATCAGTTATAACAGCAGAAGTTCCTGGTTGTATAGATGAAGAATGGAGTAATTGATTGTGCGTCATGCGACATTTGTCAACGCCGCATGAGCGAGCTAGGCAGGATTCTCTTCGATGTCTCGGCTTCAAACATTTGAAACATACTTTTGCCTCTTTTGCCTATTTCCAATGGATGGCGAGTGGCATATCATCTGTGTCTTCGTCGCATTCTTCCACCATGGGTAGTGGGCTCTATTGTGATGCGTTGGTTTAATGGGTAGCCGTAAAGGTTCGTGGGCCCAATACTTCGAGACGGATTGTGCTTCTTTCTTCAGAAAATTTGATAATTTGGCGAGTTCAGGTTCATTTTCATTTTCATGCTCAATTGCGTAGGATATCCAGTGACACTCTAAGTGCATCATTTTCATTTTCAGGGTCTGGACGAGTTCGATGTTGTGGAGATGTTCGGGTTTGTTCAGCGCTTTGATCGTTGCGACGCAGTTCCGTACTTTACACGCAAATTTACTCAGCTATTCCGGTGCAGGTCAGAGAAGAGCTGATTTCGTTGTATGCTATGCTTTGAACGACAGCAATTCATGCACACTTCCATTGTAAAACGGTAATTATTTCCCTTCCGTAGGTTTCCGGAGTCTTGAAATCGCATTAGCTAATTGCTGTATCTCAGTAAGCTCCGGTGGTCCTATTCTGGTGGTTCGTGCTGGGTTTGTTGCTCATCTCTATGTCGTTCAGTAGTTGATCTATTGAAATTAAAAAAATCATAAACATTGAACAAATTAATGGCTTCACCGAATTCAACATAACACGTAACCAAATCCACCGAATGGCGAAGAAACCTTTATAAAATCCGCCTCTATGCAGTGAAGCCGGCAAACACGGCGCAGTCAAAGCTACCTGCGCAAGCATCGCGAAGTTCCTGGTGTAATTACTTTTGGAGATGCCGACGTGTTAATTTGTGAATGCCAGTGAAATCACTCGTTACCCTCGGTCGCATCGAAAAATCGTTTTAATTTAATGAATTCAAGTGATATTTTTTTGTGTTATGACTTATGAATAAAATGACTAATAGACTAATGTCGTATGTGGGAACTCATATTAAACACTAATATAAAATTTGTATCTTAAGTTACGATTTTTTGTTTCAACTCAACTGGGTTGCGGACGCTTCCACCGAGTGTCATTTTTAAAACCTATTATTTTTTTTCTTAAATTACTAAATTAAAATATACGAATAATTACTAAATAGTATAATAGTTCTCCAGACAGAACAGTGGCTGAGGTACACATCTGATTTTTTTCATAAATATTAAACTGTAATTTATAACATTTTTTGCCCCGGACACGTAAAAATGCCTCTGCGGAGAAATGCTCTTACATTCAGCGCCATCTACCTTGCTTGAGTGACACATTCGTACCGCTGTTTTGTTATTATTTGACCCGCTGTACTGGCTCCGACCTTGGCGTCATCTAGAAATTCCCTGAATTTTAAGATAACTGCGGGGAACGATTCGAAGTATGGGCTTTGACACTGCGTATACTATCCTCCTTGGTGTTAACGTTTCAATGGGGGCTACCGCGAGTCAAATATCCGCTAGGATCGCTACTGTCTAGTGAGGTCTATCTATCAATTTCCTCCAATCACAGGCCAGTAAATTGGTGGAGAACGACAGGTAGTCATAGACTCCACGCGACACTAGCTATCGTAGCGGATCTTTGACTTACGAGATAGCCCTCATTGCTATAAGCATTCGGCAGCGTCTCTAGCGGCACACTACTGCGTGTGCACATACGGCGTATTAAGTATTTCACTCTTTTTTATCGGTCGCGTTTCTTTGAAACAACGTCATTGTTTCCTTAGGCTAATCTAATCAGTAGTCACCTACAATAACATAATGATCCTCACCACAGTTTCAAGAGGTCCGATCCAAAGGTAGTGGGCGAATAGTGGCCCTGTGTCGAATCTGTTCACGTCGTTAGCCATGAGGTTCACCACGAGGCCTGCACCACTTTCCGACATTGCTTGAATACTCACTTTTAAAGCCTTAATAAATAACTTTTCTATTAAAAAATACTTTGCGGAGGTCCATAATTATGAACTAAGAACAATTAAATTTAAATTTATGGCATTTAATGGCATACCTATGTTGGAACGGTTGCTCTGGGGATCGATTTTTGAATCTCACTTGGTGACTAAATTTTCATCTTTTTTTTTTATACAACGAGGAAGGCAAACGGGTCACCTGATGGTAAGTGATCACCACTGCCCATAGACACCCGCAACCCCGGAGGGTTTGCAGATGCGTTGCCAACCCAGAGAGCCAATATGAAATGCCTCATGTGCCTGTAATTACACCGGCTGTCTTACTCTCCAAACCGGAACACAACTGTGCAAGCACCTGCTGCTTAGCGGCAGGATTAGCGAGTAAGATGGTGGTAGCGATCCGGACGGACCACGCATACGGTCCTACCACCCGCAAATCATCATCTCATCCATGACATTGATATATCACTGTTTGCCAATAGCCTTGCGTTCCACTGATGTATTATTTTTTTTTTTTATGTAAGTATGTACATCGATTACACCGTCAATTGTAGACCAATTTTCAAAAATATTTTTTTATTCGAAAGGGTATACTCCTGAGGTGGTCCCATTATCACCAAGTCATGATCTGATGATGGGATCCCAGGGAAATCGAGGGCAACCCTCAAATTTTATAGGCACGTTACGGTTTTCATATATTTTCTAAGGCTATTCAAGTATTTGCGTCTGGTAGTCATCGTCTCATGTTGATGAGCTGATGATGGAAGGTACAGCTAAGGAGCTGTACCTTATTTCACAGAATAGATATTTATTTCACAATTTCATGTTGATTTAACATTTTCAGAATTATCCTCCAACCAACGTTCCTTAACGGTTAGGAGTTGGAGGATAATTCTGAAAATGTTAAATCAACATGAAATTGTGAAATAAATATCTATTAACAAAAAAGTAACACCGCCTTCAAAAAAAACCTTAGAAAAAAACATACTTAAAATAATCCTCTAAAGCCATGTGTTTTATGGCCTAGCACTAGCAGAAATATGAAGTCGGTACTTCATTCAAAGAATATTCCGCTCGCACCGCATCGACTTCATATTTCTGCTAGTGCTAGGCCATAAAACTCGTGGCTTTAGAGGATTATTTTACGTTTTTTTTCCAAGGTTTTTTTTTGTAGGCGGTTTTACTTTTTTGTTAAAAGATATTTTAATGTCATACCTGTCTACTAATATGCAGCTAATTTGCGTTTCTGTCGTAGACAGCATGTCAACATAGTTGATTGAGGTTAGCTGTCACTGCCAGTGGTAAAGAAGTCACTCAGTATTTGAAATCATAATCATATGAGAGTTTTGGTCACCGGTGAGATTAAAAAACACGAACTTTTTAGAAATCTGAATTTAGTCACCGGGTGAGATTCAAACCTCCTGGTGCTTTGATAATGGCCTCGTCGAGAGAGTGTGCTGAAACGCGTCAGCGTTTAGTGTAGTGGTGGTGGTGATAGGTCTGTATGGCATGTGTTGATTCGTGTAGCAGTGGAGGCGAAGGTGTTGCATGGAAACATGCATTTGCCGCACAGATATAACTATTTGTCATTAGTGGTCGCGGGTGAGCAAAGTAAATGTTTTTAGTTCATAAATATGGACCTCCGCAAAGTAACGCCTGATTCAATAAATTATCCAATATAAGTTGACCCCACACTGCGTACATTTTAATAAGGAGCAGGGCTCTGCTAACACTGGACTTCTTAAAACACTAGGGAAAAGCGTTAAAATCTTTCTACGGAATTCTTTTTACAACTCCATGCATTAGAAAAAGACTTCCGCTTGTATTACAAGTTACAGGTCGTTATGAAACAAGCCTCTGAATTTCACTAATAGATTATTGTATAGTTACTTAATTGTCACCGGACTTACATAGGTAGGTTTGCCAAATTTCATCTCAATCAGTTGAGCATAACTTTTTATAATTTCAAAGTTTAAAGCTAAGTTAAGTTTAAGTTTTAAAGCAGCAGCAACTGAATTGTTGCGAGATTTGACCCGAACACAACTTACATACAAATATTACATATTAAATAAAAAGTTGTAAATAAGGATTTCCCGTATTACTTTTAACCCCCAACGCAAAAGAGGGGTGTTATAAGTTTGACTTGAAGTTTGGCCTCGTAGCTCCTAAACGGATGATCGGATTTGGACGTGGTTTTTTTTAATCGAAAGCTAGTTTAATCGAGATGGTTCTTAGCTAAGTTTTTCCGTTTTTGAGATATTACATTTTGAAATGAAAATGGTTTTTGTCATGCTCAGATCCCAAATGGGAGAGCCCGTTGATATCTACAGTATGGCTAAGTTCTGGGAACCCGAAACCGGGAGCCCGTTGATATCTTGGAAAGTAAATGTAAAAAGTGTAAAAAAATGAAATAAAAATTTAAAAAGCCCCGATGTAAAAAAACCTTTTAAAAAGTAAAACAAATAAAATATCTGGGCTTGGTCCTTTAATTAGGAACTACGTTAACTTTTTCGCAGTCGGGTGCCATACGGAAGTTTAGCTATGTCGGAGATTTTAAATTTTAAATTTGTTTTTATGCAAAACACCAGTGAGCGTATACCGCGAGTCACATTGTAAAAGTGGGCAATGCGGAGCCCTATGTTTACAGATCACACCTGTGAAAATACCATTCTACATAGAGAAAAACTGTCTTGAATAATTCAAATACGAGTCGAGTAACTTAAGAGAAAATTACCGTCCAAATTCTTTATCACAACCAGGGGAAAAAATATATCGAGCTGTAGGTATTTTAATTTTGTAGCAATAAGTAGGTATACCTACAGATTTATACGGTTTTGAAATGTTATTTTCACAGGTGTGGGTACTAGTATAGGTACCTACTTAATCTGTAAAATAGAGCGCCAGATAGTACAGGCGCCTTATATGGAATGAGTCCCACCTTCCTATAAATAAGACTGCATACACCAACTCTCATTTTCATCCCAATGTGCATTGCTCCCGTCATGAACGGATGCTGGACCATCACATTGGCGACGCTGCAGAAGATGACGCCGCATGAGAAAAACGCCGCCTCACCGAAGCTGACATTACCTTCCCTCTCGTAATACGAGAACAAACGGGACAGAAACGTCGAACTCCTGGCACAAAACATTTGATAATCTAATAAAAATACAGTATCGTATGTGTGCGAGAAGGTGAAAATTGGGTGTTTTTAGGGTTCCGTACCGAAAAAGGAAAAAACGGAACCCTTTTAAGGTCACTTTGTTGTCCGTCTGTCTGTCTGTCTGTCTGTCTGTCAAGACCCTTTTTCTCTCGAACGCGTGGAGGTAGCATGCTGAAATTAATATCAAATACTCAAGCCTGCAGCCCTTGAAACTGTGAAAAAATCAAATTTCTAAGTCAACGCAATCAAAAGATACAGTCCGAAAATTCTCAAAATCTTATTTTTTATGTCTGTCTGTAGATTTCACAGACCAATATAAGATGACCCCACATCGCGTACATTTTGCTTAAGAGCAGGGCACTGCTAACACTGGACTTTTTAAAACACGGGAAAAGCGTTAAAATCTTTCTACGGAACCCTCGTGTCCGACTCGCACTTGTCCGGTTTTTTTTATGGGAACTTGTAGTTTGTGTAGGCTCTACAAGTCTACAAGCATTCCATTTCACACACACATATTATTAGCATTTTTATGTTGTTTCAATTGTGGAACCGGAATAACAAAAGTAATAAAGGTACATTAATTTTATCGTACTATAATATTTACTTTAGTTGAAAGGCTAAAGGCTAGTCGTTTATCACTGTAACTTACGTGCCGTTGTTTCCATCTTCAATCGGACTAAAGTATCTTAATAAAAGACCCAGAAGAAGAGGTTGCTGTAACCTGCGTACAAAAAGGGACCATCATAATTTAAACAACAAGGTCCTTACAACAAAACCTACACGATAAATGGCCCATCCTATTCTCCCCTATTAATACTTATTGTGAAATAATCGGGGTGAATATAGGGTAGGTATATACATATATATTATACATAGTGGAAAAAAATCATGGGCCCTAGAACCTTAAATCCTTAAGATACCTAGATTATTTTACTTAAAGGAATTCTTTTATTTTTAAAAAGAAACAGAACTGCATTAACAGATTTCTCGACAAGGTTACCTAAACCGGGAATCGAACCAGTTAAAAATACAAATAATATACACTCGCTATTTAAGTCGATACAGTCACAAGCTTTCATCAGGCGCTTAATGAAAAATTTCGTAAACAAATTACACGTCAATTTTAAATGTAGCGATAAAAATTACTAAAATTAAACACAAAATTAAATTGAAAATTGAACCTGCGCACATTATTGGTGTAATAGTAAAAAAATGCGACGTTGCGAGTGGCTTTCCTGAAGGACGCGTTGTTGCCGATATGACGTTAGGTTTGATTTCGCTTGAGTTGAGTTTGCTGTCAAGTATTTTTAACCGACTTCAAAAAAAGGAGGAGGTTTTCAATTCATAATTTTTTTGGGTTCCGTACCTCAAAAGGAAAATACGTAACCCTTATAGGATTACTTTGTTGTCAGTCTTTCTGTCTGTCTGTCAAGACCCTTTTTCTCTGGAACGCGTGGAGGTAGCATGCTAAAATTAATATCAAATACTCAAGCCTGCGGTCCCTTGAAGCTGTGAAAAAAATCAACCTTCTAAGTCAACGCAATCAAAAGATACAATCATTAAAAAGGCTATTTCCACACAAATTGCCGAAATCCGAAAAGCTAAAGGGTACTTCCAGTTGTCCTAGAAACTTGAAATTTGGTACGAAGGTAGCTCTTATAGCACAACCACTCAAAAAAGTCTCAAAATCTTAACTTTTTTTTTCTGGCTGTAGATTTCGCAGACCAATATAAGTTACATATCTCAGTAGTGGAAGTGGTGGCATGTTGAGCGGTTGTTGTTCTGCTTCGTTAATGGCCTCGTGGAGAGTGCCGAAACGCGTCAGCGTTTAGTTTAGTGGTGGTGGTGATAGTTGGGCCTGTGTGGATGTGTTGATTCGTGTAGCAGTGGAGGCAGAGGTGTTGCATGGAAACATACATTTGCCGCACAGATATAACTTTTTGTCATTAGTGGTCGCGGGTGATCAAAGTAAATGTTTTTAGTTCATAAATATGGACCTCCGCAAAGTAACGCCTGATTCAATAAATTATCCAATATAAGTTGACCCCACACTGCGTACATTTTAATAAGGAGCAGGGCTCTGCTAACACTGGATATCTTAAAACACTGGGGAAAAGCGTTAAAATCTTTCTACGGAACCCTCGTGCGCGAGTCCGACTCGCACCTGTCCGGTTTTATGTATGTTTCCCGATTACTCGAAGATGGCTGGACCGATTTGGAAAATTATTGGCTTGGCCGGTTTTTTTAACCTAGGGCACAGTGCAAAGAAATACAACAGTGTCCAGTGGTCCAACGTTTTATGTTTGTGTACAAGCTGACACCGTAACCGCAAGGCCACATCACAGAACATAATAAATAATGAAACGTGTGGTCACATATAACTAAAACTTACGCTAATTGTTTTGTTTATGTGTAGACATCTGTTTTCAAATTCAAGATGGCGGACATTTTTTTAATACTCTTTTTTTAAATCTCGTGTCATGGTGTTTGTGGTCGCACTCTTCCGAATCGGCTCGACCGATTTTTATGATTTTGTTTATGTATGCTTGGTAGGTATGAGAATAAGTCTTAAAGTATTATTTTTTGTGTGCTGTCTTTAATGCACGTGCCTCTGCCTGCACGTGCCTTTGCACGTTTTACACATACGCAAGGGCTGGCATTACTTAATGCAGCATGTAAGAAAATAATACCTACTTAATTAGAAAACGTAGCTTGTCCCATATGTCTTGGTACCTTATGATAAACTCCATAGCCGCCAGAATTAATCCATACAACATAAGTTCCGATCCGAACACCTTAAACAGCACCCTCCAGAGGCTAGGCTTGGAGCCGGAGGCAATACTTTTCTCCACCTCACGTTCCCATGCCGTTTGCATCGCATCACCTTTAACATAGTAAAGGCATGTTTTACCGATTCAGTAAGTACCTACATTACGCCAGGGCCGTGTTTTATAAAGCTATAATTTGGAAGCGGAAGTCTCTTTCTAGCAAAAGAACTTCCGCTTGTAAATTGTAACTTGTACCTAATATAAAAAACCTATATAAAAAACGGTCCAGGTTGTAGACTAAGCTATATTTAGTTAGAACTTGCATAAAATGATGACTAAGTAAATATAAGATCGAGCCATGGGAATAAGAAAGTAGGTCAGACCTAAGACATCGGAGCGGTGTTCCGGCAGAGGCGCGTACAGATCACTGTCGCTGATGTCGCGGCTGTATCCCAACTTAAACGTTTCTAACGTCCATCTCGATAAGAAATAAGAAACCATTTTGATTAAACAAAAGTCCTATTTTTTGTCAATTTGTGATTTTGCAAATGGACAATTTAATTTACCTAAGTAGTAAGAATTTAAATTATACCTACCCGAATGTCAGGACAGAGAAGATATTTGCCTTATATCGCGGATTTACTTGGCGTCTTTGTTTTGGCCCCGTATCCATTTTAGCTAGTTATGCAAAATCAGCATGGTCGTGCAATAGTAGGTGTAATCTACTTGCGGTAATGAATTAATAAAGTGTCGCCCCCTAGGAGCACATGCACATGGCCAATTCATCAAACGTGTTTTTAGTTCAGTCAAATTAGATTTCATAAAATTAATGGAGAAGGTTTTTCTACGGGTGGGTATACTTAGTTTAAATATATTACGGCGGGGTTAAAATTTATCAAGTGCCCGTCCCTTGGGTGCTTGAGGTAAATAAGGAATTTACGTCCCACTAAGTAGATAAAAATTAGTGACATAATTTACTAAACAAAAAAGCAAAAAAAATACGGGAATCAGACAAAAATCGCCTCGAAGTTAAGTTTACTCTTGATATTAAGTATACTTAGTCAATTTAACGAGTAAGTAGGTAAATAAGTATTATTTATGTACTTACTTGTTTTTATGTATCGTGAACGGGTTTCTTACAAAAGTAACTCTAGGAAACCACTATTAGGCTATCCGGTCGTCGGTATTATAATATAGGTTACTCAAGGTAGATACTCTCTAGGTCCAGTGGTTTAGGCTGTGCGTTATGTCTGTCAGTCAGTTAAACAGTCAGTCACGGTACTGTGTTTTATACATAAGATCCTCCATGAATTTTGCCAAACCATAATTTGAACTAAGTATATAAGTATGTAGCTATTTCTTACCATGCGTATGCGTTACATTATGTTAAGTATGTTTCTATGTTGTTCATATTGTAAGTAGGTAGGTATCTACCTATGAAAATCCATTTGAAGTGTATTACTGACACACTTTCGTACCTAATATGCCTATCACTGCCGCTACGTGACAAACGATTTGTTTCTGGGTCTAACTTTATCTGCAGTCTTGCTACTTAGACCTGGCGTTTCAAAATGAAAACATCTTACGACATGAATTTCACATGCAGTAGTAGGTAATTACGATAGCCTAAGCCGTGCGTGTAAATAGGAACCTACATAATGAAAGGTGGTACATAATAATCAAATTTATATTTCGTTAGTGATGCAATGTTTAATTAAAACTCATATATATAGCGCTTCGACTTTATGACACGTTAGTGGGTAAATAACCATGGTTTACGCTAAACTTGCTTACTTGGCTTTTATAGCCTGTTTGTGTCAGGTGAGGGTTCTAAACACAATACGCGCCACACAAACAAACACACACACACACACACGGGCATACACTATATTTTATGTAGGTACCGGGGGTATCAAAATCGGCGCCCATTACAGCGGCATTTTAAAATTAAGCGTTTTATAAACAAACCGATCGATTTCCTAAAAAATGTATTTTACGCGATTGTAGCTTATTTAGTTGATTAACGGACCTGTTAGCGCTAATGCGTGTATAGGCCGCGCGATGGATTAAGATGGCTCGGCGAAACTGGTGGGGCAATTTTGCGCATCTGTACAATTGCGCACAAAATTGTTAAGTTCTGAGTGTATTTCTTTGAAATATATTTTTCTTATTTCGCATTTTTTTGTACCTTTAGTCACCTTACATATAACACTCGTTTTTGCTTGTGACTTGTTTTGCTAGTATGTTTATTCAGAATCTTGGTAGTATTTTTTACGTGCTTTTAATTACCCATGATTTAATTAGTTTCCTTTTTAACATAATTCACGTCGTAAACGATTTTTCTGGCTTGCCATGTTCAAACTTTATATTTTTGCATTTTTTTCACTAACTACGACATCATAACGTACTTACTACTAATACAGTAAAACAATCCGTGCGCAACAGTACTCAAGAGACACGTGACGCGTGAACGAAGCGAGGGAGGGGAAGAACGACTTGATCCACCAATAACGTGTCGGCGCCAGCGCGCACCCTCCCTTCACCCCTCTGCGCAACCAAATAGACCTAAGAATTGACTTCTGCGCATCCCCCTTCCACTTTTCATAAGCGATCTTAATTCGCCGCGCGACCTATAAATGAAACAAAGAGTTTGCAATTCGTTTGTTTCCTCGACGGCAGCGCAGGAAGAGGTCGCGCCATACTAACGCGTGACACCACATGTAAGAGAAGCCGAATCTTATTTAGTAATTTACGTATTAAATTTGGCAAATGAAATATTGTCATGGTTTTTAAATTGTTGTTTATAGTTTTCGGTACGACTTCTGGTTAGGTACTCCTTATATATGAACTAAAAAAACAATTACTTTGCTCACCCGCGACCACTAATGACAAATAGTTATATCTGTGCGGCAAATGTATGTTTCCATGCAACACCTCCACCTCCACTGCTACACGAATCAACACAAAGCCGCAAAGTAACGCCTGATTCAATAAATTACTCCTTATATGTTTTTTTTTCTTGGAAATACGTTTAAAATGGAAAATAAAATACAGCGGCGATAAGCGCCATTTTTAGAGTTCCGTACCTCAAAAGGAAAAAACGGAACCCTTATAGGATAACTTTGTTGTCCGTCTGTCTGTCTGACTGTCAAGATCCTTTTTCTCTGGAACGCGTGGAGGTAGGATGCTGAAATTAGTATCAAATATTCAAACCTGCGGTCCCTTGAAGCTGTGAAAAAATCAAGCATCTAAGTCAACGCTAGGACTTACATAAAAGGGTAGTTTGGAATTTATAAAATATTAGTGGGTACGTTGGTTTTGTCATTAACTAAGTTGAGTACATGGTTTACATATGTCAGTAGTGGAAGTGGTGGCATGTTGAGCGGTTGTTGTTGTGCTTCGTAAATGGCCTCGTGGAGAGTGCCGAAACGCGTCAGCGTTTAGTATAGTGGTGGTGGTGATAGTTGGGTCTGTGTGGCATGTGTTGATTCGTGTAGCAGTGGAGGCGGAGGTGTTGCATGGAAACATACATTTGCCGCACAGATATAACAATTTGTCATTAGTGGTCGCGGGTGAGCAAAGTAATTGTTTTTTAGTTCAATACAAATTGCCGTACCCCGAAAGCCTAAAGGTAGGTACTTCCAATTGCCCTATAAACTTGAAATTTGGTATAAACTTCTTATAGCACAACCACTCAGAAAATTCTCAAAACCTAAAATTATTATGTCTGTCTGTGTATGTCACAAACTTACCAACATACACCGTTTACCACTGCTAACGACATCTAGCGCCGAATAGGAGAACTTTGTGTATGCCGCGCGGGCTCGAGATCACGCGTGGGCGCGAGATCACTCGCGGGCGCGGGGTCATTGACGCTTATTGCCCTAGCCGCCACTAGATGGCTGTAACATCCTAAGCAAAATGTAGGAACAGGGCTTTGCTATTAATACTGGACAACTTAAAACACTGGGGAAAGAACCCTCGTGCGCGAGTCCGACTCGCACTTGGCCGGTTTTTCTTATGGATTGTAATTCCGTGGTATACCACGGTAATAGTAAAAGCAGTGAATTTATTTTTTTATGCTTTATTTTTGGTATGTGTGATTGGTTAAATACTTTCTTACATTTATTCTAATCTTGACCTATTCACGCTATTCCCGTGGCATGGAAAGTATTCAACAAACCCTTAATTTTTAATAAAAACTTCAGTACTGAATTTATAATTTCTATAGAAACCCTTATTACACGGCTGCCCAAAGAAAAAAGAGTGTATTGTTTTCAGGGTTCATGTAAGTATGTATGTAATTATGTGAGTTTTTTTGTCAAGTTTTTAAATATTGAGATAAAATCATATACTTAATTACTTGCTAGTTATGTAATTTTGGTTTTGTACTAAGGTTGTGTTATATATTTTTGATTTGTGATGAAAATACAACTGTATCCTTTTATTTTTATGGGTCGGAATTAGGTTTTACAACAATCCAAATTAAGCCTATCACCGATGGTATGTACGATCACATGACCCTCGGTAATAGAATGTATGTGAATCTGTTACCGACCCATTCAATATTTGTTTTGGTCAGTGATAGGTTCTTAAAGAAGTATCTATTACCGAGTGACATTTTAGTCTTCTATTATAATATATCACATTTAGGGTACCGTAAGTACTTTATTTTTAGTAAAATTTATACTTTTACTCATTATTGGAAACTTATACATACAATTTATACATAATATGTAGTTATCAGAATAAGCTGTACATACCGAAACGTATTATTTAAATGTGTTTCTCATCTTGATACGTGTATAGAAACGAGATGAACATGTGTTACAGTAAAATTGGTAATTTATTGTGACAACCAAACAAAATATAAATCCTAAAATCATTACTTTAATGTTTAATTTAGTTTCCTTAAAAAAACTTGTACAAAGATAGTATACAGAACCAAAGCCATTATAATTTTTTAACCCTCGATATTAAGTTCCAAATCGTCAGTCGGATTTCTATTACCGATGGTAGAACATTGTCGCTTTTTAATACCCTCGGTAATGGAAGCTCAATTCGCGGTAGTAGAATCACAGCCATTACCACGGTAATAGAAGACTGAGGTATTTTGGTTGCAATAATTACTTTATCAAATAAGGACAAGTAAAATGAGTCAAAAAAGATACGATGCTGAAAGTTCAATAAACGCTCTTAAATAAAAAAAAATGTCTCGGTCGTTAAGGAGCTTTATTACCTTTAATTTTTTGGTCTCATTTGAAAACTTCCATAAGTAGGTACCACGGTAATAGGCGCTGTTACCTTAGATACATGAGCTCCCGCACCGCTAGGAACTTTCATGTCCATATATGCCTAAGTAGTTAAGTGCCTAATAATTTGAAGGGATCGCACCATCTTCGATTTTATGAAATGCACATAGTTATTAGTTACTTGATCTGTTATCGCAGGTGACGGAGGCGCAGAGCGTGAAGCGCGTGCGGCCGGGCTCCGCGGTGCCGCGGGTCGTGCCCTGCGTTCCTGCACAAACGCCGTGCCGCACCAACATCAATAATCTAAACGCTCGCTACAGATATGAATGCAATTTGGAAAAGATCATATCTAAATTAGTTAACGCTCTGATTTATACGTTCTTGTACAAAGATGGTGGTTGCGCTGGCGTCGGAAGCGGAGGGGCTGAAAGCAGCGCCGCGGGCGGAGCGAGCGCAGGCAGCGGGAGTTGCGCGGGCAGAGACAAAGGGAGCGGCGGCGGTGCCGGTGCCGGCAGTAGCAGAGGCGGAAGCACTGCTTCATTGGATTCCATTTTGGGTGTAGACTTGGATTTAGCTGAACTTGATTTGCTCGATCTCGACCTCTTCCCTGAGACTTCTGGAGGCGGCAGCAAAACAAGCAGCAGCAGCAGCAGCAACGGAAGACAGAACAGTGCGTTATCGTTACTTGTCCAATTACTTGGACAGAATGTTCTCAATCTAGATGCTCTTGGTGGAGACCGAAATGATTAGCTTGCTGCACGCACTGCTTCTTGTCCTTTGAACATTAACACGTTGCCTGCTACAACGAGTATACTCGTATCTAACTTTAATATACCCAGTGCCACCCATACACGGACCAACCACCCTCTGGACACCGCATCTTCTATAATTTACTTGTCATTGCGAAAAAAGCCGCGGTGAGCGGGCCGGGGAAATGCGTCCAGTGCCCTTAGTGTAATCAAAAATAAAAATAAATAAATAAAATAAATATCGTGGGACAAATTGACGCCAATTGACCTAGTCCCAAACTAGGCAAAGCCTGTACTATGGGTACTAGACAACGGATAAACATACTTATATAGATAAATACATACTTATGTACAAAAAAATACAAAAAAAAGCACAAAATACGTCTCGATCGCGTTTGCCTTAAAGTGTCAAATAGTATGCCTGTTCCACCAGGCCAAGAAATACGTTTCGTTCGCGTTTAACAATCCCCATACTATAGTGAAATAAACGGATCACTCACGTATGTCAGTCGAGTATAGCTCGACATGTTTCGGACTAATCCGTAGCCCTTCCTCTGGGAGCACACGCCACGCCGGTGGCGAGACGTAAACTGCGCGCCGCGGCTCTGCTCGCGCGGCTGCTCGGAGCAGCTGACGGCGGCTCACAACAACCCTCGTTTTCATCGTCATTTTTATTATTGTCAAAAGTGGGGTAGCACACTACACTAATCACATCACTTTGTAAAGGCTCGTTCACACTAGCTGTTGATGCAGTATTCAACACAGTTTTCCATCTTGGGGGCACTGACCATCCACCATCACGGTTGAAATTGGGATGACGACTAATTTCAATGGCTTCACGTACTTTCGGAATGATTTTTTTTTCTCTTGCCAGTACCATATGTGAGTGATCCGTTTATTTCACTATTATTGAGTCTCACGGTAGTTTTATGTTAAAAATCCCCATACTATTTGACACTTTAACGCAAACGCGATCGAGACGGATTTTGTGGTTTTTGATTACACTATGGGCACTGATTGGTTCATAGCTTGTCATTTCGCTTGTCATCTGGTCGAAAGTGAGCCGCGATTTATAGGTGCAAATGAACATATGCGTTTCGGATACATTCGTTTCGTCCTGACATTTGGTTTCCAGAGGATGCTTGGTCCGTGCACCCGTACAAAGAATATATACCAACGTAACAAGAAACGACACTGACGCATGTGTGCAGTGAAGACTTCGCGGCTGTGTGCGTTTCGGGACGCGAGCGGGGGTGAGCGGCGGGTCGCGCGGGGTGTGGAAAGGCGACCCGCGGTCATAAGAATAAATAATAACATGTTATCGTTATCGTCGCCTATAACTCATACAAAATAGTCAACACGAGAGTACTCGTACTTAGCAGCAGACCCTGGTACATGGTACGAGTATATTCATAGTTTGGCGAATAGATATAGGTACTATTTCTTTTCTGTTGCCAACCACGGACATACTCGTATTATACTTACGCGCCAATTTAACATAAATTGGGATTAAACTGTACGAGTTATGCGAATCAAATGGCATAGGATTCGTGTGTATACTGGCAAACAACCAAAAGCTACTGTTATATCGACGTATAATATAACCACTGGACTGAAGTTGTTATGGACTTAATGCGAGACTACTTACTTAGACAAAGAATATCAAAATTGTACACAGACAACTTCTATAACTCAATTAAACTTACAAAATTGCTGACTGATACGAGGGGCGGCTGTAAAGTAATCTACCTAACAATGAAACAAAAGACCGTCGTGGCTCATTTTTTTTATTTTTCTATATAGTCCCCTGCTAGTAAAATGCACTTATTAAATTTTTCAAATATTGAATTTAAACCATTAAAAAATAAATCTTTCGGTTTGTCGTCAAAAAAGTCAGTAACCGCAGTCTTCATTTCGTCATCGGTCATAAATCTTCGTCCCCTGAGGTCTTTCTTGAGAAGTCTAAACAGAAAATAGTCACAGGGGGCTAAATTTGGACTATAAGGGGGGTGGTCAATGGTTTCGAAGCCATTGCCTTTAATTGCTAGCTTCGTTGTGCGGGCGGTATGCACTGGTGCGTTATCGTGCAAAATCAGAATTCCTTTGCTTAGTTTACCTCGCCGTTTTTCTTTTATTGTCTCTTAGTTGATATAGTAAGTTTGAGTAATAATCAGCATTCATTGTAGTTTTCTTCGGTAAATAATCTATGAGCAAAATCCCTTCTGTGTCCCAAAAGATTGTAGCCATAAGTTTACCTGCCGATGGACAGACCTTGAATTTCCGAGGCGGCTTCTCATCCTTAAATTTCCACTGTAACGACTCTTGCTTACTTTCCGGGTCCCATTGTCGAATCCAAGTCTCATCACATGTTACAATTCTAGAAATTATTTCTTCCTCTTTCCCTCGACTCATGTCCAAAAACTCTTCGCAACATTTGACACGCCTCTCCATGTAAAATGCAGTCAACATTCTGGGGACCCAATGTGCACTAACCTTGTACATGTTCAAATGCTCATAAATAATTTCATTGACTCACTCTTTACTGACGCCCACATCTCTAGCTATCTCCCACTGCTTCACTCGTCGGTCCTCTAATATATTTTTTTTCACCCTGGCTATATTTTCATCGGTGACGGCCGAAACTAGTCTTCCGCTACGAGGATCATCTTCCAGGCTCTCACGGCCTAACTTAAACTGCTTTGACCAAAACTTTGTAACAAATTCGGAAGAACACGAACTGCCAAACACACGTAACATAAGCTGTCTGATCTCCGAAACTTATTTTATCCATTTTCACTGTTTCTACCGACATGTTTGAAACAATTGTAGGAGACAAATAAACGTGATGCAATAAACAAATGAATGTAATACATTTCGAAAATAGAATAACAAACGAATATAAATCCATACCAGCCAGCATTATTTTTGTATATATTTCTGACCAAGGAGATTACTTATCAGCCGCCCCTCGTAGATCGACATGTGTATGCGGAAGCTTGAGAAAAAAAAGAAAAAGAAATCCGAAGATGCTGTTGACTCGCAAAATGAGAAAAACAAAGTATCTGTATTTTAGGGTTCCGTACCTCAAAAGGAAAAAACGGAACCCTTATAGGACCACTTTGTTTTTCGTTTGTCTGTCTGTCGTCTGTCTGTCGTCTGTCTGTCTGTCAAGACCCTATTTCTCTGGAACGCGTGGAGGTAGCATGCTGAAATTAATATCAAATACTCAAGCCTGCGGTCCCTTGAAGCTGTGAAAAAATCAACCTTCTAAGTCAACGCAATCAAAAGATACAGTCATTAAAAAGGCTATTTCCATACAAATTGCCGAAATCCGAAAACTTAAAGGGTACTTCCAGTTGTCCTAGAAACTTGAAATTTGGTATGAAGGTAGGTCTTATAGCACAACCACTCAAAAAAATCTCAAAAGCTTAAATTTTTATGTTTGTCTGTAGATTTCGCAGACCAATATAAGTTGACCCCACACTGCGTACATTTTGCTTAGGAGCAGGACTCTGCTAATACTGGACTTCTTAAAACATTAAGGAAAAGCGTTAAAATCTTTCTACGGAACCCTCGTGCGCGAGTCCGACTCGCACTTGGCCGGTTTTTCTAAAAACAAGTCACATTAGCTCTTACCATACGTAACCACAGATAAATTAAACAAAGAAACTTCACTGTATAATGATACAGTGAAGTTACAAACAGTTACCTGTAACATATAGACCAACTTAGTGCTTAAATCTCGTCTAAAAAAATGTACTTACATAAGAACCGATTTTCAAAGTCAACACTTTGTTTTATTTCCAATGCCATAGAATAAAACTACGCCCTCTATACATTGCCAGCGTTTTAAATAAGGTAGGTACGACCTTTACAGTAAACATCTTACGTTAATACGTTAATACTCGTACCTACTCGGCATTGGAGGCAGCACTACTTACCTGTTACGAATATACCTACTCGTAGTTGGCAGGCAACGTGTTATGACTCATAAACTGAAAACTAAATCTCTTAACTATTATAAACATTCTCTACAATTTAAACCGAAAATAACATTTCGCCTATTTTATTATGGCATTGATTTATTATTCTCGAAAATGAAAGTCATCAAAATCCGTCCAACAGTTTTTTGCATAAAAGAGTAACAAACATCGTACCTTTCGCGTACCTATTTAATCAGTACGATAGTTAGTATATATACATATATTCTTTGACGGTAGGATGAATGACACTGATCCAAATGGTTCGTGTACAGTATAAGTAAGTACAATACAGGCAAGGTACAGGGTTGTAATTTGGGGAAGAAATAAAAATTTAATATCATGGTTTCTAGTGTGTTTTATTTTTTATGTAAGTAAGTGCCTATAGGTTTAAGGAAGCACTAATAAAATAGTATATTGTTGTAGACAATGATATTATATACAAAAAGAGGTAAGTAGATATGTCACCAGCGTGCCGAAAATGAAGCACAAAAAACGCTATAGGTCGCGCGGCGAATTAAGATCGCTTATGAAAAGTGGAAGGGGGATGCGCAGAAGTCAATTCTTACGTCTATTTGGTTGCGCAGAGGGGTGAGGGGAGGGTGCGCGCTGGCGCCGACACGTTATTGGTAGATCAAGTCGTTCTTCCCCTCCCTCGCTTCGTTCACGCGTCACGTGTCTCTTGAGTACTGTTGCGCACGGATTGTTTTACTGTATTAGTAGTAAGTACGTTATGATGTCGTAGTTAGTGGAAAAAATGCCCAAATATAAAGTTGGCAAGCCAGAAAAATGGTTTACGACGTGAATTATGTTAAAAAGGAAACTAATTAAATCATGGGTAATTAAAAGCACGTAAAAAATACTACCAAGATTCTGAATAAACATACTAGCAAAACAAGTCACAAGCAAAAACGAGTGTTATATGTAAGGTAACTAAAGGTACAAAAAAATGCGAAATAAGAAAAATATATTTCAAAGAAATACACTCAGAACTTAACAATTTTGTGCGCAATTGTACAGATGCGCAAAATTGCCCCCACCAGTTTCGCCGAGCGATCTTAATCCATCGCGCGGCCTATACAAAGCATCTTTGGTCTCAGTACTTTCAGTCGGGTCACGAGTAAGCAGCGACACGCACGCGTTTGACAGGTACCACAAACCTAGATTATGGCGACAAAATGCCGTCGTCTGTCATGCTCCAATGCTATAATTACGCAAAAAAAGCAAATAAAATTAACGGAATCACATATCACAAGTAATTAAGCCGAGATTACTGTATTTTAAATGATTTGTGATAACAATAATGCACCATTGTTGTCAATGGCATAAAGCGCTTGAACATAGATTAACGTAAACAGAAGCGACGTAATATTGATCAAATTAGGTACTGTAATTAATTAGTCGCATTAGTGTTATTGTGTTGTTTAATAAGAGTTATTGATAAGTAATGAATAACTAATGGACGCTGTTATTAACTCGTTCATGTATACACTTATACGAAGCTACCCACATACATAGATTACATTAAATCTTTTTGAGGGTGTTTCATACTGTCGGGAATAATAAATAAACCGATAAAAAAACCGCCCAAATGCTAGCCGGACTCGCGCATTTCTATCTTTCTTTTTTCTCAAATATTTTTCCCTAGTGTTTTAAATTATCCAGTGTTAGCAGAGCCCTACTCCCAAGCAAAATACCCACGCAGTGTGGGGTCAAATTACACATTTCTAGTACCAATAGTCTCTGAGCTAAGCCGCAGACAGACTGACAGACAGACGGACATGACGAATCGTTTTTGTCATTTTGGCTACGGAATTCTAAAAAAGGGATGTAGACTCTGCAGCGTAGAGGTTCATATACCTACTTATGTGTATTTCGTGTACATTATCATGTATTTTACCATAATATGCCGTGTATATATATTATGTAGATTTCACCTATGTTTATTAATAAATATTAAAACAATTTGATTACAAAAAAAACATTACTTAAGTATAATTTTTTTTTACAATAAATTATGCTACGTTTATATTGTTATAAAACCAGCGCACTACCCTAAGGGTTCCAATATTGGCGAATTACTTCATAGAATTGGTTTCGATCCACATGTTTCACGAGTTGTATTGGCGCCAACGTGTGCAGCCAAACTTAACACCTTCTAAAATCTTTGTACCGTCTGTTTCGTTAGTCTTTGCCATAGCGTGTTATAAATGCTGCGATTGGTGGACTCAGTGACGTCTGCATAAACTTGCGCGCAAATAACAAACGATAGTTGTCTTTTTTGTTCTTTGGTCTTAATTACGCCATCTCTTTTACACCATTTAGCAATGTAGTGAAATAATACGTGTATGTGTGACTGCCGTCATTCCGTTCGGAACATGTTTTTCGGCTGTTTTGTGGGTATATAACGTATCTATACTTATAATATCATTGGTTGTAGAGGCTGTTTGCTACCGCTTTGCCGTAATAGAGGGCAAATGATTGTTTTGGGAATTTACAGATGTCACCACCAACAGAAAATTTAGATCCCTCAGTGCAGTGAACGCATATAAAACATATATGCGTTCACTGCAACAGAGGTAAGACCAGCCAAAGACCTATGAACCAGCGTAACATGACCTTAGTAAAAGGTAAAAGTTGCCTGGTTTTTTTACTTACTTCGGAAAATATGCTTAACCATATGTCAGTTTTGTTGGTCACATGCTCATAATTTTAACCCTTAATAAGGCCCTATCTGTTCTATTGGAACATAGTAGGTACCACTGAATGAATAGCAGCTATGGAATACATACCCGACAACGGTCATTTTTGAAGCAAGTCGCATTTTAAATAAAAACAATTGTAAGTGAGCTATATTATTCAGATACCTTCTAAGATTGAATTTCCAATTAAGTAAGTGCATGTGGTCGTTAAATCGCCTTTAGTGTTTGAACGCCATAAAACGAGAGCTCTCGTACGCTGTCTGAACTCCGAAGGCGTATTCCCTTCTTTAGTCAAAAACTTAATCACCGCACGCTGCTCGATTTTATCCATTTTCACTTTTTCTACCGACATGTTTGAAACAATTGTAGGAGACAAATAAACGTGATGCAATAAACAAATGAATGTAATACATTTTGAAAATAGAATAACAAACGAATATAAATCCATACCAGCCAGCATTATTTTTGTATATATTTCTGACCAAGGAGATTACTTATCAGCCGCCCCTCGTACATGTGAAAAGTGATTCCACTACCCTTGGATGCCTTGGGACAGTGATCCGTGTGATTTTTGCACAACTTCACCCCACATGAAGGCATTTTAAAACATAAATCTTATTTTTGATGATTAAAATAAACTGTCAAAACAGCGTCCGCCATTGCGGACTCGCGCAACCTAACTGATCCTACTTGTACATAGTCCCTCTAATCTGTGAACTGATCGGCGCGCCGGTACAGTTTGCAAGCCCCACCCACCGTCATTTTAAAGTGACAGGAATGCTTCCATGTCTTACATGCGTTCACTGTTGATATCAAATACTCAAGCCTGCGGTGCCTGAAGCTGAGAAAAAATCAACCTTCTAAGTCAACGCAATCAAAAGACACAGTAATTAAAAAGGCTGTTTCCACACAAATTGCCGTACCCCGAAAACCTAAAGGTAGGTACCTACTTCCAGTTGCCCTAGAAACTTGAAATTTGGTATGAAGGTAGCTCTTATAGCACAACCACTCAGAAAATTCACAAAATTTTAAATTTAATGTTTTTCTGTAGATTTACAGACCAATATAAGTTGACCCCACACTGCGTACATTTTGCTTAGAAGCAGGGCTCTGCTAACACTGGACAATTTTAAAACACTGGGGTAAAGCCGAAAAGCGTTAAAATCTTTCTAGGGAACCCTCCTGCTCGAGTCAGACTCGCACTTGGCCGGTTTTTTTTTATTGGATTCAAAATTTCGATGCGGTTTTTAGAGTTCCGCACCTCAAAAGAAAAACGGGACCCTTATAGGATCATTTTGTTGTCCGTCTGTCTGCCTGTCAAGACCCCTTTTCTCTGGAACGCGTGCAGGGAATATGCTCAAAAAGTCTCAAAATCTTAAATTTTTATGTCTGTAGATTTCGCAGACCAATATAAGTTGACCCCACACTGCGTACATTTTGCTTAGGAGCAGGGCTCTGCTAACACTGGACTTTTTTGAACACTGGGGAATCTACAGACATAAAAATTTAAGATTTTGAGACTTTTCGGAGTAAGGCTATAAGAGCTACCTTCTTACCAAATTTCAAGTTTCTAGGACATCTGGAAGTACCTACCCTTTAGGTTTTTGGAAATCGGCAATTTGTATGGAAATAGGCTTTATAATTACTGTATCTTTGGATTGCGTTGATTTAGAAGGTTGATTTTTACACAGCTTCAAGGGACCGCAGGCTTGAGTATTCGATATTAATTTCAGCATGCTACTTCCACGCGTTCCAGAGAAAAAGGGTCTTGACAGACAGACAGACAGACAGACAGACAGACAGACGGACAACAAAGTGATCCTATAAGGGTTTCATTTTTTCCTTTTGAGGTACGGAACCCTAAAAACAGAAATTCCCGTGGTTAGCATTTTCTGTTTTTTTTCCGCACTTTCATGTTTCAGTGACTATTAAAAAAGCATAATTTTTGGTCGGTCTACATAATTATCATTAAAGTCATAATTTTTTTTTTTTTTTAATTTATCCCATAAGGGATAGGCAAAGGAACTGAGTCCATACAGCCACGTCTGATGTGTTTTGTAAATTTCTATATATTAAAGTCCTGTCACCGTCAGAGTCGTCAGTCTGTCCTAGTCACGTCCTGTCAGCTGCTCATGCCTTCCGTAAAGCGATAGTGTACTTTACGGCGAGCTACGGCGAGCAGCAGCCCGCGGATACTTGGGGGTCACAAAAAGAGGGAATACGCGTTTTCACTTGAATTCTTCATTTGCTGGGCACTTTCACGTTATTTTGTTGTATAATACACTATCTTTATTATCCACCAAACAACATTTAGTACAGAAACTAAAATTCAAATAACGGTACGATCCACTCTCATCGGTTTCCCGCCAAATTCCAGTCATAATTATTCGAAAAAAACATTTTTTTTTTATGGAAAATTTATAAGTTGACGTGGGAAATGGATAAACATCTCCTCGGTCGTGCTGCACGTGAAGTCTAGGGTAAAAACATGTTAAAACATTACATTATCAAAGTCTACTGATTTTTATCCCAATCTACTGATATTTTGCGAAAATTTCTACTGCTGCTCTCGAATTTCATCTGGCAACACTGCTATGTTCAGTTATTTAAAATATTAAGCTCTTGTTGGTACGCTGTAGTTTTACCTTCAGTGTTATTGTGTATCATGTTAGTAACTATCGTCTTGCAACTTACGTGATAATGATAATGATTAATTCGTGTTTAAAACACTGACAGTAGATCTACATTAAAAACTTTTTGTTCAGAATCAATGTCATGATGACTTCGGAAGGAGAAGCACACAAAACAACTGAATTTGTCCGTAGACGGAAGTTACGACTTCAGCAGGTTTGAGTCCTTAACTTAGAAATTCTTCTAGCAAAATTGTGTATAGTGTAGCCAAAGTGTAACGAAGATTCTTTATCGCGAATGACGTTTTAGGTTAGAGAGCAATCGAAAGATATCGCCAAGTTAATAAGGCAACGTGCCAAAGTTGAAAAGCTGCGACAGGTTGTTGAACTTGATGCAAACAAAGAAAAGGATTATTTACAGCGTCAAGAGAAAGTTGTTAAAAAATTAGAAGAACTGTATTCAAGTGGATTGCGAAATCTAGGTACAAGTCACAAGGAAGCCAGTGGACTGAAGCAGACAGGTGGGTAAAGCATTAGCAATTAGTTTTTGACTAAAGTATAGTTTCTAATAGAAGCCTTTTTGTTATTGTCTAGATACTTGATACCTATTGCATTGACAACAAAGCTAATTATCAATGCAAAATTTTCAATCAATTCAAGGTCTTGAATTAGGTCAAAATTCACAAGCCTAATTCCTTATTTTATTAAATTAAAATGATAAAAGTGGTTTTTAGACTTCCACACTTCAAAACGAGAAACTGAACTCTTATAGGATCACTTTGATGTCCGCCTGTCTCTCTGTCAAGACCCTTTTTTTGGTACACATGGACATAACATGCTGACATTAACATCAACCACTCAAGCCTGAAGTCCCTTGAAGCTGTGAAAAAATCATTTCTAGGCCAACACAATCAAAATGTACAGTTATTTTATATTTAAATCGATGTTTCCATATACATTGCCATGTTTTGAAAACCTAAAGGGTATTTCTGGTTGTCCTAAAGCTCTAAATGATATGGAGCGGTGGAACGGTGTGGACTGTATAATGTGAGGATGTGAGATGGTGATGGAAACACATATTAGCATTAAAATTATAATATAGTATTTTACAAGGACGTCAGCGACCAAACACAATTACTGACAATCAAACACTAGAAAAACAATAGAGTCATATCAAAAATATAAGTATTAAAAAAGGTTAAGGTCTGGAGCCGCAGCCAGTCGTTAACACTAAATTTGGTGTGAAGGTAGCTCTTATACCTAGTAAAACTAATCAGATAAATCTGAAAAACTTGAATTGTTATTTTATGTATGTATCAGTGAACAATATAAAGTTTTGCTTAAGAGCCTCTGCTCTTAAGCAAAGCTCTCTCTGCTAACACTAAATAGATATGTTAAAATATAGAGTAGGTACTTCCAGTTGACCCAGGAACTTGAAATTTGGTATGAAGGGTAGCTCTTACAGCACAATCAATTATACAAGTCTGAAAGTTTTAAATTTTTATGTCTGTGTATGTCATAGACCAATATAAAATGACCCCACCTGCATACACCTACATTTTGCTTAGGAGCAGGGCTCTGCTAACACTGGACAACTTAAAACACTGGGGAAAAGTAAGAAAATCTTTGTACAGAACCCTCAGTGTGCAAGTCTGATTTGCACCCTATCCTTATTTTTTTTAATCAATCATGCCTTTACTGCAGGCAGGTTTGATGAAATTTTGCACACAAATAGGTACTTGCCTATTCCTTGGCATGGATGTTGATATAGGATACTTTTTATCTAGGAAGATTGCATCCAGCTTTCCAGCTTGTACTATATATAATAATAATAATAATGTTTTTATATTTTGTATTAATATTGTTTTATTACTTTTTATACGAATATTGTAAAAACCTACCCTAAGACATTAAAATAAATATACATAATAATAATTTATTTCCAGTAAGATTAGTGCATATTACATTTTTTTTTTTTAATTACATTGAACAAACTTAGAGCTAGTAAATAATTATACAGTGTGTTTAAACTAGGTAACATGTGAAACCTGTGCTTTCTAGACATAAAATAATAATAGGGTAGTTTCGCCAGTTCTCGACCGATTAGTGGAGTTGTCAAGTTCAAACGAAAAAAAAAATAGAAATAATATGAATGAATAATGGAAAAAAATAATGCATATAGTGAATATAGTATACTTTCGTTTAATGCCCTTTATTTTCAAGTAAGACCTATAAATAATTAACTAAAAGACAATAAAGCCGAAAATGCTGATTTCGCCAGTTTTCGACCGAAATTTCCAGTTTTCGACTTCATATTCGCCAGTTCTCGGCTATGGGATTTGATGACAAATACGTGAAGAACTCTAATATTATAAATTAGTTATCTAATAAAAACCCGTACTCGGTTAAAATATAAAATGTATACAACTTTATGAAAACAAAATAAAACGTATAACTAGGTCAATTTTTGATTTATTCATATTTCTAATTATAGGAATAAAAATCTCATTTTTTGCTAACGCTACTTTTATCAGCTAAGTAGATTTCAGCACAAAATACATTGTGTGATGAATTTAATGTGATTCTTGTACAAAAACACAAAATATCTATTAAACTGTCTATTAATTCGAATATGGTAGTCGGAATATGGCATATAGTTATCACATATCCCATTTTTCGACCAAGAAAGTTGACGCTTAGTATCTTTAAGACATTTGAAATAATCCGGTCGAAAACTGGCTGGCACAATTCTGGTGTTAATAAGATTCAAATTCAAAAATTAGGTTCAGTAGTTTCTTTAATAATATTTCGAAAAAGATGCAACTTTACTTGACTCGACGAAGCCAGTTTTCGACCGCAACGGTCGAGAACTAGGTATTCTACGAAAATGAGATAGCCAGTTACCGACTATTCATTTTTATACTTTTTCCAACAAAAAATAGAATAACACTTATTTTTAATAAAAAGTGAAAAAAGTACGCGTTGTGACACGTCCGTTGCGAACCCTTTTTGTTTTTATTTTTTTGTTCTGTACTCATTTTACAAACATATTTGGGGTTGTCACATGCCCGTTTTCACCAACGACTCCTAAAATTTAAGGGATCCCTTAGCTCTTTTAGGGGACACCTAAGATCAATTTCCGTTTCACCAACGCTTAAGTAACACCTAACTGCTTAGGGGGTCCCGTAAGTTTAGGGGGTCGAATATTGACCCCCTAGCGCTAAGTGACAGTTCGCGCAGTCGCAGATGCGTTTTAATTTTTATAAGTTATCGTGCATTTGTTATGCAATAATTAACTTGATTGATAATATTTATATAAAATGGAAGGCTATTTAAATGATTTTGTAGAGTTTGGAAGCTCTTGAATAAATAGATATAATATTCACATCAAAGTTATTTAGATCAGACTGAAGATCAGATGATTTATCAAAGTATGATAGGTACTAAAGATTTTTCATAAGATATACCTACTAGTAGAATGTCGAAAGAAAACGTGCTTTTCATACTTGAAAAAATTTAACATTAGAGGTATTTGGAATATAAGAATAACCCAAAACAGAAGAAGAATAGTTCTGTATAAAGGAAGGCCTCATCGCAGTTGGACGAATGCCTAATACTAATTATCCATCATCAGTCTATTCTTGACCCACAGAATACAAAACAAACCAGAAGCCGAGTTCAATCATAACGCCGCGCACTGTGTCAATTTATTATTGATTTCGCTATCCGTTTACACTTAAAATAATAATCCTATGCTGTTTTTTTATAAACCCAACGGCATTTCTGCATGTAGGAACCACATGAGAAGCGATTAATTAACATGCGCGCTCGCGGGTTCTGGTCTGTTCTGTATTATACGGGTTTCAAAGAAATCGAATAACACAATACTTTGAAAATATGTACAGTTCATGAATAAATTATCAGATAACTAATCATTCCAGTTTCAGTCAATGAATCCTCGCTAATAAACTACAATCATCGCACCGAAAGTTCGAAAAAAAATTGATAGTTATAAACTGTTCTGATTTTTCTGGATGGCAAAGATAATGCCATACAGCCTAGTCAACATTTAAAAATAAGAAATAAGACGTCAATTTAGTATTAATTATATATCTGTATAGTTTTTCTATATTTTTATAATGTTGGTTTAATTTTTTACAGACGATTTTTGAAGTTATTTCTCTTAAAAAAAATTATCGATACAAAACCGGTTTTAGAAATCACTATAGCTAAAACAAACCGTCACTTAGTTAAGTAACCCCTATTAAGGCGTTACCTAAGATGGTGAAAACGAAATTAGGTTAGTGAGAGATATAAGGGGCCACTTAGGATAGGGGTCCCCTGACTAGGTGATGACTTAAGTGTCGTTGGTGAAAACGGGCAACAGTATTTTTATTTAGTTTCTAATCTCCCGTTTCTCATTATTTCTACTTTATACCGATTAGTCAAACAGGTCGATGAAAAAGTCGAAAACTGGCGACGGTCGTCGAACTGGCGAAACTACCCTATAAGAACACAAGAAGAATTGACCAATAACATTACCACTGCTATAAATATCTTAAATTAAAAGCTAAATTACTAAATAGTACAATATGTATTTATACTAAAAAATAAGCCACTCAAGTGTCAAATTTCAAAAAGAAAGACCAACTTGACCTTGTTGACTAAGCAGTCATGCCGCGAACTAATTTGGCTCGGACTGACGAACACGACATTTTTATTGTTTTCAATTTGTATGCGAAATTTTTACCTATGTTAGCAAAAATTTGTTTAAGTACTACTGAGTATTTCCGCGTTCTAGTGAGGAAATAAGACAAAGCTGTGATCACGTTTGGATTTGGAAAATGTGACTTTCTTGACCCATGCAGACATTTCTTAAGTATGGCGATCCTAGGCGCCTACGTAATCAGTTCGTGTCTATGAATCTGGAAATTGCATGGGTTTCTTGTACATACGGGGTTTGTTGATCGCAGACATGTTGCACATACGGGAGCCGCCTCCTTTTGTCTGCAATCCTTCATCACGTGCATAAGAATAAATAATAACATAGTAGAACGGAAACTCCCGCTCCGGACGGGCTCAAGGTCACAATATTAGAGTATTCGTTAAACACACTACTCAGTCAGGCTGGCACGCGCGTTTGATTGTCTGTAATTTGGTTGTAATAGTTTTACGTGAGCCAGTATGAATTTTATTTTGTATTTGTACGTAAGTAATACTTACTTAAACCACCTTAAATGGCTTCATTTTGTATGGCACTTATAATAACGTCTTATTTAAAAGTGTCTATAGTTATGTAGGTACGTAATGATTTTTAAATGTCATATTTTGTAAAACTAGAATAAAATAATGATTTCAAAGTAAAGAAAAACTTATATGTTAGTGATATTATCTTTAGACGTAAGTACCTAATATTTAACAGCAAGCAACCCTAGAAACACGCCTGGATGACAGAGGGGTGTAACGACATGAAGGGGGTAGTAGGTATATAAATGGCGGCGTTTTGGACTGGTCAAAAGAGATTCCGTTCTACTGTGTTATTATTTATTCTTATGCCACGTGGCCGACTTGTCCGCAGTGGCTGCAGGTATGGTCCCGGTCTCTGCAGAATTTGGCAGAATGACCACATTGTTGGCACTTATAACATCTGGACATATGAGTGAAGTCCTTGATAGAGAAAGACGACCAATTAAGAAAGACACGTTGCTGGTTTGACAGGACCTGTAGAAATCATAGCGGGGACCTCTATGATAAAATTACATGTTCGAGCATCTTTTTTACCTGATTTGTGACTAAGTTTGGTCGAAATCAGAATTTGATCACGAGATAAATCCGATGTTTTTGGGGCGATGTTCTGATCATATAATTGGTCAAAGAAATTTTTCTCAAAAAGATCCATGGTGAGACCGAATAAAATCATTTTAGGTTTCCGCCTGTCCGGGTCAGCTACTGAAAGTCCTGAAGATGTAAGTTTCTTGGAGGCTTTCAATTTCCTGATGTCACCCGCATGCTCAGAGCTCATGATCACGCCACCATTCTTTGTGTTCCATTCTCCGCGAACTCGGTAGTTTTAACTCCTCTGGCTTTATTATATTTTGGACTAAAGTTTAGGTTTCCTCGCTCGTTTTATTTTCGTCTTCCGGAATAATAGCAACTGAGCTCAGATTAGAAAGGCGAATGAGCTGGCGGGGTCCTTTTTTAGCTATGGTCGCATAAGAAAGCGTCTCGACGGCCTGCTGCTTGCTGCCATTAACAGCGGTCGTCAAACTCATCTAAACGACAAGCGAGTTCCCGTTTCTCATTCTGTGATTGGAGAGACATCTGGGCCGATATGCATTTTTGCTTCACCGACTGATATTGTACAGCCATTTGCGAGGTCCCGTGGCCGATTTTCCGGCAGAGCGTGTGGATTTTAAGTTTTTGCTCCGAATTTAGTTTACCTTCTGTCGTGGTAATACAGATCTCGTTCAAAAAATCTTCTATGCTGCTCATCCATTTTTGAATTTCCGGTGTAGAAAACATTGCTTGGACGGGTGCTGGGTGCTGGGTGCTGGGCAATGGACTGCACCTCAGAAGGCTCCGTGCAGTAAGCGCACTCCGGTTGAAAGGACTATTCGGAGTCGACATTATATTCACTAAGACACCAACCAAAGCGACGAGATAAATTAATAAATTAGCGAAGGCACGTGTGCGTGTGTCACGCGCAGATCGAGTAAATATAATATTAAGTTGAACAATTTGTAATTGATTTTGATGTATCCAGGTAACGTATTAGAAAAAACAGATCTATCTCGTTTGAGAGGGAAGGAAGCTGCTGCAAAATTAAAAAGGAGCAAGCAGCAGAAGTTAGATGAACAAAAAAAGTTACTAGACAGAAAAATTCAGGCAAGGTAAGAACTCTTTGAATGTATAGTTCTGCAAATTAAGTTTTTTTTAAGCCTTGCAAGTTTCTGCAATATGAGACTTAAGTTGTTTGCTACTTAATAACATCTTTAACATGAGCTTTTAGCTGACAGATACCTACTTTGTTATTGCATCATTATGGGATCTATAACATACTACAAAAGGAAAAGAATATGGCCCCTGTGTAAACTATATGAATAGGTAAATGTCCGTTGATTTTTAACAGACTCCAAAAAAAGGAGGAGGTTCTACGTTCCACTGTATGTATATATATTTTTTTATGTATGTACATTGATTACTCCGTCAATTGTAGACCGATTTTCAATTTTTTTTTTATTCGAAAGGGTATACTCCTGAGGTGGTCCCAATGTCACCAAGTCATGATCTGATGATGGGATCCCAGGGAAATCGAGGGCAACTCCCAAATTTTACAGGCACGTACTATGTGTTTCATATATTTTCTAAAGTTATTCAAGTATTTGCGTCTGATAGTCATCATCTCATGATGATGAGCTGATGATGGAAGGTACAACTCCTTAGCGGTTAGGAGTTGGAGGATAATTCTAAAAATATTAAATCAACGTAAAATTATGAAATAAAAATCTTTTAACAAAAAAATAAAACCGCCTTAAAAAAAAATTATTAATTTATGAAAAATGTAAATATGAAGTCTGCGCTTCATTCAAAGTATATTCCTGTCGCACCGCACCGACTTCATATTTCTGCTGCTTAGTGCTAAGCAATAAAACTTTAGACTTTAGTTTCTGTTGTCCGAAATAAACGCATTTTATTTTATTTTATTTATTTATCGTTATTTTAGAGGATTATTAAAATTTTTTTTCTAAGGTTTTTTTTTCGTTTATAATTAGTAGTCACTCCAACTTTCAGCCCCCTACCATGAACTCTCGGAAATTAGGTCTTGAAGACTTTTATGAACTTGTTTTCTTCACAGTCTATGGCCACTATGGCCTTATTCATAAACAGGGAACGAAACTTTGATGCCGATGACAGGCGTATGACGTGAGGCTACATACAGAGTGTTTCCTACATCGTTATACGAAACACCCTGTATAATCAATTGATTGTCCATGATATAAATTACAAATAGACTACTCTATTTGTAATTTACATGACACATGACATTTATTTCATTGATTTTTTTAGGGTTAAATAAAATTAATAAAATAAAAATAAAATTGTTGTTATACTTCCACTCAATCTATGTAGAATCGTCCCACAATAACTCTGCATATAATATTAATAAAATAATAAAATTGGCAACCCAGAAAAATCACGCTGTGGTAATACGTTTCCCATGGAAAAGTATTACCACAGCGTGATTTTTCTGGGTTATACTTCCACTCAATCTATGTAGAATCGTCCCACAATAACTCTGCATATAATATTAATAAAAAAAAAATTGGCAACCCACAAAAATCACGCTGTGGTAATACTTTTCCATGGGATTTTTTTTGAGTGGAAGTATAACCCAACAATTTTATTTTTATTTTATTAATTTTATTTAACCCTAAAAAAATCAATGAAATAAATGTCATGTGTCATGTAAATTACAAATAGACTACTATATCATGGACAATCAATTGATTATTTCATCACATGTTTTCCTTCCAGAAATAAGAATCTAATTACAGACCGATACTGTTGTTTCTCCATTTTAACAATTTTAAGTTCACGCCTTCACTGAATCGTTGTCAAATGAGAAAAAAAAACAAAAGAATGCCATTTTTTTTAAATTATCCCGCCTCTTAAAAATGGCTTAAAAAGGTGGTATACTTATTTGCGGCCAGTGATATTAACATATTTAGAAAACGGGTACTTATCAAACAGCCCTAGTAAACATTCTTGCCAATGAGTCTCCTACATAAAGCCTTAAAAAATAAGCTGTGCCACTTGGAAAATTTTTGCACATGATTTAGTAATGTACCAGTGAACTTGTAATCTCTATTCAACAATTTACTATATTTCCAGGCAACCCTTGCCTATTGCTTGCTTGTATATTGCCTATTACTTCTTAGTACCTGGACTCATTACTAGTTCTTCTCTGTCACCACACCTCCGCTGCAGGGAGGGTCTCGGTAACACCTGGTCTAGATAAGTGCTTTTTGACGATGGTTTGGCGCGCAGATCTATAAATTCTACAAAATGGTAATGATAGTCGGGATAGTTTCTCACTGGCAACGGTCCCATTTAGTACTACATTGGTACTTAGCTAAGTTATGTGAACAGCACCCAAATATTGTTCCCATTAATTCGAAATACACACTGTTGTATTTACAGGGAAGCTGCAAATGTAATAAGTCGTGAAAAATCAACCACAGCAGCTACTAAATTATCTACAAAATCCTCAACCAATAAACTCAGTGAAGAACCCAAAACTGACAACAAAATTGAGCTAGCTCAAATTGAATCAACTCTTGATAATTCAGGTGATCATGTTGGAGACGCAGAAGTGACGAGGAATGACATGGGCACTCAGTGGGATGCGGAGATACTACCTCATGAATGGGAACCTAACATACCAGCTTTGGTACTCAAGGATTACAGTAACAAAGAATTATTGTGTACTGATACTGAAAAAAACACAGAGAAAAAAAAGCGGCCGAATTTGTTTGCACTCAGTGATGAAATGCCGTCGAGTTTACGTGGCAATTGCTATCCCATTGTCAATCAACCTGCAAAGCCCTCCCTAACGCTAGTGTCAGAATACATTCAAAACAGGGCACTCAGACTGCGAGAGACTCCAGTTATCAACTCCAGCAAGAATAATTGTGAGGATTTACAGAATTTAAAGCAAACTATTTTACGTACAAGGTCATCAAGAACTGAAGGTAGTGCTTTTAGTAACATTTGTCATGTTCTCGAAGGACAAGTGATTCCAGTTCCCACATGGCATGCGGCACCCATATGTCAACATCACTCCCCTACCATTTCCCAACAAAATTATAATAACAGAAAACAGTCTGCATTCAATAATTCACAGGTCAATAAGATTTTTAGCTATGATTACCCTCTTCAACCAGAGGTTGTTCGGGGTCCTGTAATAAGAAAGATAAGCCCTCTTAACAGTAAGCATTCAAGGGCTCAAAATCGATCAGGTGACCAATACTTAAAGTTATGTTGTTTTAGTTCATTTCATATTGAATCCTAGATTAGTTGGTTTCCTAGATGGCATTTTACTTTTGATGTTGACTTTAGTAGTTATTTTTTTCTAAACTTTAAGTGTTCTGTGTCAAGAGTTCAACATGACAATATATGTATAAAGTAACAATTATATCTATTTTGACCAGTACTTTCATCTAATATTTTGCAATGAAATATTAGTTTAGGTTCACTTCGTCCACATTCCCATTTTGACGACTTACTAGCTAGTCAACAATCCTATTTCGGCCACTTCCTATCTCGTCCACATTTCTACCTCGTCTCGTCTACATTCCTAACTTATTATCATTCCCAAGTCGTCCACATTCCCAATTCATCCATATTCCTAAGTCGTCCACATTCCCAGTTCGACCACACTTCAAACTTAAAAACTAGATATAATATCGATTATTAACGTATCGTTTCGTAAATAACCGAGTTTATAATTCAAAAACATACAACCTAATTAAAGGTCTCCTTCTTTTTTGAAGAAATCAAACGAGTTGGGAATGTGGACGAGTTAGGAAGGCGGACAAGTTGGGAATATAGACGAATTGGGAATGTGGACGACTTGGGAATGCGTAAGAGTTCGGAATGTAGAGTAGACGAGGTAGGAATGTGGACGAAATGGGATTGTTGACGAACTAGAAAGTTGCCAAAATATTGTAACATGTAAATTGGTGTTTCACATGTGTCAAAACTGGATTGGACGAAATAAAGGTATTGTAATATTACACACCCGTAATGTAAATTAAGCCACCTTGCATAATGATGACATAAAATTTTCTCTTCATTTTTTAAATTTTAAAATTTTAACTTGAAATTACAGATCCCCTAGCATACCTACTAACGTTTGTCGATGACGTAATGCATTTTTATCTACACACATATCATAAGTCCTCTACAATGCGTTTAGAAACCGTAGAAAATTACCAGCATGTCTACTACTACTCGCCGCTAGTAGTAATGAAAACTCGTTACGACATCGAATTTGATATCGTTAAGAGTTTCAAATTTGAAATATCTTCAAAACCAACATTATTTACAATAAAAAAAAAACTACGAAACGTCAGCTCGGTTTGTCTATGATTAGAAAAACCGGCCAAGTGCGAGTCGGGTCTGTGTGTGACCGAGATGTGTCTTTCTGTCAAGACCCTGTTTCTCTGGAACGAGTGGAGGTAGCATGCTGAAATTAATATCAAATACTCGAACCTGAGGTCCCTTGAAGCTGTGAAAAAATCAACCTTCTAAGTCGACGCAATCAAAATATACAGTCATTAAAAAAGCTATTTCCACACAAATTGCCGAAATCCGAAAACCTAAAGAGTACTTCCAGCTGTCCTAGAAACTTGAAATTTGGTATTAATGTAGCTCTTATAGCACAACCACTAAGAAAATTTTTGTCTGTAGATTTCGCAGACCAATATCAGTTGACCACACACTGCGTACATTTTGTCTATTAGCAGGGCTCTACTAACATTGGCATTCTTAAAACACTGGGGAAAAGAGTTTAAATCTTTCTACGAAACCCTCGTGCGCGAGTCCGACTCGCACTTGGCCGATATTTTCCTTTTGAGGTACGGGACCCCAAAAAAACAGTCAAATTCGTGATTCGTGACAGATATGGGTATGATATGCCGTCGGATTCTGAACCCATCTTAGAGTACTTATATGTGTGTACCTAGATAAAGTAATATATGCAACTAAACATAATTAGACCTTAAAACACCCACTATGTAACAGTTGCATAAATTGCTAATCCCTCTCGCGCTTGCGTATTTGTTAGAAAGTGACGAATGCTTAATGTCGTCGATAATATTTACCGTGCTAGAGCGGCAATAGGTACCTACACCAATGGGCAGAGAAAATTGCCATCATTGAAATTGCAAAAACTTGTTCTTCGTTAAAGTAATATGTATTTTACCAAGCCCTTTAAAAGTGAAAACCCCAGGTGGCTCGATTTACGTGTCCGTAAGTGTATTTTGAAGGTATCGTACGGAACACTAACTGCTCCACCTCCTGGGCTGTGTTTTATAAAGCTACAAGTTACAATTTACAAGCGGAAGTCTCATTTTATCACCCTTTGTTAGAAAGAGACTTGTAAATTGTAACTGTTTATAAAACACGGCCCTGCTGGTAAATCGGGCATGTCCGACACAACTGTTAAAATCTGTTACATAACAAGTAACATAGACATGTAGAAACACTCACGACATTTTCATTGCAAAGTCTAATATCCTATAAACGGCTCAATGTACAGATAGTCTTTCCGTGGCATCGTAGCTCCCATACAAAAGAACCAATTCAGTCAATTTCTTTTTTATAGAAAGCTGGTTTGATTGCGATGATTCTTAGCTAAGCTTCATCAAAATCGGTTCAACCGTTTATGTGATATAAAACTTTGAAAGTCATAATGACTTAGAGCCTGTCTTAACACTGTGCAGCACTGGTAGGTATGTACATATGTATATGTTAGGGCTGGGCCCACGACGCCCAACCATAGACCCATCATGAACCATGGTTCCTAGGAACGGAATTTCCAGTCTCATATTATATAGTTTCAAACTTTCCAATTGCTTTGATTTTTAGTCATGCCGAATAACGAGGAACGATCATTAAGGGGGAATAGTTCCGAAAATAGTTTCACAAAAAAAAAATCGGTTACAATGTACAATCATTCCACAAAAGATACGAGAAATGTGCCGCTCGTAGACGAAAGAGTTGTAATTCGTGATATGAACTGCAACAAGGACGCCTACTCCGAAGCACTAAGCGAGGCGGCTTCATACACTGAAGACAAACAGATTAAGAAAGTACAAGATATGAGTTCTAAAATTGCAATAACGAGACAAGATGTCGAAAAAGAATATAAGGACACAATGGCATGTTTGAATGGCCTTACCAGAAACAAAGGGCTATCCAGCAAACCGATTGTAAGTAACTAACTTTTGCGAGGCACTTGCTATACGCAATGCGAGGCAATGCTATTGTGTTTTATGTACGGTTCATTAACTCTTTATTCATTCCTTTAGAAAAACGCATATAAAGACGATTACCGCTTAAATCAGCAGAAACAAAGTCTTCAAAGAATCCTGCAACAAGAATTCAAAAACATGGAAAGAGATGTTAGTCAACAAAAACATATGGTAAGACGTACATTACGTTCATGCTCGTAAATCAGGCTTTTCTGACAGACAAAATATCGGTATGCTATACTACACTCACAGGCAAAATTAATCGCCCACAATTTTTTCCTTGATTAATGTAAAAACTGTTTTTAAATAAAGAATACTTTTACAATAAATAGCAAAAATAGGGCGGGTGATTAATTGCGCCTGTGAGTATACTTAGTTGGTTACTAAGTTCTGTTGCTATTTTTTTTTTGCAAATAAAGTTAAATGACGCTGATTTTAGGGTTCCGTACCTCAAAAGGAAAAAACGGAACCCTTATAGGATCACTTTGTTGTCCGTCTGTCTGTCTCTCTGTCAAGGCTCTTCTTCTCTGGAATGCGTGGAGGTAGCAAGTCGAAATTAATATCTAATATTCCAGCCTGCAGTCCCTTGAAGCTGTGAAAAAATCAAACTTCTAAGTCAACGCAATCAAATGAAGGTTAAAGGAAGGTTGTTCCCATACAGATTGCCGTCCTGTGAAAACCTAAAGGGTACTTCCAGTTATCCTAGAAACTAAAAACCACTCAGAAAATTCTCAAAATCTTAAATTTTTGTCTGTCTTAAATTTGTATGTTACAGACCAATATAAAATGACCCCACACTGCGTACATGTTGCTTAGGAACAGGGCTCTGCTAATACTGGAGACTGGACAACTTAAAACACTAGGGCAAAGCAGGGGAATCTTTGTACGGAACCCGGAAACCCTTGTCCGGTTTTTGTATTTTACCAATACATCAATTCAAAGTTTAGTTCGCTTAGCAATTTTCTTAACCAGTCTCTAAACTTTGAGACAAATCTTTATAAAAATACGCTCAAGAGTCTAGTGGATAATCAGTCCCTGATTTTAAAAATAGTTTCTTTGTAGAGTTTATGGTTTTAAAAGACTTCAAACAGATCTTCATCTTTATTTTAAGATGCAACTTGTGATGGTCTTGGCGACACAATCGCCAGTAGGTCTAGCACAACTCACAGTGCGACTTCTATCACGCTCGAGAACAACTGCCCGTCCTTTTTGTCACTCAGAATGTAACGGGACGGGTAATATAATCTCGCGCGACAAACAAAGTCGTGCTAGCCAGACAGTATTCGTGTTTTATGTACTCAGTTTCGTTGCCCGCTATCGGTATTACTGCATTAGTGCCAAAGTGAAAAACTACCTTAACTCCTTGATTGGGATATTTAGTGTAAGGATCGATAAGTAAAATCAATTGCTGTTGCAAAAAAAGCCCTAAAATATTTAGAGGTTTCATAAAACAACTGTAAAATTTCCTTTCTTAACCATCTTAAACACTGGTCTTATAGGCCAGGAAACGAAGCAAGGGACCCCAACTGTAAATCCTCAATCAAAGAAAACTTTATAGTATGATAGAGTATCATGGTTTAAAGGTATGTTATAAAAATCCCAAAAAAAAAATCAGTCCAATATATCAGGCTATTTGTACTTTTAGGTATAAATACCTATCTTCGGCATGTTTTTTTTTTGATATTTTTATTTTAGTTTTATCTCACGTTCTATTACATTCCTGCAAAGATTCATCGACTGAGGATTTTATGCGGGGGTCTTCATACAACGAACCGCCAGATTACTCGGCCTATTAGATCACTTTTAGCAAGAGATTTTCATCAAATCTTGTGTGTAATTCAAGCGGTGGTCCATGAGTTAGTAAAGAAAGTAGAGACACTAAATTCAGGTAAATTGTATATTTGATCAATTAGCGAACACTAAGCTTTAAATTGTTTTACAGTAATATTACGAAAAATACCGTAATTTTAGTTTATTTGCAACAAATCCAGTAACAGAACTTATTAACCAACTAAGTAGGGCAGGCGAAAAAACGGACAATGCCCCTTGTGCCTACCTCAGCTGCTCACTGATCACCACCAACCTTTTTAGTGAGGTTATCAATCGTATATGAAACAAAAGAAAATTATAATTTTAATCTCGTCTGTCACCGCGCGTCGTTATATTCTAAACGTGTCGAACAGAACGAATAATTTAAGTTTACCACTGACAGATGGTTTGCCTTCATTTCATTTTAAAATTTAATGTCGTACAAATAAATACCTACTTATTACAAAATCTGTAAACTCGTACTGAAACAGGTTTGTTTTCTGAAAGCTCTCGGTAAATGTTCTGAATCTGTACATATACGTAAGTTTAATTACATGATAATCAGCATTTCATTCTCTTACAGATTATATTGGCAAAGTGGAGAGTAGTGGCCAGTCATAGGCGATTTACCCTACTTGGTGTTTTTTTTTTTTTTTTCAAATCCACTTAAGACCGTTGAGTAATTTTCGTTGTTCTTACAGGGTTGCAAATCAAAGTCCACAATACCCGGAAGCAGACGCTGTAGACATTCCAAATCGCCAACAGCCACAAATGTACGTGATCATTTTAATGAAAGGGACTTTCAGTATTCCTGGATGCCAGTTCCCGAGAGCGATGGTAACCTTGCTGTTCACACTATTCCCACTAATGTCAAGGAGGGTAAACCCGGGAATAATGTTAAGTTTAGCAAAGTAGATAGTTATCACGAGTACCGTTCTAGACATAAACATACTCCACCCACTAAAGACACAACTAGCCATGACAGAAAAAGTAACAAAAGGATAGTAGAAGCAGTAATCATTCACCAGAAATGTGACGATAATTCTTCTGGTGAATCTATTGCTTCTGACAACAGTTCTGCTGATGATATAACATTTGATTCAAATGTGAACAATAATAATGATGACGCCAAATCGAACAACCAACTGACTGATGCCGAACGAATAATTATTTACAAGATATTGGACAACAAAAACAGACGAAACGATAAGATCTCGAAGAAGATAAAAGCAGATGACGTCATTCAAACCTCAGATGACATAAATAAGAAGAAAATAACAAAATTAACTGAAAATGATAATATAAGCAAGGTAGAACCGCCGTGCAGTGCACCAGCTTTAGCAGACGATGGGAGTCCACCTCCCGTTGACGAACTCGGTGAAGGTAAATTATGTCGATTAAAAAAACCGTGCATATGAACCAAATAATATAGAATTAATAAACCATTTTTTACAGGTATATACAAAATTGACACTGAAAAAGGGTAAGTAGTTCATATCATACCGCTTTATAAATTACCAAAAATTAAATACCTGTAATTTGCTATTAATTAAATTTCTTTACTAGGTTCGCTTACAACATACTGAATTGTTACACAGCCAATTTGAAGACGTGGCAATCTTTAGTCGATCGTAAACTTTGGTGGTAAGGCGTTGCTCACTTTCTCAACTAGCTAGTCATCGTATTAAGTTATTTCCATAAACACAGACAGATCAAACCGTACAACGTTGGGATGGAGTCAAACTGGCTAGAATCATTGTAGGAACTGTGTCAACTTCGTTTTTAATACGTATGTACGGCCAAGTGCAAAAATATGTATCGAATTAATCCACCACAACAACAATACCACAACCTTAATTCGCCGACATAAGAGCCATGGGACATATTTTTGAGTAAGTTGTATGCACCCATGTTTTTGCATTTGACTGTACTTATCCACCGTCGCGATATACCTACTTACGGTCGGCAAATTACGCGATCTCTTTTTTTTCCAATCCGAAATCGTTCAGGTTCACTTCGTCCACATTCCCATTTCGTCAACTTCCCAGCTCGTCGATAATCCCATTTCGTCCACTTTCTCAACTCGTCCGCATTCTTGAGTCATCCACATTCCCAATTCGTCCACATTTCCAACATGTCAGTTGTCGGAACTTTATCTTTACCAAATAATATCGATTCGTTGATACCTTAACCTTAGTACGGGACTACAATCTACACACATAATTATCATAAGTACCTACTCTAAGATGGGTCGGAAGCCGAAGGCATAACAAACCTGTCGCCCCGTGCCTTCAACGTATATGTGAGCTCTAAATTTCGAAATTATGTCTAATATAAATAAATAAATATCACGGGACAATTGACACCAATTGACCTAGTCCCAAACTAGGCAAAGCCTGTACTATGGGTACTAGACAACGGATAAACATACTTATATATAAAAATACATACTTGTATATATATAAACATCCAAGACCCGAGAACAATCATACAAACATCTGCTCCGACCGGAGATCGAACCCGGGACCTCAAGCTTCATAGTCAGGGTCTCTAACCACTAGGCTATCCGGCCGTCGTATATGTTACAGCACATATATGTTACTTCTTGGACCATAAGACTTCCAGTGTCCCAAATTATCTTATTTACTAGCTTTTACCCGCGGCTTCGCTCGCGTGAACCATAATAATTTCAAAGAAGCAATCAAGCATGCAAACAAAGCAAGCAAGCAAGCATACAAGTAAACATGCAAGCCTATGTATTCCTCAATATTCAAACTATCAGTACCTTCATTTATTTAGGCTTATGATGAGAAACTAAAGCAAAATATATCATTGTTGTTTAAATTTCAACCCTTAAGTTGGTGAAAAGGGGGTTGAAATTATGGCGCTGATATATCAACGTACAACCCAAACCACTGAAGATAGAGACTTGAAATTTAGCACACACATATTGCGTATCATAGAGATGCACTAAGAACGGTTTTTTCGAAATTCCCATGGAATAGGGAATAAATAGGATTTATATTTTCAAATCAAAGTGGCTCTATCTCCGTAACTATAATTATCAGAGATTTAAAATTTGGCATACAGGTAGGTAATAATAACAGTTAAAAATCGTTTTCAGGATTTTCGGACATTCCTACGCGATTATGTACAAACACTACTTAGGTATTTTTTTCATAATAACCGACAAGCGGATATATATACTTGACACTAAGACGGGACTTTTCGAAATTCCTACGCGATAGGAAATAAAAGGGATTTATACTTTCGCTTAAAAGTGACCTTATCTATGTCCGTTATTATAATTATTAGAGACTTAATAAGAACAGATAAAAAAGGTTTTCAGGATTTTACAAAATTCCTATGGGATAAGCCAAAGATTCTATTGAGAGGTAGTTAGAGCGCTTATCATGTTTGTTTCTGAAGAAAAATATGTCCAGCTGCACATGTAGCACGGCGCGCCATTTTGTCGCTTGTCGCGCAGTGCGTCCCTTTCATAGTGATGGAATCAGTGAAGGACTTACTGAGCGACAAGCGACAAAATGGCACGCGTGCTAGCCCCCCTGCTTAACAGATTTTTCTTTGCATTGTCATTTTATGTCGAAAAATATGTTATTTGTTACCTGTAGGCCACGCGGGCGAAGCCAGCCGCGGGCAAAAGCTAGCTATTTATAATGCGCTATTCATTTACGTTAGCAATACCAATAAGTATGTTCTTTACTGGTGCTATTGACGCTACAAATATACTAGAGAGCGCCCGCGGCTCCGCCCGCGTGGAATATTATATTATGCAGGTACGGTATATATTTACGTAAGGAATCTCTATAGCAATAGGAATGTGTCCTCTGGGTAAAAAGTAATATTTCTAATTAGTCCGTCAGACAGATAATCGGGAAAAAAATAATGGACATGTATGTTTTGCTTTATGTTATCAATAAAAATTTACATAGATAAAATTTCCGTAGACTGCAATGCAGGATAATGAATGACTTTCTTTATCCCTGAAGGGCAACACTGGCATAGATAATAGATCCCCTCGCTTTTGGCTCGAAATTTGAACTTGCGATTTTATTTTGCTTTATATACAAAACTTACACACCCAATATCATATTCTCTCAAGTTTTTCGAGATTCCCGAGATCAAAGAATCGAATTGCTTTAAAGAAACGTGTCAAAATGGTGTTCTAGAGCGCCATCTCGCTCTGTCTCGTTTCTTTTATCCCGTTCTGGTTTTTCGACTTTATATATTAGATTATTAATAAATTTAGAATACACTTCTTATTATAGTTTTATCCATAAAGTATTTACCTACGCCATTTTTACCTACTGTACCAGACTTACATACTTTCTCATTTATAATAATAATAATACGTAGACAATAGTCGTGCGTAGTACTTTGTATTTAGTTCCATCGGTAAAAGTCGTCATTATCATTATACAGGCTTCGATTTAATGAACCGTTAAGACTTCAGCCAGAGCTCGAGTAAGTTAAGTGAGCACCCCTGTGAAGTTGTTTCTTGAAAAATAGAAATTGAAAAAAAATACGACGAATTGAGAACCTGCTCCTTTTATTGAAGTCGGTTGAAAAAGTCATCTAACTAATATTATAAATGCGAAAGTAACCCTGTCTTTCTGTCTCTCTGTCTGTCTGTTTGTTACCTCTTCACGGGAAAACTGTTGCACCAATCTAGATGAAATGTGGTAAGAAGATAGTTTAAATATTGAGGAATAACATAGGCTACCTACTTTTTATTCGGGAAAATCATACAGTTCCCGCCGGATAGCGATAACCGAAATCTACGCGGACGAAGTCGCGGGCAACAGCTAGTTCTCCCATAAACCTATATCGTCATCGTCAAGCAGCAGAGGCAATTAATATATGGGCATAAGAATAAATAATAATATAGTAGAACGGAATCTCTTTTGACCGAGTCCAAAACGCCGCCATTTATATACCTACTTCCCCCTTCACGTCGTTACACCCCTCTGTCATCCAGGCGTGTTGCTAGGGTTGCTTGCTGTTAAATATTAGGTACTTACGTCTAAAGATAATATCACTGATATATATGTTTTTCTTTACTTTGAAATCATTATTTTATTCCAGTTTTACAAAATATGAGTTTTATAAATCATTACGTACCTACATATTATAGACACTTCTAAATAAGAAGTTATTATAAGTGCCATACCAAATGAAGTCATTTAAGGTGATTTAAGTAAGTATTACTTACCTACAAATATAAAATTAAATGCATACAGGCTCACGTAAAACTATTACAACCTAATTATAAACAACCAAACGCGCGTGCGGCGACGCCGGCCGTGACAGCCTGACTGAGTTATTTGTTTAACGAATACTCTAATATCGTGACCTTGAGCCCGTCCGGAGCGGGAGTTTCCGTTCTACTATGTTATTATTTATTCTTATGGTATGGGTAGAATGTTTTTTTTTTTCAAACTAAAAACTACAGGGATGTTCATTTAGACTTACTCAACCCCTGGCTGAAGTCTTGACGGTTCATTAAAATGAATCCTGTACAATGCTGAATAAAAATGTTTTAAGCGATTACTTTATCATTATCATTGTCACCTATTCTCAACTAGAGTTCGTTGGTCGAATGCGGCCTTCATATTTACCACGTCATCTATACCTATAAAACAGTACCGTGACTGACTGACAGACAACACACAGCATAAGCCACTGGACCTAGATACTTGAAGGCATACTTATATCCTTGAGTATCCTGAAGGTGCACTAAGAAGGAATTTTGCGAAATTCCCAATGCATAGGAAACTAGCTCATTTTGTAATATTTCACTTGGGCAAAGACGCGGGGCATAAGCTGGTAGACATATATAATTCTAGGTTACCACAGTCGTTTCACTTTATCGTTCGTCCAATAAATTATATTGAATGTTGGACGACGGACATATTTTTACTCCTGCGTTTTATTTATTTACAGGGGTAATATATCGTCGACACACTTGTCAAGAGACCATCCAGAAGGTGGAAAGAGAGCCGTGATGGATTTATCCAAAATAACCTGTTCATGCCACGATACATTACTTACCGACATTCAGAATAAAGAAGGTAAATATTTAGTTTTATTAGCGTTTGATGTGTACGTTGAAAGCACTTATTTTTTTATAGCGATTTGCGGCCACCGCCAAAATTCTTGAAAGGTTTTTTATTTTAGTTGAAGCAATTACTCTCGTTGCCGTTCACACTGAAGGATAGGATACATTATAAAAATATTTTTCCTCTCACTACCTCGGAAAGCAGTCTTTTATCCTTTAAAACAAGCGGGTAAAAACGCATTTTATCCACTAGTAGGGAAAGTAATTTGACCTTGGAGCGTGTTTAAGTAGCTTTTGACAGTAACAAAACGTAAAACGCTCATAATTATAGTTCGTTCGATATAAATTATCATTAAATAAATGCTTTGAGAATTTAATTAAAAATACTAAATTTTGATTTATTTAATGATTTTAAGTCATAAACCTTTAAATTTCATAAGAAACATTTGTTTTCTTTATAATGATGTTAAATATAATTCGGAACGTACAAATTGAGTCGATGCAATTTCAAAACACATCGTCAGAAATGTCAACATTGTCAACAATATTTTTCTCACCGACTCCGACTCACGTAAAAATACACAACTTCCAGAGTTTTCTGATATAACATCGTAAAAAAATTGTGATTCCACAAATAACTATTTCTTGTAGTGCTTCACCTTAGCTGACAGAGACAAAAAAGTCTAAAGCCATCAGTTTTATAGCCTATCGCAAATATGAAGACGATATGGTAAGGTCGAAGTATTCTTTGAATGAAGCACCGACTTTATATTTGTGCTAGGCCATAAAACTGATTACTATAGAGAATTACTTTGCTTTTTGTAGAAAAAGTAATGTATGCAACTCTACATCATTAGGCCTTAAAACACTCGTGTGATCTTATTATAAAACCACACTCGTGTTTTAAGGACCCTCATTATGTAGCAGTTGCATAAACTACTATTGTCTTCTTACTAACGGAAATTTCAATGTGACGAAAAAGGGCAAACGATCTTTAACGGTATTTTAGTTTAATAAGTTTATGAATAGTAGGGTTATGCCCGTTTTCACCAACGACTCCTAATATTTAAGGGATCCCTTAGCTCTTTTAGGTGACACCTAAGACCAATTTCCGTTTCACCAACGCTTAAGTAACACCTAACTGCTTAGGGGGCCCCCTAAGTATAGGGGCTCGAATATTGACCCCCTAACGCTAAGTGACAGTTCACGCAGTCGCAGATGCGTTTTAATTTTTATAGGTTATCGTGCATTTGTTATGCAATAATTAACTAAAACTGATAAGATCTATATAAAATGGAAGGCTATTTAAATGATTTTGTAGAGTTTGGAAGCTGTTGAATAATTAGATTTAATATTCACATCAAACTTGTTTAGATCAGACTGAAGATCAGATGATTTAACAAAGTATGATAGATACTAAAGATTTCTCATATGATATACCTACTCGTAGAATGTCGAAAGAAAGCGTGCTTTTCATACTTAAAAAAATATTACATACTCAGAACAGAAGAAGAATAGTTCTGTATTAAGGAAGACCTCATCGCAGATGGACGAATGCTTAATATTCATCATCAGTCTATTAATGACCCTCGGAATACAATAAAAACCAGAAGTCGCGTTCAATTATAACAACACGCCGCGCACTGTGTCAATTTATTATTGATTTCGCTATCCGTTTTCACTTAAAATATAATCCTGTTCTGTTTTTTATAAACCCAACGGCATTTCTGCATGTAGGAATCACACGAGAAGCGATTAATTAACACGCGCGCTCGCGGGTTCTGGTCTGTTCTGTATTATACGGGTTTCAAAGAAATCGAATAACAATGCTTTGAAAATATGTACAGTTCATGAATAAATTATCAGATCTAATCATTCCAGTTTTAGTCAATGAATGCTCGCTAATAAACTACAATCATCGCACCGAAAGTTCGAAAAAAATTAGATGGTTGTCACTGTAAGTTCTTATTTTTCTGGATGGCAAAGATAATGCCATACAGCCTTAGTCAACATTCCAAAATAAGAAATAAGACGTCAATTTAGTATTAATGATATATTTGTCTAGTTTATCTATGTTTTTAACATGTTGGTTTAATTTTTTATACACGATTTTTGAAGTTATTTCTCTTAAAAAAAATATCGATACAAAACCGGTTTTAGAAATCACTATAGATAAAACAAACCGTCACTTAGTTAGGGGACCCCTATTAAGGTGTTACGTAGGATGGTGAAAATGAAATTAGGTTAGGGAGAGATATAAGGGGCCACTTAGGATAGGGGTCCCCTGACTACGGGCATTAGTATTCCTAATTCAAATATGTTAATTCGTAATAATTTCGATAATTTATCTTATCATGTTTAAGAGTTTTATTTGAATATTGATTAATTAGAATACATTATGAAAAAAATCAACTAGGTAGGCTGTATGGCCGCAACCCTTGTCCGATTTGATCATGACAGATCATGAAACTACCGTGAGATTCAATCATAGTGATAAACGGATCACTCGCGTATGTCAGTCGAGTATAGCCTGACGTGTTTCGGACTAATCCGTAGTCCTTCCTCTAGGAGCACACGCCACGGCGGTGGCGAGACGTAAACTGCGCGCCGCGGCTCTGCTCGCGCGGCTGCTCTGCGCAGCTGAAGGCGACTCACAACTACATTCGCTTTCATCGTCATTTTTATTATTGTCAAAAGTAGGGTAGCACTAGTGTGCTAGTGTGCGAGTGGTCACTAATCACATCACTTTGTAAAGACTCGTTCACACTAGCTGTTGACGCAGTATTCAACACAGTTTTCCAACTCGGGGGCACTGACCATCCACTATCACGGTTAAAATTGAGATGACGACTAATTTCAATGGTTTTTACATTCGTTTTGATAAGGTGTCGGTACTGGCGAGAGAAAAAAAATCATTCCGCGGAAAGTACGAGGGGCGGCTGATAAGTAATCTCCTTGGTCAGAAATATATACAAAAATAATGCTGGCTGGTATGGATTTATATTCGTTTGTTATTCTATTTTCAAAATGTATTACATTCATTTGTTTATTGCATCAAGTTTATTTGTCTCCTACAATTGTTTCAAACATGCCGGTAGAAAAAGTGAAAATGGATAAAATCGAGCAGCGTGCGGTGATTAAGTTTTTGGCTATAGAAGGGAATACGCTTTCGGAGATCAGACAGCGTATGTTACGTGTGTTTGGCAGTTCGTGTTCTTCCGAATTTGTTATAAAGTTTTGGTCAAAGCAGTTTAAGTTAGGTCGTGAGAGCCTGGAAGATGATCCTCGTAGCGGAAGACGAGTTTCGGCCGTCACCGATGAAAATGTAGCCAGGGTGAAAAAATTATATTAAAGGACCGACGAGTGAAGCAGTGGGAGATAGCTAGAGATGTGGGCGTCAGTAAAGAGCGAGTCAATGAAATAATTCATGAGCATTTGAACATGTCCAAGGTTAGTGCACGTTGGGTCCCCAGAATGTTGACTGCATTTTACATGGAGAGGCGTGTCAAATGTTGCGAAGAGTTTTTGGACATGAGTCGAGGGAAAGAGGAAGAAATAATTTCTAGAATTGTAACATGTGATGAGACTTGGATTCGACAATGGGACCCGGAAAGTAAGCAAGAGTCGTTACAGTGGAAATTTAAGGATGAGAAGCCGCCTCGGAAATTCAAGGTCTGTCCATCGGCAGGTAAACTTATGGCTACAATCTTTTGGGACACAGAAGGGATTTTGCTCATAGATTATTTACCGAAGAAAACTACAATGAATGCTGATTATTACTCAAACTTACTATATCAACTAAGAGAGACAATAAAAGAAAAACGGCGAGGTAAACTAAGCAAAGGAATTCTGATTTTGCACGATAACGCACCAGTGCATACCGCCCACACAACGAAGCTAGCAATTAAAGACAATGGCTTCGAAACCATTGACCCCCCTTATAGTCCAGATTTAGCCCTCTGTGACTATTTTCTGTTTAGACTTCTCAAGAAAGACCTCAGGGGACGAAGGTTTATGACCGATGACGAAATGAAGGCTGCGGTTACTGACTTTTTTGACGACAAACCGAAAGTTAATGGTTTAAATTCAATATTTGAAAAATTTAATAAGTGCATTTTACTAGCAGGGGACTATATAGAAAAATAAAAAAAATTTAGCCGTGACAGTCTTTTGTTTCATTGTTAGGTAGATTACTTTTCAGCCGCCCCTCGTATGTGTTAAAATCTTTATACGGAACCCTCGTGCGCGAGTCCGACTCGCACTTGTCTGGTTATTCAAATACTTGAATCTAACTTACGTTTACAGTACGCTTCTAATTTAAATGCGCCTCTAGAGTTGTTGAGGCCGTAGGAGGGGGTATCGCAGTCCCGCTTCCACATTCCCGATGTAAGACACACAGACCGCTTCCCCATACAACTGACTGACTTAACTTAACAATTTAAGTTTAACACCAACTGTACACTCCTTTCTTATTTACATCTCGAAAAAGATTTTGTGAATAATTATTTTGCTAATATATAAATTCATCATTAAAAATTTTCAGGTCCAAGCTGCAAAAGTAATGTGAGCGATGGTATACAACAATCAAGGTATGTATACTGAACCAAGATATTGTATGAACTAAAAACAATTATTTTGCTCGCCCGCGACCACACGTGAAAAATAGTTGTCTGTGCGGCATTTATATGTTTCCTCGCAACACTTAAGCCTCCACTGCTACACAAATCAGTACATGCCACACAGACCCAACTATCACCACCACCACTGCACTAAACGCTGACGCGTTTCCTAACTCTCTACGAGGCCATTGTCAAAGCACAAAAACAACCGTTCAACATGCTACCATATGTATCTTTTTTTAATATAATAAAGCAAGCAGGTTTAAACATTAACAAAAAAGCTAAGATATTAACTATTACAAGTACGTAGTATCTCATAGAAGTCTGTGATTACAAGCTAATTAAAACTACTGAGTGAACAGGTGATCATGATCACCGAAAAGATGAATTTAAAGTTTTCCAAAAGTATGCGAAATGAAATAAAAAAATTAAGAGCATAACTGTGGCAACTTTAACAAATTTTGAACGGTGTTAGAGATGTGACTTAAGCCTAAATCGTTACATACACAGACAAAAAGCAATATCAGCAAATTGTAAAACGGACAATTTATGGAAAAAAATGTGACCTAAATCACAAACATCAGCGTTGCAATATATACAAAACGGCACAATCCTTCAGTTTTAGTCTATGGAGATGAGCTGGAAAACGACAATGACCAATACGTAATCTACAGATAGTAGTAACAAAATCTCTCCCAAGATATTTGTTTCTTTTGTACTAGGTACCGGTAAACCAAGATGTTGTACTAGGTACCGGGACTATTTCAGCCAGGGAACGGACGGTAACGGTTAACCCAACCGAATGAATCGGTTTTTAACCTATTCTAATAAGGGTTAAACGTTTATTTCGGTTAACCCTTATTTAGGTATACCGAATGAAACGGTTATTAGATTTTTAAGAGCAGCTAAATTAACCGAAAATTACGTCGAGTGAGCTCCATTATTGTGATAATTTCCTGCTAGTGGTTTGCACCGGAGAGTAGACCTCCGGAGAAACACCGGTACTCTACCGGTGAAAGTAATCGGTGAAAAGTAATCGGTATTCTCCGGTTATACAACATATAGAGCCAAATAAAAGACGCATTTTATAACTCCCCTTCAGGGTTGAAATTTTCAAAAACGGTGAAACACGTGTTTATTTATTTTGTTTGAGGAACATATTTACTAAGTTTCATGACCGTAACATTAATAATAACGTTTTCCCATACAAAGTTTCACCTCCCTTTTCACCCCCTTAAGGTTGGAATTTTGAAAAATGAACCTTTTTGCCAAATTTCAGCTTTCTAGGTCCAGGGGTTTGGGCTGGGCGTTGATCTGAATAGAAGCTAGAAATCAAGCTAAACAACAAAATTCTCCGGAGATCGGTATATCACCGGTGAATTTCACCGGTCCGCAAGATTACGCTCCGGTACAAACCACTGTTTCCTGCCAGATTCTAACAAAAAAAATTAGGCGTTAATCAAGTGTTCCACTTTTGAATTTATAAGTAAATAACCAGCCTTTACAATGGTGTATAATATGCCGATATCAACCAAATGAGCAAGGAGTATCTAATTTCATTTATCTAAGTACACACACATCGTAAGTCCTCTATTATGCGTTCAGAAACCGTAGGTAATAACCATCATTACGACAGTCAATTTTCATCTTCAAAAACTAATACAATAAAAATAGGCCTCAATTAAAAAATATGTACGAAACGTCAGCTCGATATGTTTGTCTATGATTAAAAAAAACCGACCAAGTGCGAGTCGGACTCGCGCACGAGGGTTCCGTAGAAAGATTTTAACGCTTTTCTAAGCAAAATGTACGCAGTCTGGGGTCAACTTATATTGGTCTGCGAAATCTACAGACAGACATAAAAATTTAAGATTTTGAGAATTTTCTAAGTGGTTGTGTTAGAAGAGATACCTTCAAACCAAGTTTTAAGTTTCTAGGACAACTGGAAGTACTCTTTGGGTTTTCGGATTTCGGCAATTTGTATGGAAATAACCTTTTTAATAACTATATCTTTTGATTGCGTTGACTTAGAAGGTTGATTTTTTTTCACAGCTTCAAGGGACCGCAGGCTTGAGTATTTGATATTAATTTCAGCGTGCTACCTCCACACGTTCCAGATAAAAAAGGTCTTCACAGATAGACAGACAGACGGACGGATAACAAAAGTGATCCTATAAGGGTTCCGTTTTTTCCTTTTGAGGTACGGAACCCTAAAAATGGACAAGTGCGAGTCGGACTCGTGCACGAGGATTCCGTACAAAGATAACGCTTTTCCCCATTGTTTTAAGTTGTCCAGTGTTAGCAAAGCCCTGCTCCTAAGCAAAATGTACGCAGTGTGGTGGGATCATCTTATATTGGTCTGTGAACTCTACAGACAGACATGAAAAATTATGATTTTGAGAATTTTCTGAGTGGTGTGCTATAAAAGCTATCTTCATACCAAATTTCAAGTTTCTAGGACAACTGGAAGTACCTTTTAGGTTTTCAGGGTACGGCAATTTGTATGGAAACAACCTTTTCAATGACTGTATCTTTTGATTGCGTCGACTTAGACTTAGAAGTTTGATTTTTTCACAGCATGCTACCTCCACGCGTTCCAGAGAAAAAGAGTCTTGACAGATAGACAGACAGACGGACGGATAACAAAAGTGATCCTATAAGGGTTCCGTTTTTTTCCTTTTGAGGTACGGAACCCTAAAACAGCCCAATTCATGACAGGATTATTATGCCTTCGGCTTCTGAACCCATCTTAGGGTACTTATAATATGTGTGTAGATAAAGTAATGTATGCTACATAATTAGGCATTAAAACACTTGTATGATCTTATTATGACACTCATGTTTTAAGGACCCTCATTATGTAACGGTTGCATAAACTGCTATTGGCATGCCTCTCTTAATTCACGACCAATAACCAATCTATCCCTTATTTTGATCTACTAACTAATTTTTTTACTAAATTGACAAACATTTTGCTTTCTGTATATGACCCATCGACCGATAGCAAGCAGAGATTGGATTGCCTACCATAAGAATAAATAATAACATAGTAGAACGGAAACTCCCGCCTCAGACGGGCTCAAGGTCACGATATTAGAGTACTCGTTAAACGAGGTACTCAGTCAGACTGTCACGGTCGGCGTCGCCGCACGCGCGTTTGGTTGTGTGTAATTTGTTTGTAATAGTTTTACGTGAGCCTGTATGTATTTTGTTTTATATTTGTAGGTACTTGCTTAAATCACCTTAAATGGCTTCATTTGGTATGGCACTTATAATAACTTCTTATTTAGAAGTGTCTATAATATGTAGGTACGTAATGATTTACAAATGTCATATTTTGTAAAACTAGAATAAAATAATGATTTCAAAGTAAAGAAAAACTTATATTTTAGCGATATTATCTTTAGACGTAAGTAATATTTAACAGTAAGCAACCCTAGCAACACAACAGAGGGGTGTAACGACGTGAAGGAGGAAGTAGGTATACAAATGGCGGCGTTTTGGACTCGGTCAAAAGAGATTCCGTTCTACTATGTTATTATTTATTCTTATGTTGCCTACCGACAGTAAGTTTATTGAGACGGCAAAATTAAAGATTCGTCATTTCATTAGATCAAAACAAGAGATAGATTGATATTCATTCTATTTCTTGTTTCCATGTATTATCGATTTTTTACTGAATTGAGGAACAAATTGCTATCTGTAGATGGTCCACCATCCTCCCATCGACGGATAGCAAGCAGAGATTGGATTGCCAGTAAGTTTATTAAGACTGCAAAATTGATGATAGATAGTTGTTTAAAAACTGCACACTCTTGCGAAGCAGTTCGATGATCTGTGTGGAGTTCCCATTCCGCTCTGGGCCCTCGTGGGAACTATAGTCCAAGCCATATCATTCTGAGAGGAAGCCTGTGCCCAGAATTGGGACGTAAAAAAAAGATGATGATGATGATTAGTAAATATGATATTTGCCACTTCTACTTGTTTTCCCTTTTCCGAGGGTCGCTCCCTAAGCACTTTTATGTGTGTGTGTGTGTGTGTGTAAATCAAATTGTTTTGTTTCAGGAAAAATGTAGTTGGTCACAAATGCAAATGCAACAACAAATCTAGATCTAAAAGCCATAGTCCGACTATTCATCCCTCAGAAAATACGTCAGTAGCCTCGTTTAAAACTGCTACGAACGTTACAACGAATAATAAACAGCAAGATGGTGAATATATTAAATTGGTTGATGAAGACCTAAAAGAAAAAGGCAATTTTTATATAGGTGCCACCGGGTTTCTTAAAGATGATGCATATGAAGTTGTCATACAACTGAGAAAAAAAGACGCTAATAAGGAAGAAGTAAAAAAACATGAAGAAGAGGTTATGACTGATGAAAAGCCTGCGTCAGACAAAGAAAACAATACTGAAGAAGTTGTTATAACTGCATCAGAATGTAAAGAAGGTATGTATGGGAAAGCAACCAATAATGGCACAGACTGTTATCCTGAACCAACAGATAATTCACAAACATCCAGCATTCATCGCGATCCTGTCATCGAGTTAAATGCGACTATTGCGGACTCGGCGCTAAATTTGGATAAAAGAGAACACTTTTCAAAGACCTTTGTAACAAATAATATCCCGTCGTGTAATGTACCTTCGGTAACGACACAGTGTGCTTTTACGATGCATGACCGAAGTGTCGTCACACCTTTTAGAGATTCGTATGCAATACCGTGCCACGTTCCAAAAGCTGATGCAATTCCAAGACCAGCTACGTCATCCTACACCCAAACCACACTGAGCTCACCCAACGCAAGACCAGTATTCATTCACATGAGTTCATCGACGTCCACTGCTTACATGAGTCCCCCAGAGGTAGTATTACCTAATTTCTTCAGGGGAGGTTTCGATTCCTGTAATGAAGCCCGTCAAAACGCCGATTTAAGGAACAGAAAACATAAGTTTTCCAAACATAAACCAATTTCTGAAGAACGTTCTAGATGTAGGTGCTTGCGTTGTGTTCGCTCTGCCAATGCTTATTCAACAAAAATATTTGCGGACATGAAAATAAATCAAACGAAGACTCCTCCGAACACTGGTAGAAGTTTAATAACTGACGTGGAACATGACTCTTTTAATACATATGAACGAGGATCTATGCATTCAAGCCCATCAAGTAAGCAATGCAGAAAATGTCATAACTGTAAAACTAGAGGTCATTCTAAATTGTGTTGCAAACATCATTCTCATAAAAATAAATACCAAGGTTTCCCTGCGCGGAATACCAGAAGTGCAGCTGCATATAATAGAAAGAGTATACTATACTTAAACGCCAGCAAAAACACCAGCCAATCTTATCTTAACCCTATGATCAAAAACTATATTAATAAATTACTCTCGTTAAACCGGGAAGGCATAAAAGCTATTCAAATAATGAATCAAGAATGCAGCTCTGTGAATACACCTGCTAGTTCCATCACAAATGTACCCAGGAATACTGGTAGCCATAAACCTGATATAAATGTTGTTAAGAATCAAATATCTTTGGAGCAAATTAAGAACCTTTTTAGACAGCAACTTTTAGATCATAATCATAAGATACAAGGAGGTTTTCAAAGATACGGACCGTCAAATCCGACAGCAGGAAACTCGACTCTCAAAAATACAAAATTCTGTAGGAAAAGCACTCGGAAGAAAACTGTTCACAAAGTTAAGTCGCTGAATATATCTAAGAAATTACTGGTAAATTTGCGTAAAGCTAATTTAAGGAGACAATCACCACCGACGTCAGAGACAAAGAAAGACTTCCTCAAAATATTACCAAGTAATGTAAAATATGGTAGACAGAGTTTGGCTTCATCAGATAATATTGAAAGCAATGAAGACTTAATAGTAGAAGATCCAGGTGAAGTTGATAGTAAGAGTAAAAAACCTAATAATCAATACCGCTGTGAAGACTATTTCCTAAAACCAGCAACGGCTATATCTTCAAGCAGTGATTCATCAAACAATCAAGTACCAAGTAGTATTAACATGACTCGACCCCGGCGACCTATAAATACGTCGACACAAACTAGCCGCACTATTGATGAGGAAATCAAATTCATGAAGCTGGCTGAAGACAAAATACAAAATATGGAAAAAATTGCTCATTTGACGGAAAAATGCACGAAACGTTTGTCAAACCTTGCCAAGGTTTTAGAAGAAGTCAGGAAAAATAAATCATTGGCCTATAGTCAAATTTCGACTTCGGATTCTACTGATTCTGACCAAAAATCAGACAAAGTGGTGATTGCAGAGAAGACCGAACAGCGATCACCAAACTTATTGGTCCACGTTAAAGAAATGGCCACTATTACCGGCAAGGGTTTGGACTCTGATTACGAATCATTACTATTTGGAATTCCCAAACCCAGTTATATTGAATCGCCCCCTCATACTGACACTGAAAATGTAGTCACTAAAAACAATATTATTGAAACTACCTCTCAAACGGTTCCGTTGTCTACTAAAAATGTTGAATACCGTAGTAATGCTCATACAAAGTTTCGAACTAAGCCTCCTCCCGCATTATTGCGCATGCATTTAAAACGCCCCGAGGAGAACGTGGTACCACATGAACTTTCAACAGTCATTGAAGTGGACTCTCCCTCGAGCGTTAAGTTAAAACATCAGTCTTCTAATACTGGTAATGCCAACCAGTCCCTCAAACATTTTACTGAGACAAGAGAGGAAAAGAACAACGAAAATTTTCATGACGACGAATTCCAAATTCAATTAGGTCCCAGTGATTCCGGTGTATCATATAATAGTAAAATAAAAATTATGTCCACCGATTCATCAGATGAGTCAAAATTACAAATGATGGATTTGAATCAATTTAACGATATTATGTTAAGACCTTTTATTAGTCTTCAAGAATACGCCCAAGAATACTCCGGCGATAACGCAGTTTTAATACGCGAAAGTGTTCCAACAGATACTGGACTAATAGAAGACGTCAGCTCTCTGCACTCAGACGGTAGTTTGCCAGACGTTGTGGCCGAGCTACTTAAAAGAAAGCTTATTACCGAACCTTTTAAATTTGACACTGCATCTAACATCAATTCTACTACTTTATCATCTGAATCTACTTTATCAGTCTTAGCTTTATCGAGAGTACGAAAAAATAAACTTAAGTCGAAAATTATAGCAAATAAAGAAAATCTTGCTGAAACATCAGACACTTTAAGCATCTCTTCAAATCCTGACTTGGAAAATGCATTTAAGCAATTAGGAATGGGTTGGGCATCTTCTACATTAAAAAAGACTAAAGAGCGATTAGCTTTATCTTCGTCGTCGAACACATCTAGTTCAAGTCTATCACAGTTTAAATTCAAGAATTCCAATAAACATGATATGCCGACGATAGTCACCGACTCTGTTTCATCTGTGCCAAGTTTGTCAAAAAAACTTATGCCAGACCGACATATGGAAGCCGCTAAAAATGCACAACAACAAACTTCTTTGACAAATTCTATGACGGTTAAGGAATTTTTAAATAAAGAATTAGCAAAGAAAATAACTTTCACGAACAAGTCTGTTATAAATGATTCCAATGCCGAATTCGTATCCCTAATTGAAACAAAAATTCCTGATGAATTAAAAGATTCCTCACAAACAATGATCGAAGAAAACTCTGGTGACAGCGAACCAAGCGGAAATAACAACAGGGCGCGGACCTCCACGCCTGTTCAAGTTTTTAAGTCTGTGACGTACCATTCCAGCTCCAGTTCTAATATTTCTAATGGGTTGTTTAGTAACGCTGATGACTTGTCTTCCGTCAAACTGACACCAACCTCCGTGCGTTATCATTCCGCGTCGGAAAAGGATGACTTGACCATTCCTAACTATAGTTTAAAAATGCGGAAAGAAGTGTCCGGCTGTAGTAAAACTGATTCATGCTAACATGCTAAGCAATTATAATTATTCTTCGAATCTTATGTACTTAATTATTTATTTGATAAAAAATATACAGAAAGCGTTGTAATTCAACATTGTACTTATTTGTAATGGCTATTTAAAAATAAATATTATGAATTTATATGCAGTTTAATTATAATCATTGATGAGTAGTTCCCAAGTCTCCGTGCATGTGCGAAAAAATGTCGAGAAACTGCGCCTTCTCTACTATTATTGTTATAATTAAAGTAGGAAATTAATGTACTGTTCCTAACAGTTGGGGATAATACAGTAGGTATAAGTTGCAAGTGCTCTGGAATCTGGATAAAAAACATTGTAATTTCTGATGAAAAACTTTCTTTACCTTTTGGACTGTGGGGGTGCTAATGTGCTCGTCCGAGGCGATGACACAAAGTCGACAGGAGTTCCTGTACCGCGTCGCGACGCGTCGTTGAGGCGCTTCGCGCCTTGCCGAAATACTAACCTAACCTGCCCTAGGAATTCACACAGCATGGTCATTGAATGGTAGCTATAAATATTCGGAGGTAAAATTAATCGCCCACCAATTTTTTCCTTGATTAATGTAAAAACTTATTTTAAATAAAGAATACTTTTACAAAAAATAATGTGGGCGATTAATTATGTCGCTGATTAAACTTATAATCCTCTGGTCACTACTATGACACAGCATGATATGGCCAGTAGTATTGAGAAATAAAAATTGTCCCATGTTATACTTACCTACTAAGTAAACTGATAGTAACACGGGCAGCGAAAGTAGTGCAGTGGATTTACGGGGAAATAAATAAATGCCCGAGGAATTATCCGTGAACCCACGGGAACAAACGGACTGAAAATAGTACAGTGGGTCTGCGGGGAAGAAAATGGCCTGTGGCCCCACTAGTTGGTCATAGCAGCAGCAGTCCACGGTTAATGTCTTTTTTTTAGCCTCAAGGGATTGCGGGCTTGACTATTTGATATCAATTTTATCTTGCTACCTCCACGCGTTCCAGAGATAAAGGGTCTTGACAGACGGACATCAAAGTGATCCTCGGGCATTCCTCGGGGAGCAAAAGCAAAACTTTGATGCCAGTAACAGCCGATTGACGTCAAGCTTCATACAGTGTTTTTATCTAGTTTATAGATAATCACTAACAACTTATTGGCCTCTATAGTTTACGGAAATTTTGTTGATACTTGAGACAGCGACAATTTTTGTATCTAGCGGGAGATTCGAAATTTATATTGTCCGGAACGTACGCGTGAAATGTAATGTACGTAAATAAAGAAGAATTTGGTGTTTGAAGAAATTTAATTTGTTGTTTTTCGTTTTCTTGTGGGTAAATTTTTTGTTACAAATACATTACTTACTCAGAAAGTGTTGTATATCATCAGGGATAGTGCAATACCGCGCAACCAACAAAAGTCATAGAGTTGCAAATTCAGTGACATGCCTATTTTTAACGTTCGCCTTGTTTTTCAATACGTTATGGTTTTAAAATTATATTTTTTATAAACTCACTGAAACACGAATACACAGAAAAAAACCAGAAAAATGCCAACCCCGGGAATCGAACCCGGTTCCTCGACACACCGGGTCGTGTGCCTTTCCCCTACACCACGGCTGGACATAGAGGAAAGGCTGAATTTTTTCCATGTATTCAAATCTTAGCTTGTTTTTATCACTTTTTGCAGTGACTAGCGCCATCTATGCGATTACTTCGTAAACCGAAAACAACGCACCCTTTCGAAACTTATCAGTTTACCCAGGCTCAACGAGATGGCGCACTAAAGCAATCAATTCAAAATTGGGAGAAAAATACAAAAAGATACTCTTACTGAGATCACGTTATGGTTTTCTTATTTGCAACCTTATGAAAATGTTGGTTACGCGGTATTGCACTGTCCTCGCCGATTAGTATCATCTATGTCACTATTTTATTATGTTGTGTATATTTTATAAAAACACCCTATATGTAAATTTGAGTCATGATGACGTCACCGGCATCAAAGTTTCGTTTTTCCTTTTGAGGTACGGAACCAATTCATCAAGTTAATTATTACTAAGTCAAACGCAAAAAAAGAGTAAATTAAATGAGGGCGCTACTTTCATCGTATCTGTCACATTTTTGACGCAAATTGCTTGCTTATATAGGTATGGCAACAAATTTGTATGAGAAATTTTAGTGTCTCCGCTTTCTACTCATACGTACCAAGGAACTTATAACTTATTAGTACTTCATACAATTGGAACAAGATATGCCAAAAAATGTTGGGGCCCTGATTATTTGTCTTTGAAAATGAATTTAAGCGACAAGGACCATAGCGAGTGTGGTACTGTCTCTTTCTGATTATAGTGACTAGACTATGTAGGATAAACAGGACCACAACTTAAAAAAAAAGAAGTTTGTCACCGGCCGTTAGCCTATCTAGAGGGTTTATGAAGTAAACAAAATGCTGGTTTAATACATTTATTTCACATAAAAAATCGATAGACTAGTTTTGACAAATATAAAGAGAATCTCAGGGAATGAGTACAAAGAAAGATTTTGAAGATACTGTGTTCGAGTACCACGCTAATAATGGCCTACACTTCCCTCTGGCGTCTGGGCTTCCGGCGACGGCGAAGCTGGGCGCAGGCGTCGTGGAGCAACCAGTGACCAGGGGGCTAGTGAAAGTCGTGGTATATATGGTATATGGTATGACGGGGACCGGAGCGTGCCAACGGCTAGCCTCTGAGCAGGCTGCGAGAGGTCGGCAAGGGCCCGTAAAGGAATCAGTTGTGGTGAAGAGATTTTCCACGGGTAGCAGAGTTGCCCTGTAAATAGTTTCATGTGAGCGAACTTCCATGGTATGCTCGCACTATAGACACTTGATGCTAAGAGAATTCTATCGACTATTTTTTCAACTTTGTTTACTTACATAAAGTCTTTCCTCCTATCTGGAAAGTTCAGTTTGTTATTCCTATCTTAAAGCCGAATAAAGATTGTAATAGTTTAGATGCTTATCTCTCTTACTTCGTGTTTAGCTAAGTTGTTTGAAACTATGTTAAAGAATCTGCTTGAATGTTTCCGCAAAGGAAAAATACAATGTATAATACAATGTATATGTGTACAACGTGTAATACAATGTGTAGTGTACAATGTATGTAATGTGGTTGTTTAGTAGGTGACATCAGGAATAATATGAGGAACAATAAATTCACATTGTCTATTTTTCTTGACATTAAAGGGGCATTTGAAATTGAATATTGAAAAGGTGTGTCAAAATCTGTATTTATTTGCGGCCAAAACTTCCTCGTTCTATGCTGCCGTGGACTCTATTTTTCCGAGTCCGACTCAGACGTGTTCCTCAATAAACGATTAATTCCTTGATAACCTTGAGTCTATGTGATGTATGTATGATGGCGGGTAGTTCCAAATCTACCAACTGTCAAACGCAATGACTGTCTTTCTTCTTCGAATACACCTTGTTCGGTATAGCCGTGTTTTCGTTACCGTATCCCGATAGGAAAACCCTGGAGGCCCTGGATCGAAGATATCACATTGGCGACGATTCTGGACTCGCGTCGTGTAGTAGACGTGTAACGGCGGTGATTAGTGTTCGGCGCGGCGATCAACGGGACGGAGTGCAGTGCGAGTGAACCTATTCACTGGTGTTACGTAATGACGGTCGGCAAAATTGAACCTTTTGATTTAAATAATGATAATTGGGCGTTATATATCGACAGACTTCAACAATATTTTGTAATAAATGAAGTGGACGAGACTTTACAAGTGCCTACACTAATTACTGTAATGGGGAGCTCCACGTATGAACTTTTAGTGACACTGTGTTCACCAACAAAACCAGCAGGAATGAAGTTCGATGAAATAAATAGAGTAATGAAAAACCATCTACAACCGGCTCCGAGTATATTAGCAGAAAGGTATAAATTTCGGCAAAGGACACAAATCAAAGGTGAAACTATTAAAGAGTACGTGGCGGTATTAAGGAAAATGGCCAGTACATGCAAGTTCGCAACCGTGTTAGACGACAATTTGAGAGACCAATTTATTTGTGGATTGTTTAGTGATGGTATTAGACAGAGACTTTTTGCGGAGGTCAATCCAACTTTTGCTAAGGCGACTACATTAGCTCAGGGGTTGGAGGCGGCGGAGAAAGACGTGGCTGAGGTCAACGGTAATCGAAGAAGCGATGGGAGCGCGGCAGCGGCGGTGTGCCAGGCGATCACCCACGGGCGGCAGAGCGCGGGACCCTGGCAACGCGGGCGCGCGCCAGCGAGCGGCGGCTCGCGCGACCGCGATGGTGGTGGCGGCGCCAGCGTTGGCGGTGGCAGCGGCGGCGCGCTGCGAACAGCGGGACCGCGGCAGGCGGGCGCGCGGCATCCACGTGGTGCCAGTGCCCCGCTACCAGCCCGCGGAAGGAGCGCTGGTGTAGGCGGGATACTGTGCCAGGTGTGCGGTGGACCACACAGCTCGGCGGGTTGCAAATTCAGTGTTTACGTTTGCAGAGTGTGCAACCGTGAAGGACATCTTAAAAGGATGTGTCCTAAACTCGGCACGGCTGGTGCGAGTTATGTAGAGGGCAACTACCTAGAGGAAGTAGATGGTGACAGCGATGGAAGTGAAGAGGTAATATTTCACGTTAATAATGTGACTTGTTTAGAGCGATACGAACCGTATAAAATAAATGTATTACTAGATAACACAGTGTTAACGATGGAAATAGATACTGGTAGTACTATATCGTGTATTAGCCATGATTGTTACAACAAAATTTTTAAACGTTACAAACTGATATATAGTAACCTTTTCATGCGATACTATACAGGCGAGAGTGTAAAAGTAGTTGGGAAAATTCAACCTATGGTAAAATATAAAAATAGGGTACAGAAATTAAATTTATATATCGTTAATAATGCCAGAACATCGCTGATGGGACGGGAATGGCTTGAAAAATTAAGTATTATTGTGCCAGAAACCTTCTGCAATTATACTGGGACCCCACGAGAATTCAACTTAGTTACTTTCAGTTCCAGATACGCGCAGGTCTTTGAAGACGGACTAGGACGGTTCACGGGCTCGCCGGTTGGGTTGCGGCTGCGCGCCGGCGCGGTACCAGTGTTCATGCGCGCGCGCCCTCTGGCGTTCGCGATGCGGGAACCAGTGGAGCGCGCGCTCGACCAGATGGTGAGTGACGGTATTATTACTCCGGTCGAGTGCTCGGACTGGGCCACACCAATCGTGCCCGTAATTAAAACGGACGGCACTATTAGGATCTGTGCTGATTATAAACTAACACTGAATAAATGTTTAGAGATAGATAGATATCCGGTGCCTCGAATCGATGATTTGTTAGTGAAATTGAATGGGGGAAACAAATACACAAAAATTGACTTAAGTCAGGCTTACGCTCAGTTCCCACTGGATGATTCTAGAAAAGTTACTACTATTAATACGCACAAAGGGTTATTTCAATACAATCGCTTAGTTTATGGCCTAGCCTCGAGCCCGGGAATTTTCCAACGTAAATTAGAGCAAATGTTTGCCGATTTGCCAACGGTGGGGGTATACCTGGATGACGTCATCATCACAGGGAAAGACGATGAAGAACATTTGCAAATATTATGTCAGGTGTTTGACAGGTTACAGAAATACGGCTTAAAAATAAAAAAGGAGAAGTGTGCATTTCTCGCCGAATCTGTCACTTACTTAGGATTTGTAATTTCAAGGGAAGGAGTGTCACCGTGCCCGAGTAAAATTGATGTCATTAGTAGGATGCCAAGGCCACAGAATATTACGGAGTTAAGATCATTTTTAGGGATGATAATGTATTATGCAAAATTTGTACAAAAAATAAGCACGATATTATCGCCCTTATATAGGCTCTTAAGGAAAGAAGTAAAATTTGCCTGGGATAATGAATGTCAAAAGTCATTTGAAACTGTTAAAGCAGTATTACAGTCTAGCGAGGTGCTGGCACACTACTCGAGCGAAGCGCCGTTGGTGCTGACGACGGACGCGAGCAGCGTGGGCGTAGGCGCTGTCATCGCGCACCGCACGGCAGACGGCACTGAACGGCCTATCGCGTATGCGTCTCGAGTGCTCAATTCAGCAGAGAGAGCTTACTCGCAGATTGAGAAGGAGGGGTTGGCGATAATTTATGGCGTCCAGAAGTTCCATCAATATCTGTATGGTAGGCATTTTTTATTGAAAACAGACCACAAACCGCTTGTTACCATATTTGGCGATAAAACAGGAATACCGACTATGGCTGCGAGTAGGTTGCAGAGGTGGGCGGTGATCATGTCCGGCTATACTTATGATATACAATACGTTCGAAGTGAAGAGAATAGCGCGGACGCTCTGTCAAGACTAATAACGGGCCCAGAGAAACCAGGGAAATCGGAAGTAACTTATCTCAATTATGTACATGATGCCATACCGCTTAAAAGCGAACATATAAGGGAAGCCACGAGCAAGGATCCGATATTAGTAAAAGTTGTAAGGTATGTTACTTCCGGATGGCCGGCACATTGTGAGGACGACAATCTAAAGCCATACTTTGTTCGAAGGAACGAGTTGTATATTGAAGCTGGCTGTGTTCTGTGGGGGTACAGGTTAATAATACCAACTAATTTTCACAAGGAAATCCTCAGGGAACTTCACATAGGGCATGTCGGTATGGTGAAGATGAAAAGTACAGCCCGCAGCTACGTGTGGTGGCCAGGCCTCGACGCCGACATTGAGAGCGCGTGCCGGGCGTGCGCCGCATGCGTCGCCGAGAGCAGTGCGCCGCCGCGTGCGCCCCCGCACCCGTGGCCGTACGTGTCGGAGCCTTGGACGAGGCTTCACGTTGATTTTTTGGGCCCAATAGACAGGGAAGTTTTTTTTGTAGTGGTCGATTCCTCCACAAAGTGGATTGAAGTTTTCCGCATGACTAAAATCACTACTGCGGCGATGATTACCGTCCTGAGGGAAACGTTTGCCAGATTTGGATTACCAAAGATCATAGTTTCTGATAACGCTCCCCAGTTCTGTAGTGCAGATTATAACAGCTTCCTGCAAGCTAATGGCATAGAGAAAATGCTCACCCCAACCTATCATCCGTCGTCGAATGGTGCCGCAGAAAATGCGGTGAAATTATGCAAAAAAGCAATAAAGAAGGCTCGTAGAGAGAACGTTGATATTGATGTAGCATTACAGGAATATTTAATGGAATATAGGAACGCCGCGCATTCAACAACAGGCGAGTCGCCCGCGTCATTGCTGCAAAGGCGGCGACTGCGCTGTCGACTTGACTTGTTGCACGGCGCGCAAGCACTCGAAAGCAGGGTGCAGCGTGTGCAGGAGCGGCAGGTTCACGCAGCCGGGGGTCGTGACCGCGTCCTCGAGATTGGGGATGAAGTTAATATGAGGGAGCATGCCAATCCAGATAGATGGGTGCCGGGTAGGATAAAGGAAAGCGTAGGTTCTAGGAATTACATCATCGAGAGGCCCGATGGTACTGTAGTGAAAAAACATATAGATCAGTTAAAGCACAGGGTAGGTCATGACGATCAACTGGTGTGGTCCCGTTGGGGCACGGATCTGAGTGATCATGCGCCGTCGAGGTCGAGCGACGTGACGGGCACCAGGCCGAGGGGCGAGGCCGCGCATGGACCGGGGGCTGCGCCGGTGGCAGCCGCGACAACGCAGCCCGTTAGTCGTTTTGGTCGTCCAATTAGGCCGGTTAGATACTATCCACAACCTGAGTGGTAATCTAATATTAAATTACTAGCGTTAAGTTTCTGTATCTCTTATTGTTAATTAGGAAGCGCTGACTGTAGGATGTGTTTATTGTTAATCCCTAATGAACATGATTTAGGTCTTGTAATTGTAGTTAAGGGTTGTGGGGTCTTAAATAAGTGTAAGGGTGTGATGTATGTATGATGGCGGGTAGTTCCAAATCTACCAACTGTCAAACGCAATGACTGTCTTTCTTCTTCGAATACACCTTGTTCGGTATAGCCGTGTTTTCGTTACCGTATCCCGATAGGAAAACCCTGGAGGCCCTGGATCGAAGATATCACAGTCTAATAACTTGAAGAAGAGATAGATAGGTAGATAGAACGATTGATTTGGTACTGATCAAGACACCTAATTCAAAAATTTGCGCACCTGTAGCCATTGTTACAGTTAGTTTTCGGTACAATTTTACAATACTACAGTTGTATTTTACAATATTTTTATAAAACGCTTGTTCGATTATGAATTTAAAACTATAAAAGGTCCACTTTTTGTCTATGTTATGGCTACAGCCCCCCCGACTACGCTACGAAGTGCAAAATTCGAACTTCGTATCGTGCCGTCCCTCTCAAGCTAATCAAGACACCTAATTCAAAAAATTGTGCACCTGTAGCCATTGTTACAGGACTCAAGACTTACGTAAGTTTTCGTTACAATTTTACAATACTACAGTTGTATTTTACAATATTTTTATAAAACGCTTGTTCGATTATGAATTTAAAACTATAAAAGGTCCTCTTTTTGTCTATGTTATGGCTACAGCCCCCCCGACTACGAAGTGCAAAATTCGAACTTCGTATCGTGCCGTCCCTCTCAAGCTAATATTATTTATTTTAACACGAGAGTGAGCGAGACGGTACGATACGAACTTCGAATTTCGTAGTCGGGGGGGCAGGCGCCTAACTTGTGGAATTGTAGCAAACTTTTATAAAACGCAAATTGTAAAAAACAGGACAAGTGCTGCCAATAAATGCCTGTAAAATTGTAACTTGTAGGTTTATAAAACACGGTTCTGGGCTCCTCATACATTAGTAAAAAAACTGAACTTCGCTTAAATGTTCTGAAGTCCTTAGTTGGAGTTAGTTGGGGCTCTGACCCAAAGATTTTAAAAACCCTGTAGTATGTCTTTGGTTCGTAGTCAATTTGATTACGGATGCCAATGCTTTCGGTTATCTGCTTCGAAAGCTTGATGTTCTTCAAAATAAATCAATCAATCACATTAGCTATGATGTCCGCCCCTATATTAATTCTTTGGAAGTAGAGTCCGGTATTCCCCCTCTATTTATACGGAGAAGTTTTGTAACTGATAAATTTTGCCTCAATTAGTCATGATAACGCACTCTAGTAAATCGTTTTCTACAAAATGTTGGAATCCCTCATTATAATCTGTCTGCACTTCCTTTTACCACTTGTAAATCAATTTTATATCTAAATTTTGAATTTCAAGACGCGATCTTTTGACAGAACTTGATTCCTTGTTTTTTACCCGCATTAGCGGGATTCGGCGAAGGTTCGCAATAACGCGACATGTATTGTGTGGACAGACAGTTCGCTTTATCGCGAATCATTCGGGCGAACTCGAACTGTGTTCGGGTTCCGCTTGTTTGCTTAAGTTTATTATATTGGCCCTGGCAGCCAAAGCTCAATAAATTAAAAAAAAACGGCACTGTCAAGTGTCAAATAAAATAGTGAAGTTCAGGAATTTGGCGGGAAACCGATGAGAGTGGATCGTGTCGTTAATTGAATTTTAGTTTCTGTGCTTAATGTTGTTTGGTGGATAATAAAGATAATGTATTATACAACAAATTGACGTGAAAGTGCCCAGCAAATGAAGAATTCAAGTGAAAACGCGTATTCCCTCTGTTTGTGACCCCCAAATATCCGCCGGCTGCTGCTCGCCGTAGCTCGCCGTAAAGTACACTATCGCTTTACGGAAGGCAAGAGCAGTTGACAGAACGTGACTAGGACAGACTGACACAACTCTGACGATGACAGGACTTTAATATACAGAAATTTACAAAACACATCAGACGTGGCTGTATGGACTCAGTTCCTTTGCCTATCCCTTATGGGATGAATTAAATAAAAAAAAAATAGTGAAGTTCAAAAATATTCAACACTAACATCAACTGTTTTCAAAGCAATTTAAAGTGGTGTAATTGTGATAACGTGTAAATAATTCAACTTTGCGATGAAACGATATCCAGGGCTTATGTTTAGAACACTTTTACGATAATTCTTGCACGCCTTTACAACGAAATGTGACATGTGACATATTTTTGCGTGCTGTTGACTGCACTGCGCGAACACGGAACGGACAGCCGACTGAACTAACTCGCGGTGAGGAGACTACTTTTGTTTTGTAGTCTCAGTGAACTGGAAACAGAGACGATGTACCGATGGGCCCGTCCATACGCTAGTATTTTAAATACAAATTATCTAACAATACTGAATCACATTTTAACAATTCCAATCACATCTCCCATTATAAAGGCAGCTCTTACGGAATTACCATTTCCCCTATTGCAATTAGGTTTATGTATTTTTTTTATGTTTGGTTCTTTGTTATCTGCCTGTTTAGCCTGCATTTTTTAAAATATAATCAAACAATACAAACATTCTTACTATGCTTAGGTGCCTCCTCTGTATGCTGGCAAGTAGAGGGAAATGAAAATAAAAAGCTTCTTACTTCTAAGACTAGTATTCTCCATGATCTATTTTCACTTACACCACACTAGTGGCCAGGCAAGTGCTTGACTGGCCTTTTCGGTGGGTCTAAAAACTATGAACTAGAAAACTTACCTATGTTTCTTTCAGAAGAATTTTAGTAACATCAGTATATTTGAGATATTTGATGGGTAACCATACAGTGACAATGGTTTAAAAATTCATAATGATTAAAATTGCCCTAAATCATGCAACTGCATATAACATGGTGCTCATTGAGGTTCAATCTATTCCTTAGTTGTCAGGTAACAAGCAAAAGTCACTAACTACATTCAATAATTACGGTTGATAATCAACCTTATTGCTCTTTGAACATGGTTGATTTTCCTTAAAATATTTTTTTGCATTTAGTGACTTTTGTTACCCGACGAAATTATCATTGGTCAAGGTAATATTTGGCAGTCTGGCTCACACTTGTAAAGCATATTGGTAGCAGAGGCACAATTAATCACCCACCCTATTTTTACTATTTATTGTAAAAGTATTATTTATTAAAATAACAGCTTTTACATTAATCAAGGAAAAAAAGGTGGGTGATTACTGATTAATTTTGCCTGTCATGTTTTTTTTATTACTAGTAAATATTGTTTGCCTTTTACTGTGAGTATAATTATTAAAGATACAAGGTGCCACAAAACATTTATGGTTTAGTTAGACAAAACCCACAATACTTATTTACATATAAACAAAAACTTTCATAATCTAAACTGCCTGCCTGCCACTGTATTTGTTGAATTATTAATCCTTTTTGTCGTCTTTGAACAAATGCTGTTTTGCTAGTGAGTAAGCTATGCCTATGGTGAGCGCTGATACCACAGTGCCCTGCGCTGCCACTCGCAGTTGCATCAGGAAGACGCTGGTGCTCATTTTACCTCGACTCTTGAATTTGTAGGCTCCTACACCGCACACGCCGATCAAACCCAGAATACCTATGGAAATCAAGAAAATCTTAACTCTTAAATCCAACTAAAATATTTTGCACCATTGATAACATAGTTCCCCAAATATACTCACTTAAAAAAAACTTGTTAAAATCATTCATGCATCTAAATTATAAAATAATAATGGACAAATTGAAAATTGAAAACGAAAATAAGGATCCCATTTATTTGCTATTATTACACTGGCAACTTTTATTTTTAGTTTGATGCACGCCACGTAATTTATATTTACCTAGTATCATAAAAGGAGAATCTTTAGATTTTCTGGCCAACTTTTCCGCCTGAGATTCATCGTTATAATTAAAAATTGGGCGCGAGTTTGCCATGGTTCTGTAAATAAAAAGACAAACTAAACAAATATAGCATATATTATATACGTGAATACAAAATATTAACACATAATGAAAAGAGGTCACATGGTCCACCAGTATTATTATAAAAAAAAAGTTATAAACTAAATAACTCACTTAATTGATAATACGGAGGCAGGCAGGATATTTATATAATCATTTTAAAATTTTCTTCACATTGCGTCACTTCAAATCTGTCTATGGTCAAGGTTACTACTTTTCTCCCGTTTCGCAACATCTCATGACAAATGTCAGTTTTGACATTGAGTTTGCAGCACAAAAAAGAAAAATTCTAGTCTTTGATTTGGAGTATTCGAATAAAAATAAAACCCGCTGTTCATTACCATCGATGGACCAATGAGAGATAAAAATGGGATTGGCAATTTTTCGTAGACTGAGAAAAAGATGACTGCTAGACATTTCTTACTCGCATATAAAGGACGGCTTAATACACGTTATTCATGGCGAAAAGAGACAAAGGTATCTATTTTTTGTCCCTCGTCGAATGGCCGGGCAAGGAACTTACACTAGAGCTGGAATGAGATCTCTAACATTAACGTGGTCATACTTAACTTGGAATTTAAAAAGAAGTGTGAAAAGGACGTCACCGAGAGCGGGTCTATCTCTTTCTAACTTCTTCTGTGCGGCTAGCATTGGATTGTGGATTGCAATCGCAAAGGTTGACAAGCTTCTTATTAGCAAAATATGAATATAATAATCAAAGACTAGGTATTTGACTTGAGCTAAGGGCCGTGTTTTATAAAGCTACAGGTTACAAATCTACAGGAAACAGTCACCTGTAATCTCAGATTAATGAAGTCAATAGATGGAAAGTAAATTTATGGCCGTATAGTTATACCCTTCGCTCATATAACTAATCACTAATGCCCTTTGTTAAAAAGATACAACATAACGCCTAGTGTAATCGCCGACTAAGCCAAGAAATACGTCTCGATCGCGTTCGCGTTTAACAATTCTCATACTATTTGACACTTAACGCAAACGCGATCGAGACGTATTTTGTGCTTTTTGATTACACTAAGGGCACTGTATGCTCCCATTTCATGAGTCGTACCGTTTTTTTGATCTGTAGTGCGTCAGTATTTGAATGTGAGCAATTATCAATATTAACAAGAAAGCATTCCTACCTGTTGTTAGTAATGCTACAGTCACACTGCGTTCTCCAGCATTAAATATTGATATAGTAAGTAGCATCCATATCCTATTCATATCAAGGCAACATGCTCTATTATACAATGTGTTACATAATTCCCCATGAAAAATAAAATATTGGTTAAACCGGAAAAAAGTGCATAACCTGCCACCTCAAACAAATTGAATTTTCATAGATTTTTTTACAGAAAATAATATTATTATTGTAACTTAATAACTGATCACCATTTGTACCTAATTTAATAATAATTAAACCATTTTGTCCTAAAAAGGTTTGCAGTGAGAGAGGGCATATTTCCAATGCGACGAAGCGTCGGTGCATTTTGCTCCTGAAATACCTACTGCAACACCTTAACCCTCGCTTCCCGCGAGGATGGATCCTCCGCAGAGGACCGGTGCCGTAGCCTGCACGTTCTTCAGACCTCACACCGCTACACTTTTTTGTGGGGTTATGAAAAGGAGAAATTATATTCCACCGATTGCTCTACTGCGGTCGAAATATATAATAATTATATAACCTACGATGATTCTAAATGCAACACAGGCCCTATTTGTTGAACCCTGTAAAAATATATGGCATCAGTAAAACATATTAAAAAATGTTAACATCTGTAGTTTTAATAAATTATATTTGTTTGGGTCCGTACCTCAACGGAACCCTTGTCCTACATTATAAAGCTGCAAATACACATACATAGTATCGGTTATAATATTCGTCCTTACTTGAATGAAAGAGGTCTCCTAATATAACGCGGTGTTTGGTCCAACTGTAATACTAGGTAATCCAACTTAACACTCAGAAACGGTAAAGATAAGTTTTGTCTTTCAGCCGCACTTGTCCGTTCTGTTAGAGCCGCAGGGTAATTGCGTAACTATTTTGACACTCGTCATCGGATTAAAATGCCAGTTTTTGTACGACTGTGACAGTTACCAGCTACGTAGCTGTTTAGTGAAGCACCTTAATCTTCATAATATATTGAGTGAGAGGCAGTACGGCTATCAAAAAAGCAAGGGCACAAATGAGGCCATTACTACATTGATTGAGGATATAGTCTTTCAACTTAATAACAAAAAGAAAGTGGCAGGCTTATTCCTCGATCTGAGTTCTGCTTTTGATACCGTTGATCACAGCATCTTGCTTGCAAAGTTGGAACATTATGGGATTAGAGGTAAGGTGTTGGCGCTTTTTCGGTCTTACCTTGCAAATAGAAAACAGTTTGTTGAAGTCAAATGGACTTTGGAAAGCACGGAAACTATTCACAGATCTAGAGTAGTCAAATCTGAAAGAGGAGTTCCACAAGGGTCCATATTGGGTCCAATATTTTTTATAATTTTCATTAACGACCTAATATCATACACAACTAACTTTGTTCAGGAAACTAAACTTGTGGTTTATGCTGATGATACCAACGCGATTATATCTGCGGAGGATATCACGCAATTAAATGACAGAGTCAACTTCGCCATAGCAGCTCTAGATACATGGTTCAGTTCAAACAACCTTAAACTGAATTGCACCAAAACTAAAGCCTTACTTTTTAAAACCACTGCGAGAAACAAAGATTGTCTAAAAATGCCAAAAGACGCACCTATTCAACTAGTAGATTCAGTAAAATTTCTCGGTGTCTGCATTGACTCGAGTTTGAATTGGAAAGGTGAGCTGCTTTCATTAGTCAAATCGATAAGTTCTGCTTGTTACGCACTCAAAAGTCTCCGTGATGAGGTAAATTTACCTCAATTGAAGATGGTGTACTTTGCTCTGGTCGAATCTAAGATAAGATATAGCATCAAATTCTGGGGAAACAGCTATCTTTATAACATCAATGCTGCCTTTGTGGCCCAGAAAAGAGCGATCAGAACCATGGCTAGGATACCTCAAACAACGTCGTGCAGGACTTGCTTTTCAAAGTTAGGGATCCTTACGGTCCCTAGTCTATATATTCTTGTGGTTCTGAGTGACTTAATCAAATACCTGAACTGTATTGAATCGCCGGAAGGCCGGCATGAGCGACTGGCGACAAGGAGAAAAGACCTATCTCAGATGATTAATACTAAACTTAAAGTAGTTAAGCACTCTTCGGGTTTTCAAGCAATTGATCTATTCAACAGGTTACCGTTAGACTTGAAGTCAATTACGAGTGTGAACATGTTTAGAAAGAGTTTGAAAGCTTTTTTGCTTGAGAAGTGTCTCTACTCAGTTGCAGAGTTTTGTCAGCTTAGAAATAGAGATAACTGAGGTAAAAATACCTAATATAATTAATGTAGGTACTTACATAATTAATGAATAAAATTTTAGTGTACTAAGTATGTGGTAGTTGACATGATGATTATTTATTGATTTGTGTGAATAGTATTTTGTTGAATACCTATTGTTTAATTATAATTTATTGTTTAACTGAAATTTCAAATGCAATGTACATTGTTAATTGAATAAATGACTATGACTATGACTAGCCTACACTAAACACGATAGCGATTACGAGCGCGTTAGACAATAAGCATGCTGTTTTTGGTTAGTCTCCGTTCGTTAAGTAAATAAATGTGTTATGTACTGAATCCTCGGTGGCTATATTCATTCCTCCTACGAGGGCTGTTTGATAAGTACCCGTTTATGAAAAAAAAAACATTTTTTTTTGTATATATGCATTTATTTTTCTACGTAGTCACCTTTTAACTCTATACATTTGTTCCACCTATACTCAAGCTTCAATAAACCATCCAAAAAGTATGATTTTGGAAAATCATTAAAATAGGCCTCTGTGGCGGCAATGACTTCGTTATTTACTCCAAATCGCTTGCCACCGAGCCATTTTTTTAGGTTGGGAAACAAAAAGAAATCGCATGGGGCCAAATCTGGAGAATACGGGGGTAAGACAACAGTACGTAGCGTAACTATGCTAATTTAGCCGTCACAACTCTGGACGAATGAGCCGGGGCGTTGTCGTGATGAAACAGTACTTTTTTCTTTTTTAAATGGGGTCGTTTGTCCTTTAACACGGCGTCAAATTCATCCAATAAATTGGCATAGTACTGCCCTGTTATTGTTTTTCCCTTTTCTAATTAATCAATATGTATAATACCCTGCGAATTCCAAAAAACCGTCGCCATGACCTTTTCAGCTGATGGGACGGTTTTTGCTTTCTTTGGAGCAGGTTCACCCGGTAAAATCCACTGCTTCGACTGCTCTTTCATTTCCGGGTGTAGTGGTGGACCCACGTTTCGTCCACGGTCACGAAACGACGCAGAAACTCCTTCGGGTTACGTTTGAACACGGCCAAACACTGCTCCGAAGTAGTCAGTCGGTTCCGTTTTTGCTCCTCCGTGAGTAAACGCGGCACCCACCTCGCCGATACTTTTTTCATACCCAATTTTTCTTCTAATATGTGTTGTACCCTCTCGATTGAAACGTTTACAGCATCAACGATTTCTCGAAGTTTAATTCGGCGGTCGGCTAAAACGATATTTTAAATTTTCTTAACCATATCGTCTGTAGTCACCTCAACTGGCCGGCCTGGGCGATCCTCATCAAAGACGGTTGTTCTCCCCCGCTTAAACTCGTTATACCAATATCTGACGGTTGTCATAGAAGGAGCACATTCATGGTAAACCGCTTGCATTCTTACTTTTATTTCATCACCTGCTTTTCCTTCCAAAAATAAGAATCTAATTACAGACCGATACTGTTCTTTCTCCATTTTAACAATTTTAAGTTCACGCCTTCACTGAATCATTGTCAAATGAGAAAAAAAACAAAAGAATGCAATTTTTTTTTATTTTCCCGCCTCTGAAAAATGGCTTAAAAAGGTGGTATACTTATTTGCGGCCAGTGATATTAATATATTTAGAAAACGGGTACTTATCAAACAGCCCTCGTATATCCACATTCTCAACAAATGTATAGTCACCCTAATGAAAGAGACAGCGAATAACAGTGACGTCATTCAAGGTCGAATATTTGGTCTTCAATTTTTTTTGTTCGCCGTGCAAGCTCCATTATGGGTATCAGCTTCTTGGCCATTCATTACAATGTTTGACATTTGCCTTCAATGTTGCAATATAATGTTGTCTAAATTACCATAAAATTTAGGGAATTTGGTAGAACAAAATAATAATTTCAAATCACGAAATGTAGCTTATTTAAGGGCATAAAAATCGCGTAGCTAGTAAAATAAAGCAAGGTAATCAAAATTTAATCAAATCATTTCAATGTATAAATTGAGTTAAAAAGGTCACTCAAATTTACAACATTGAATGTCATACTACGGTTTCGGACCATTTGAATTTTTATCTGACAGCTTTTCTTATGTCGCCTTGACGTTTTATTCAACCACGATCAATTTGTTTATGATATCTGAATCGAAATTTCAATCCCACCTTGTATGCATTAAATGCTTTATTGTACAAAAATATAGGAACAGATACAAATGAGGAACATTAAGTTACACTAGTGATCGCTTAGAGTGATCCTCCGTGCGGGCAGTATTCGTAAAAACGGATCCAACGTTTTCGCTTAGCGTGTTATTTATATAGACAAGAATTTCAAAGGCGATACTTCTGGTTTGGGTTTTATAATATTCCTATAACTTCTGCACACAGACCTAATAGCAAGTGGACCGGTGATACCTACAGAATTAGCGTGCATACCTACTAAAATTGGGCACGTAACATGGCTGCTTTTCCTAGGGTTGGGACTGTTAAACGTATGCAGATATCGATATCGATAAAATCTACTCTATAGAAATTTATGCAACTGTCACGTTACGAGTGTTTTAAGGCCTAATTATCTAGAGTAGCATACATTACTTACAAAGTACTCTAAGACACGTTCAGAAGCAGAAGGCATTATCATATCCATACCTGTCACGAATTTGACTGTTGTTTTTATCATAGATAAGTAAACATACCGAGCTGACGTTTCGTTTCGAATGTTTTTTTTACTGTAAATTATGTTGGTTTTTGCAGATATTTCATATTTTCTACGGTTTTTGAACGCATTATAGAGGAGTTATGACATGTGTGTATATGGGTTTGCAGATGCGTTGCCAACCTAGAGAGCTAAGATGGAATTCCCCTTGTGCCCGTAATTACACCGGCTATCTTACTCTCCACGCCGGGACACAACAGTGCAAGCACTGCTACTACCCACAAAAGTGAAAATAAATAACATTTGTCTTAGGCATCTCCAAAGTTTTTATTAATTTCTAATAGTTTCTGAAAGATACTTTGTCACAACACTCACAACTTCTTTTTCCGTGATAGTGAAACCTCAAATCTATAATCATTTTGATTACAGACATTACCTTACCCTCACACTTGATGTACAAGGCAACACAGGTGACAGGCACGAGTAGACTGAAAAAGAAGAATATTATGTATCACTTAGAGAGTGCTGCCAAATTTAGTAACCAACAAATACTGTTTGTCTCTCCTATTCTTATGCAGCTGTCAGTTAGTTAAAAAGAGATAAAATGCCGTTTGACATGTATGTGTCGATATGGCAGATATTTGTATAAGTCACGCTTCATATAGAAGAATATAACACCTCCACTTTCCTATCTCAATGCAATACTTCTGCACGTATGAATTTGACATGATTGACAATGACAATATGTTTTTTTTTTAATTTATTTCATGACCATGGATACAAAGTCCTTCAGTCGGAATATTAGATAATAAAGAGAATACATCAAGATGACAATATGTTATGTGTAAGTGTTGCCAGTCAGATATTGCAAAAACGTGCATTGGGGTGCATTCAAGAGAAAAAAATCTTTTATCTAGATCAAACACCCTCATTGTGACGTCATTGCTGTAGCTAACATTTTTAATCATTGATGTACCAAATAGTGACGGATACGCCACCCCTTCACTGCGCGCGAACAAGCAATATAGGTGATTAGGTTACTCGGTGACTTAGTCGCCAACGGCCGCCGTGCAGGTGACATCTCCTTGACTTGCCCAATTACAACAGTTTCATACATTTTTGAACTGTACAAACAACACGAAAAAGAAAAACAAAGCACAAGGAATCAGATTCAATACATAAATAAATTACTTGTACAAAACTCATTATTTGTAAAGAACACCACGCATTTAAAATTATAATATTATGGTCAAATAATGCAGGGCCAACATTTAATTTCCCCATCTGATAAATTTCTACCTCTACTATTATGGCCAAATAACATAGGGCCATTAATTTCCCGACCTGATAAATCCTGACCGAAGTAGAAATTCGGAGAGAAAAACTCCCGGTGGACTCTCTTAGAATTTGTTTTTTATTTTTATTTTACTATAGCTTTGTTCGTTCCTGGTAAATTGAATAAAACTATTACAGAAACTGACTATTCCATCTATTTCTACTGATTTTCCAGTTTTTAGATCTACCGATTTAGACTGTGCATTATCTAGCCATTGACGACTCAGTAATATCTTTGTTTACCTTTGAAACAGTAACGGAACACTTACCTACCATTCCACTTACCATCCTGTGAGCTTTTTCGTTTCTTATACATAAAATATTATCATTAGTGGCTCTGTGAGCTGTAGACCTCGTGAGCAAATTTCTAAAAAACTGTAATAATTATCGAGCCTGCTTACAAAATTTTACACCGAAGAGAAGAACAGCTGGACAGACATACGAAAGCATTTTTGACCAATTTTAAACGTTGACGCTTCGCTCGCTCGGTCAATAAAGAACAACCCGTTATTTTATGTTCGTAAATTAGCAGGGCCGTGTTTTATAAACCTGCAAGTTACAATTTTACAGGCGTTTATTAGCAACACTTGTCCTGTTTTTTACAATTTACGTTTTATAAAAGTACTGTTCTACAATTTTACAAGCTACAAGTACAGGCGCCTGTAGCCGTATCATAGACAAAAAGTGGACATTTTATAGTTTTAAATTCATAATCGAACAAGCGTTTTAAAAAAAAAAGTAAAATGCAACTGTAGATTTGTACCGAAAACCCACGTACGTCTTGAGACCTGTAACAATGGCTAGAGGTGTACAAATTTTTGAATTAGGTGTCTTGATCAGTACCAAATCAATCGTTCTATCTACCTATCTATCTCTTCTTCGAGTTATTAAACTCAAGGTCATCAAGGAATGAATCGTTTATTGAGGAACTCGTCCGAGTCGGACTCGGAAGAAGAGAGTCCACGGCAACATAGAACTAGGGAGTTTTGGCCACAAATAAATACAGATTTTGACACACCTTTTCAATATTATAATGAAAGATCCAGAATGAACTATACGTAAATAGACTAGACTAGATCCTGCAAGAAATTGGGAGCTCATTAGAATCGTCGAGAAATCAAAATGATTCATTGAGCGCGAAGCTTCAATTCTCTGTCTGTGTCTGTCTGTATGCACTGGAGTATTTATTTCTCGTTTTTATATCTCGTCCACCCCGTAGTGTGGGGTATCGTTGAATAAGTCTTTCAAAAATATTAGGGGTGCTCGAAGATCATTTTTCGATAAAGTTATTCGTTAGCGACATATTTAGCTTTGAAGCGCTCATTTTTGTTGGAGTTTAGTGTCGTCGTTGTCGTCGTCGTCGTCCCCCCCCCCCCCCCCCTCTCTACCAGAGAAACTGTTATATTTGGAAATGTGAAAAAAATCAGAGCAGTAAATTTAAAATGAAAACTATCAGAGATAAGCAGGCTTTACAGGTTTGGGAGTAATAATTTTTAATTATGTGTGTCTATGTCAGTAACCGATATAAATTGACCCCACACTGCGTACAGTTTGCTTTGGAGTAGGGCTCTGCTAACACTGGTTTCGAATAGGTGTGATAAAAATATCTTTAAATTAGGTATCTATGCTACTATGCCAGGGCTTTTTCGTAATGGCTTAAGAACCCGATCCTGGGCGTGTCCAACACGCTCTTGCCCGGTTTTTAAATTGAGTTTTCACGACAATTTTCTATTTTTATGTTTTAAAATCGTTATGTTTAGGTTCGCTAGGCATAATACTATATGAAAATACATATATTTTTTATTATTTGTGATACGAGTCCATTGTGCTGGGCGCGGGGGATGATTATTTAATTATATTTAATTATTATTGGGATGGTGCAATGAAACACGTCTTTCAAGTTCAGTTGTAGATCAGTCATAGACAATTTTATTTGCTTCTTAAATCAGGATGGGAGTCGAACCATAGACAATACTACATGCCCTTTCTTAAAAAAGTAAATTTGACATTGACAATACATTGACATTTAATTGGCATTTGACATTGACGTTTCATTGTTTATCATCTGACAAACATGAATCTACAAATTTGCAATACATTCGATTAAATAAATTAAAACAATTGAAATTAATTATTACTCGAAGTCATATTACAATACATTATACAAAATTATGTCAGTGAATTAAAACTACGTATTCAGTGTTTACATTGTCATTTACATATTATCTAGATTTAAGCTAAGTTTGTTAATTTACAATAAATTATTTTATAAGTCTAATTTGTTTGTTTTCTTTAACAATCTTCCTCTAGAGCTGTACCTTATTTCAGGAGTATTGCTGCTAATCGCAATATCTATAATGTCAGGTAAGTTTTGTACATTGTTACTTGAGCCTGACTGACTATCTGACTGAGACATGACTAATTGATTTTCTGACAAAAATTCAATATCTTGATTATCTTCATTGACTTCAATGAACAATGGAGATTGCAATGTATCTGACTCATCATAAAGGCTTGACATAGGACTTACAATATTTGTATTATTTGACACATTATTTTGATCATTCGACAGACTTAATACATTTTGATTATTTGACGGACTTGATACATTTTGGTTATTAGACTGACTTAATACACTTTGATTATTCAATGGACTAATTACATTTGACTGACTTGACTCAATAGACATAAATGTTTCATTCATAGAATTCGTCTTGACTTTTAGCTTTTTTAATATAATCAGGAATGTGATAACATCTCACTGTATCTTCCCTCCTAACATGTTTTTCACTCTTACTTGGACTTTGACCTTTTGACTTTACAGTAATATTTGACCTATATTTACTGTTTGTAAATGTTTGACTTGACTGAGTGGACTGTGACTGTGACAATTTATGACTGTTATTGTTTGTGTTGCTAATATGACTATGACTATTTGACTGTGGCAGACATGACTTAAACAATTTAATACGTTGTGTTGTGTATTTCTTCTATATACTGTGCCATTTTCACTTTTCACTAGGTAAGATCTAGGAAATTGAGCCTTAGACAAGATATAACCTTTCGACAAAATTAGATCTTTAGGGTTTTTCTTAAAATAGACTTGAACATTTAGCTGAAATTCTTGGGGCTTATCAGCATTTTTGTTATAGTATAACTTTCTTTTATTTATCACTTCAGACTTATTTTTGAAATGATCTGCGAATTTGACAATTTTAGGCTTTAAATTGCTAGTTTGAGTAGGTAATTTAGTTCTTAATGTTCTTGACATTAATAGTTCTGATGGTGATTTTAAATTTCCTCTAGGAGTAGTTCTGTACTGTAATAGACCTATATAAATGTCTGTACCTGAACTCTCACATTTTCTTAATATGTTTTTTATAATTTTGACAGAAATTTCTGCGAGCCCGTTCGACCTGGACAAATGAGGACTAGATGTTATGTGTTCTATATCCCAGTCTTTCATGAAGTTTTGGAACTCTTGAGAATTGTATGGAGGACCACCGTCACTCACAAGTTGTAGAGGAATACCATGTTGAGCAAAAATAGATTTTAAATGTGTTATTACAGTTTGGCTTCGATGGTCTGTATTTAAATGAGCTATTTCAATGTAATTTGAATAGTAATCAACCACGAAGAGATATTTTTTGTTATTATAGTCAAATAAATCTGTAGCTACTTTTTGCCATGGTAATGTTGGCTGTTCATGACTTAATAAAGTTTCCTTTGTTTTATTTGAGCTGTATGTCATACAAGTCTCACATTGCCTTGTTTTTTCTTCAATGTCATGGTAAATGTTTGGCCAAAATACAATGCCACGGGCTAAATTTTTGGTTTTTTCCATGCCCATGTGACCTTCATGTAATTTTTGTAATATTTCTGACCGCATTGACTTTGGAATGACTACAGACTGATTTTTGAATACAATTTCATCTATTACATGGATTTCGTCGCGAATATTCCAATATGGTAAGGTTAATGGGTCACATTGTTGTTTACAGTTAGGCCAACCTGTTTTATGATATTTTATTTCGTCGCGAATATTCCAATATGGTAAGGTTAATGGGTCACATTGTTGTTTACAGTTAGGCCAACCTGTTTTATGATATTCTATTAACTTTTGTAAAGTTAAATCTGACTTTGTATGAGACACAATTTGTTGCAGCTTATTTGGAGTTATTGCTAAGTTAGAAGTTAATAATTTTACCTGACAGACAATGTTGTTTTCCAGTTCATCGAAATCGAATTTATCTATTTCAGTATTCAAATTCATGACAGGAGCTCTTGACAAAGTATCTGAAACATACATTTCAGTACCTTTTTTTTGTGTATGAAACTACTAGGTCATATGATTGTAAAGTTATCATCATTCTTTGGAGCCTTGCTGGGACATCTGAAAGTGGCTTTTTAAACAATGTCACCAGAGGTTGATGGTCTGTTTCTACATGTATAGTTTTGCCATAAATATACTGATGGAATTTTTTGCATCCAAAAACAATAGCATATAATTCTTTCTCTATTTGAGCATAGTTTTCTTGTGTTTTTGTTAAAGACTTGGATGAGTAAGCAATAGGATTTTTTCCATGAAAAATTACTGCACCAACAGCTTTTTGACTTGCATCAACAGACATTCTGACTGGTTTGTTTACATCATAATGCACTAAGACAGGTGATTGACAAATTAGTTCTTTTAAGTTTATGAATTATTTATCATGACTGTGTGTCCATTGCCAAATGTTTTGTTTTTTAAGAAGATCTCTAAGTAAACTTGTCTCATGAGCTAAATTAGGAATATATGAACCTAAATAATTCACCATACCTAAAAAACGTTGGAGATCCTTGACATTCTCCGGCTTAGGCATTTTCATGATAGCTTCGATCTTAGAAGTATCTGCAGAAATACCATTTTTATTAAATATATGCCCTACATATGCTACTTCAGCCTTGTTAAATTGACATTTTGACTTGTTAAACTTTAAATTGACTTCTCTAGCTTTCCTAAGAACATTTTCCAACCTCGCATCATGTTCTGCTTGGTTTGAGCCATAAACAAGTATATCATTGACGAATATTAAAACACCAGGTAAATCACCGAACAGATCTGCCATTACTCTATGGAAAATTTCACCACTTGAATTTATGCCATATGGTAAGCGAAGGAATTTATACCTACCGAATTGTGTGTTAAATGTGCAGAGGTCACTACTTTCTGCATCTAGTTTGATCATCCAATATCCTGAGTTTGCATCTAATTTTGAAAAAATAGCAGCACCAGCTACTTTTGAGCGTAAATCGTCCAAAGTAGGATAAGGAAAAAGAGGTCTTTTAATAGCTTTATTTAGGTTTCTAGGGTCTAGACATATGCGTAATTCACCATTGGGTTTTACTACAGGGTCAATCGCGTTAACCCAGTTTGTTGGCTTGGTTACTTTCTCAATGACTTGTAATTGTTGCATTCTATCTAACTCTGAATTTAGCTTAGGGTGTAATGCATATGGAATTCTGCGAACCGGACATATTTTTGGTGTGATATTTGTATCTACATCTAAATGAGCCTCAGATGGTAAACAACCTAACCCCTCGAAAGTATCGGCATAATTCTCGATAATTGTTTGTACTGACCTTTGGTTTTGGTTAATGTTTTGTGTGTTTGTTAGTTCAAATAGTCTTTTCACAATGCCACATTCTTCACATGTTTTCCAACCCAATATTGTCGCACATTTACATTTCACTACAATAAATTTAATGTTGATATGATAACCATTATCAAATTTGCACGCCAGTGTGACACTACCTAAATTATCAATTAATTGTCCTGAAAATGTGAAAATCTTATCATTCGAGCTTTGAATAGGGATCTGAATATTGCACATATTTTCTAAATGTCGTATAGTTTCTAACGAGATTACATTAATGTCTGCTCCAGTGTCAATTTGACAGTAAAATTTTTGATCATAAAAATTAACATTTATTTTCCAATTATGCGAATTATTACAATTATGGTTATTATTTACTGCATTTATTATAAAATCATTTGAATAATTATAATTATGTTGATTATTGATGTCATATTCATTTAAATTTTCAAAATCAACGGACACAACGGAACTTAAATTTTTCTTGTTTTTATTCTGGTCGTTGAAATAACAGCATATCGCGAAGTGATTCGGTTTCTTACAAATAGAACAAGTTCTACTCTTTGCGGGACATTTGACTCGATGTTGTTGACCACATCTTTTACAAATTGCATTTGATTTGCTGTTTGACCCGAAATTAGCTGAAAAATAATGATTAGGTGTTCGTTCTCGGCTGTGACTATTATTTCTGTTATTTCGCTGGAGGTCGACTTTTGATCTTGATCTTGATGAATGTCTCATTGGTGTTGAACCTTTACTTGTCTGGTTGTTTCTTGATATTGCCTGAACTTGCATGTCGGCTTCGTTGATGTCTTTGAATTCCTTTTGTAGAAGTTTTTCTTTTATTTGTCCATTTCTAATTCCAATTATGAACATGTCTTTGACTAACGATTCTTTTAGTGCTTCGAATTTGCAACTTGACGATAAATTATTTAAATATGTTACATATTCGTCTAAATTCTCGTTTTGTTTCTGATAACGGGTGAAGAAATTAAATCTTTCGACCGTTACATTTTTGAATTCGTTAAATTTCGAATCAAATTTTTCTAAAATGGACGTTAACGTTTCTTCTTTTGAATTTACATGGAATGAATTATAGATATGAAGTCCTTCATCGCCAATAGAAATCAAAAATATTGCGATTTGTTTCGAATTTGGAACTTTTTCCAAGTCGTTTGCTTCAAAATATATGAGGAATTTCTGTTTCCACAGTTTCCACTTCTCGGAATTTGCACACTCTTTGCCGCCATTCTCTTTTGTAAGATTCAAAGGTTTAAGACCGTTGGCTAGTATGATATTATGTACCTTTTCGTTTCCGTCGTTGCCACCCATTTTTGTTTGTTGTTGCACCTTTTCTTGACTTCGCCTTCGACTTCGACTTCTGACACCATGTGCTGGGCGCGGGGGATGATTATTTAATTATATTTAATTATTATTGGGATGGTGCAATGAAACACGTCTTTCAAGTTCAGTTGTAGATCAGTCATAGACAATTTTATTTGTTTCTTAAATCAGGATGGGAGTCGAACCATAGACAATACTACATCCATTAGCCTATTATAATGCAAAAACCGAACAAGTGCGAGTCTGACTCGCGCATGAGGGTTCCGTACAAAGATTTTAACGCTTTTCCCCAGTGTTTAAACGTCTAGTGTTAGCTGAGCCATGCTCCTAAGCAAAATGTACGTAGTGTGGGGTCATCTTATATTGGTCTGTGAAATCACCAGACAAATTTTAGATTTTGAGAATTTTCTGAGTGGTTGTGCTCCAAGAGCTACCTTCATACCAAATTTCAAATTAGGTTTTCGGGGTACGGCAATTTGTATGGAAACAACCTTTTTAATGACTGTATCTTTTGAATGCGGTCACTTAGAAGTTTGATTTTTTCAGAGCTTCAAGGGACTGCAGGCTTGAGTATTTGATGTTAATTTCAGCATGCTGCCTCCACTCGTTCTAGAGTAAAAGGGTGTTGACAGACAGACGGACAACAAAGTGATTCTATAAGGGTTCTGTTTTTTTCTTTTGAGGTACGGAACCCTAAAAACACGCGTGTGTTTATACGTTGTACTTATTATAAATTTAAAAACTATGCAATAAGAGTCAATTTACGAGCAAGTGTGTTGAAAAATAATGTTACCTATAATCATCCCACGATAACTCTGCATAAGATATTAATTGGCAACCCAGAAAAATCATGCTGTGGTAATACTTTTTATCTATACACATATCATAAGTCCTCTATAATGCGTTCAGAAACCGTAGAAAATGACCAGCATTACAGTACATCGTCGCCTCCGCCCGCCGTGCAGGTCCAGCGGTAAAGTAATAGTCATTACGACATCGAATTCAATGTCGTAATGACTATTCGATATCGTATTCGATTTTTCGAATTTGACAATAGTGAAATAAAACGGATCACTCACGTATATAAGTCGAGTTCAGTCCGACCTGTATAATTAATAATGTGATATACGTATCTTTTTTTTACAAAAAAAAACAGTTTACGAAACGTCAGCTCGGTATGTTTGTATATGGTTTAAACAAAACAATCAAATTCATGACAGGTATGGGTATGATATGCCTTCGGCTTCTAAACCCATCTTAGAGTACTTAATAAAGTAATGTATGCAACTCCACATAATTAGGCCTTAAAACACTCATTATGTAGCAGTTGCATAAACTACTATTTCATATCACTCAGACATTTCTATAATTAAAAATAATAATGCTAGTAGCAATCAAAAGTTGCTGTTTTTTTTTAAATATGGTTCTATCCATTGGAGGACAATTTTGCTAGTGTTTAGTAGGTTTTGCCGTTGTACGGTAAAAAAAATCTAGAAGACGAAATATGAGAGTTATTTTAATGGTGGATGGCATCGACTTTTAACATTAAAGACAGGCTCCGCACCTCTAGCGCTGACAAAATGCGGCCTTCACTCATTAGTGTCATTAAACTGACATGTCAAACTTCAAGGGAATGTAAGTACCACAGACAAATATACCAACTGGATAATGTACGACTACGTCCGACCTGCTAATTCATGTCCACAAAATAAGAAGAAGTTACATAATAATAACGACCTGGGCCGTGTTTTATAAACCTACAGGCTACAAGTTACAAGTCTACAGGAAACAGTCACCTGTAATGCACTGTGTACAATTAGACACGGAAAGCTACACTTGTAATACGGTATTGTAAATCTCGACTACAAGTAAATTCTACAAGTGTAATGGACATCACTAATTTAGAAAAAAGTGGCTGCCAAAAATTACAAATACGTAGAGGTTTTTTATCTATTACATATAGATTACATATTAAAAATACCCATGCAAAATTGATAAATGAAAATCTGTCTAAGTACATAAAACAAAATCGTGTTAATTGCACTAGGTATTTATAAGTCAAGAACGGCTGGACCGATTTTTATGATCTTGAGGTATTAATAGAGGGGAAAATTTCACGAGAAAAAAAATAGGAAGTTCATTTTCTCATAGACAGGTACATTTTCTATACAATGACCTATGGCGGTACGAAGTTCGCTGGTCGGCTTGTAAAATATATCTATTCTAAACAATGGCAAAAAACGGCCAAAAAAATTTTTATTTTTTTTAATACGACGAGGAAGGAAAACGAGCAAGGGATTCATCAGGTCGGGAAATTAATGGCCCTATGTTATTTGGCCATAATAGTAGAGGTAGAAATTTGTCAGGTGGGGAAATAAAATGTTGGCCCTGCATTATTTGACTATAATATTATAATTTTAAATGCGTTGTGTTCTTTACAAATAATGAGTGTATTATTTATTTACGTATTTAATGTGATTCCTTGTGCTTTGTTTTTCTTTTTCGTGTTGTTTGTACAGTTCAGAAATGTGTGAAACTGTTGTAATTGGGCAAGTGAAGGAGATGTCACCTGCGCGGCGGCCGTTGGCGACTAAGTCACCGAGTAACTATGTAGCATGAGGGTCGTAAAAGTCGAGTGCAAAACACTCTAAGATGGGTTCAGAAGTCGAAAGCATAACCAACTGGGGGACTAGTACGAAATACGAAAATCGAAGTTCTTATCGTATCGTCCCGCTGACTCTCGTATTAATAGTTATTTGTCATACAAGGGTGCAAAGTTGTATTTTACCTGCGTGTTCCAACACACGAGAAGTAAAATACATTTGCACGCATGTGTAACACAAAACTTTTCACCTCACTGTAGCGAGGAATGGCAACATGCAAAAAAACAGCTCATAAAAAGTAATCTTCATCACTGGAATCACTATTTTTTTACAATAATAATATCGTAAAAAAATAGTACAATTTTAAGGTTTATTACTTAAAATCATTAAATAAAGTTAAATTTGGTATTTTTTATTAAATTCTCAAACCATTTATCAATTTTTAAATGATGATTAATATCGAACGAACCATTATTATGAGCGTTTTACGTTTTGTTATCTGTAAAAGCTATTCATTCAAAACTATACATTCAGACATTTCTTTACTTATAAATAATAATGATAGTAGTAATCAAAAGTCGCTGTTTTTTTTTAAATATGGCTCTATCCGTTGGAGGACAATTTTGCCAGTGTTTAGAAGGTTTTGTCGTTGTATGGTAAAAAATCTATAAAACGAAATTTGAGAGGTATTTTAATGGTGGATGGTGGATGAACGATGACCTGTTTATGTTTAAATCTAATCAAAAGTTTAAAACGTGTCGTTTGACTATAAATCAGTGTTGCCATAAACAAACTATACATTTCTACTGTTGTCAGTTCGTTGCAGAGTTATCGTGGGACGATTATACAACCATAAGAATAAATACTAATATACCTATAACGGCCGTGACAGCCTGACTGAGTAGTTTGTTTAACAAATACTCTAATATCGTGACCTTGAGCCCGTCCGGAGCGGGAGTTTCCGTTCTACTATGTTATTATTTATTCTTATGCCTACCACCTACCACATTTATTTGTATAGTACTTACCTACCTACCTACCTAGCTAGTAGTTGTTTTAACTCTCATAAATAATGATTTGATCAGAGAACGAACCAAATATTTAATGATTAAGTACCTATTATATGTATTATTTACTTATAATATTTAACTCTGTAGAATAGAGGCAAATATTTAATAAGTTCTCTACCTTCACGATTCGAAAATGATGAATACCTGCCGCTTAAATGTTTGATTAGTTGTGAAAATTAATTAATTTTCTTTTAAGTACTCTACTCATATTTCAAAAATAAGTAGGTACTTAATACAGTTTTTCTCTTTTTCAAATGGTTTCACAGAGCTGTGTGATTTCAATAATCGGCCCACTTAGGTATGTAGTTATTTTAAAGTAAGTAAGTAAGCTATTAACTACGAATAGTATCTCCGAACTTCAGCTAAAATTGTTTCATAAGTAGCCTCGTCGATGACGATAAAGGTCTTGGCTCGCCGACTGAAGTAATAAATGTCACCGGTGAAGATGTCAAACCACAGCGCGTGGATATGCAAGTCGTGATTTTGCAATCTTTTTTTTAGCATTCCGTATGATGCTATATTTTGAAGTTGCTGCAACGTGTTCACCTAAAAAAAGCGAAATTAAATTCATTTTATTCCGTCGATTTACGTCGTACTCTCTGACAAAATAAATAGTATCCATCCGATATACCAAGGTAACCTTTGTGGGAGCATCAGAAGTGCATTACAGCAGCCCAGGGGGAAGAAAGATACCTATATTTGACAGTTGAAGTTTTTAGCTCCGCCATCTCTTACCTGTGTAAGCTACTTTTTAGTAGTTAGGGCGTTAATCATTGCCGTCGGTTTAAAAAAATACTGTTTATTTTTTTTAATAATATATTGCAAAATTTCATGAAAAAATATCAAACCGAAGGCTTGTAATTTTCAATGAAAAATTGTTACTTGTAAGTCTGTTAAAAAATTAGCTAATTTTATCACCATCAAAGTAGAAAAAATACGGTTTTTGGTACACCAACTACATCCCTTCAAAATGTTCAGATTCAATTAAACGTCATTCATACAGCATACAGCGCCCAGCGGCTTTGCAGCTTTCTGTTTATTAGAAAACGCGCAGTGTTTAACTGTTATTTCATTAATTGTCCACTAGTAAATACGTAGACTCGAGTTTCAGCTCCTCCGTTTAATAGTGCCAGTTCGTGTGTATTGTATGTTTAGCGTTGAGTTTCTCCGCTAACCTGGACGTTGCAGCGAAAATTTGGACGTTTTAGCTACAATCTTTCTGTGTTGTTTTAGTTAAGTATTTATTGCGATATCAGATGCTTGTGATTTGTGAATTTAGTGATTATTGTTAGCTGTTGCGATTTTGCACGCTTTAAATGTATAATTTACGAGATAAACGATTTTGAATTTTGACTTTGAATTTGAATTTTTCATGTCTAATTCAATAAGTGTACGTACACACAACTCGTGTGCGCCCGCGCGCGCGTGTTATGAAATCTGTTCTGTCGACGATCACAGATAAAAGATGGCGCTGCAGGAGAGGCTGGTTGAGGGTGACAATATTTTTCGCTGAGAGGGCGCTCTATTCCCCGTGTGTTATAATTACTCTATGCAGCCGCCCTAGTCGTAGACAGAGAAAGATACAGACCGCTAGACATTTCTTACTTACTCGTACACAAAAAGGACAGCTTAATACACGTTATGGGGCTGCTACATGGTTGGCAATAGAGTTTCCACCACCGTGACCTTGGTGGGTGGATTGTTGTTCGGTCTCGACGGCGGTCGCAAATACCGTCTATAACTTGCGCTATATGGTTGGCAACAGAGCTTCCACCACCATGACCTTGGTCTGTGGTTTGTTGCTCGGTCGCGACGACGGTCGCAAACACGGTTGCACACACCGTCTCAAATACTGCTACCACTTCAGTGCGTTTAGAATTCGCGGAGAGGAAACACAAAAAATGCCTCCTTGCCTTTCAAAACTTCAAAAAGTTGGTGTCGCTTTAGTACTATTGTGTGCAAGTGAAAACACAACCTTCCACCGTCTTTCACGCCGGTGCGAACGCGTTGCCAACTCACGCCCGTAAACCAAGAGCACTGCAAGTTTGTTTATACAAACGGTCACTGTGGTGGAAGCTCTGTTGCCAACCGTGTAGCAGCCCCATTATTCAAAGCGAAAATAGACAAAGGTCATTTCAGCCTGCTACCTCCACGCGTTCCAGAGAAAAAGGGTCTTGACAGACAGACAGACGGACAGCAAAGTGATCCTATACTGAGGGTTCCGTTTTTTCCTTCTGAGGTACGGAACCCTAAAAAACACCCGATATGTGACAGGATTACAAATAAAACACATAATAGTATAAGGCAAGTACAAGGCATTACTTAACTTTTAATTCTCCGTACAATACATAGCCACAAAAGGTACTTATACCACTTTTTGGGCAACTGTATTAAAAATAAGTAAAATAACCATTTTGCGTCCGTGTTGCCTTCCTGTGAATTTAAATACCACTAAACACCGCGCAATATTTGAATATTCTCGAAAAAACGCAAGATTTCGCTAGAAAATATTGACTACGCTACGTGACAAAAACCTAAGCCCCCAAGCCCCCCCTGCTGGGGACCAAGCGTGGTATTTTGAAGACCCCCTCCCCCCATAAACCCACGTAGTATGGGTACGTTCCCTTAATATGTGTGTAGATAAAGTAATGTATGCAACTTAAATAAGTAGGTAGTTAATAAGTATTACCTATACACAATTACAGCACAAGCAGTTACCTCTTACTGCAGAAATCTGTGCATAGGTACCTACTTGTGAAAATAATGCAAAATATTATTTACGACGACAACTTATTTACCTGAGATAGTTTGTCTTCTACGCTGAACTTGTTGTCAGGGTCGATATAAGCAACAAATTTAGTTTGGGGCGTTTCTGCTGTAAATAACATGGGATTTGAAAAATCACCATTCATTGCAATAAATTTGTCTAAACTTGTTTTTCCGTGATTACACAGCCAAGACTTTAAAGGAGATATTCTTCTTTGTTCCTGTAAAAAACAAGCATTCGGTATGTAATATAACTAAACGTCCCCATTGCATCGCATTGCATTACCAATCATTGCTAAGACCATGTTTTTTGCAAAAACAATCTTATTTTAATGTTATAAGCACTTGGTCATGTAAAAACATTTCTCAATTCAACTTTTGATCATCGTCATACAAATACCATAGTTATTTTGAAAACAGCCCCCAAACTACGAAATTCGAAAATCGAAGTTCGTATCGTATCGTCCCGCTCACTCTCGTGTTAAATAATATTAGCTTGAGAGGGACGGCACGATACGAAGTTCGAATTTTGCACTTCGTAGTCGGGGGGGCAGGTGCGGAAAGTAGGCAATTTCTAACGAGTGTCGGTGATCTTATACACGAGCGCAAGCGCCCTTTTAAATCGACACGAGTTGGGAATTGCCTACATTTCCACACAAATGTCATACAAGCATACAACGTTTTACGTGGTTTTACATTGCATAATGCGAGGAAAGTGCAACTTAACGTGGGTCAACATATTTATAGAAAATTAGTTAAGTTCTACACACATATCATAAGTCCTCTATTATGCGTTCAAAAGCCGTGGGTAATGACCATCATTTCATTAACGACAGTCAGTTTCATCTTTAAAACCAATACAATTAAAAAAAAAATAAGAGTGATAATTTAAAAAAATATATTGATACCAAAATACCAAAGATGCCAAACGTCAGCTCGGTATGTTTGTTTAATTAGTACGTAAAAATGTCAAAAAATCACAATATAACGAATAGAAACTGTTTATTAATTACCTAGCCAGGCATTGTTAAATCCGTAAAAACTAACACGAAACACACAATTCACTTATTCGGCGAATGATGCCTCCACTCGCCCCACTTAGCAATGGTTATTGTATTTTTGCACTAAGCGACGCGCCGCCAGTTATTAAATGCCGTCCTTGTCTAATCAGGTATGCATCTAGCAAGTGTGGATAGATAAGGAACAGTTTGAACATGGTTTGAACGGTTTTATTGTCGCGCGAAATACGACACCGGCCAGAGGCCCGCTGCGGGCTTCCGCCACTTAACGGTAATTTTGACAGGAGCTCGCTGCGGGCTTTTGCCACTTGGCGTTGACACCAGCAGCGGGCTTTTGCCAACTGAAGGTCTAAAAATTCAAGATTTTGAGAATACCAAATTTCAAGTTTCTAGGACAACTGGAAGTACCCTTTAGGTTTTCACAGTACGGCAATTTGTATGGAAACAACCTTTTAAATTACGGTATCTTTTGATTGCGTTGACTTAGAAGTTTGATTTTTTGACAGCCTCAAGGAAATGCAGGATTGAATATTTGGTATTAATTTAAGCCTGCTACCTCCACGCATTCCAGAGAAAAAGGGTATTGACAGACAGACAACAAAGTGATCCTATAAGGGTTCTGTTTTTTCCATTTGAGGTACGGGACCCTAAAAAAAAAATGTGTAAATTTCCACTTTCCCAGCACGTGCATTGTAAGTATTCTTTATTGAACACCGCAAAGTAGTACAAGGAGATTACAAAATAAACAGGCAAGGTAGACAATAGGCAGTCTTATCGCTTATAGGCGATCTCTTCTAGACTAATTAAGTAAGGAGTAAGGTGGCAGAAATTAACAGAAAGGAGAAACTTAAAATTAAGTCATAAGTACCTACTGAGTATGTCTTTATAAATTATACTTACAGTGCTTGATTCTTCTTTACTTTTTAAAGTGTACAGCAGATTCATAGCTTTGCAATCACTGTGGCCGCATACAATAATGTGTCGTATGTTGTTAACAATACAGGCTAATTCCAACGCCGCTGGTTCACAACTGGTCATCTCGTCGATGAAGTATTGTGAATGAGGTATCAGGTTTCCTGCATTTCTAACTACAAATAACCAGGTAAATATTGTTATATAATGATCCAAAAGATATATCCAACATTCCAACATAATTATAGACATCTTTTTACAAACCAACAAACATGTCGCCTACAGAAGTTTCCGTAAATCTAGTTGGAATCATTCGACTGTCCATGCACGTGTAGAAAAGGGCCTTAGGCTAAAATACACACAAAAGTTATAGAATAATAATTTATCTCGTACAAAAAATGGTTAACTACTTATTATATATTACGATCTGTTGTATGGGAACCTTGCACTTTTTGACTATGCGCTGAAACTTAGCACAGTTGTTTCCTAGGTGGCCCTGAGTGGATTAAGACCGGAAGCCATCGACAGCCACCTCGCGGGTAGTAGGGGGAGTGGGAGGAGTTTGGTTGCGTCCGCCGCGCTTTTTGAGCCACATTTCTCTAAAACCATATGAACTAGGGCAAGTTTTATATCATTTTCGGATAACATAATATAATAGTAATATTACGACGTGTTTTCAATGGCATCCATTGCTATTTCTGGCTAGCTTTTATGTTTAAGTGTAATGCTGCGCCCCAGCAGGGTAAATTTTCATACAAACATTGTAAAAAAAAATGCAATAATAAGTGAATACCTACTGAATACAATTTTTCTCCCACTTTTTGAGGGGGACTAGGAACACACGCGTACCGCGTACCATGTTACACGTACAGCACACGTCTGCGCTAGTGTCAAAATTTGTTACGTTACGTTCCTACAAACTCACACGAAAACAAAACTCTCACAATTGCCAAAAACACGCACTCGATCAACAGACACTTATCATTTCGCCTTTTGGTCAGACTTAATGTTAGAGTTTTGGCAGAGGGGAAATCGCGCGTTAACTCTCCATTCCTTTCATGCTCTAAGTTTTGCCGTTATATCCCTAATGATTAAATTGTTCCAAATAAACCTTTAGCCGCCCAAAGGTTTGTTAATTTTTCCAAGAAAAACACGTCCGTCGTATGTCATTCCAAATGTTCGATCGTCAATGTCAATTTAAACTGATTTTTTTATGTCCCATGTATTGTTACTGAAAAACTGTTTCCGTATTTAGGAAGTAAATAGCTTCCCTCGATTTTACTAAGACCGTGTTGTTAAATATACAAGGTTAGTACAATATTTACTCACCACAGGATTGTCTTTGACTTGTTGAAATTGTTTTACCATGCTCGACCGGTCCAACACACGATATCTCATGATACCTCTAAGAATTCTTTCCATCTTGTTTGTTTCTTTTAACTGGACTTCGTCAATTCAGTATTTGGACTACGTACATTTGTTTGTCATTTAGACTTAGCCATGAACGGGTAGTAGTCGTTCCAAGATTGACAAAGATGACCTTCGTCACGGAGCTTATCGCGTTCGCAGTTAAGCTAAGCGTGCGGCCGAGTCGTAAATAATTATTTTTATAGGTTACGGTTACGTCTAAGTAGCCTGCCTTAGAAAACGCCACCATTAGCGGCTTTGATTGTCTTATCTCTAATTAGTTCAAAGTACTGATGCGGAAAAAAACACAAGGTGTGCCTAAGACGCATTCATATTGTCTGAAATCAGTGATGATTGTGTTAAATACATAATTGCAATCTTCTTTGGTCTAACACAAAATTAATGCTAATTCATTTGGTTTTGTCCTGTAATTGTGACCACATTGATGCCTGTTTATATTTTATTACTTTCTAACAATATTTTGAATAAGGTGTAAAAGATTTGGAATGATTTACTATTACAATACTGTAATATTAAGTATATTGTTATTTAAAGTGTCATTCTATGGAACTTGCTAACTATGTAAACAAACTGCCATATTAAATTCATAATTCAGAGACAATTTCAGTATGGTGGTTTGTTTACATAGTTAGCAAGTTGCATAGTTCATACACTATAATGTAACTTTGTTGAACTGCAAACCTCTATTGGATTTAGCGTTGCCATCCATCTTGATAAAGCCAGTGTTAAGTTTTTTGACCTTTTGACAAATTTGACAGCTTCCGGCCTGTCCGGATTTTGTTAGTCTTTTACATGTTGAAGAGAGATGTTGCGTGGGAGTGCTGCTGTGGCAGTAACCATCAGCTTCAACCACAGGGAACTGGGCTGAATTAATGCACAGTGTGATCGGTAGCCTGCCTGATCCAGCCGGACATCCCCACACATCATCATTATATGAGGGCTGTTTGATAAGTACCCGTTTTCTAAATATATTAATATCACTGGCCGCAAATAAGTATACCACCTTTTTAAGCCATTTTTCAGAGGCGGGAAAATAAAAAAAAATGGCATTCTTTTGTTTTTTTTCTCATTTGACAAGATTCAGTGAAGGCGTGAACTTAAAATTGTTAAAATGGAGAAAGAACAGTATCGGTCTGTAATTAGATTCTTATTTTTGGAAGGAAAAACATGTGATGAAATAAAAGTAAGAATGCAAGCGGTTTACCATGAATGTGCTCCTTCTATGACAACCGTCAGATATTGGTATAACGAGTTTAAGCGGGGGTGAACAACCGTCTTTGATGAGGATCGCCCAGGCCGGCCAGTTGAGGTGACTACAGACAATATGGTTAAGAAATTTTTAAATATTGTTTTAGCCGACCGCCGAATTAAACTTCGAGAAATCGTTGATGCTGTAAACGTTTCAATCGAGAGGGTACAACACATATTAGAAGAAAAATTGGGTATGAAGAAACTATCGGCGAGGTGGGTGCCGCATTTACTCACGGAGGAGCAAAAACGGAACCGACTGACTACTTCGGAGCAGTGTTTGGCCGTGTTCAAACGTAACCCGAAGGAGTTTCTGCGTCGTTTCGTGACCGTGGACGAAACGTGGGTCCACCACTACACCCCAGAAACGAAAGAGCAGTCGAAGCAGTGGATTTTACCGGGTGAACCTGGTCCAAAGAAAGCAAAAACCGTCCCATCGGCTGGAAAGGTCATGGCGATCGTTTTTTGGGATTCGCAGGGTATTATACATATTGACTATTTAGAAAAGGGAAAAACAATAACAGCGCAGTACTATGCCAATTTATTGGATGAATTTGACGCCGTGTTGAAGGACAAACGACCCCATTTAAAAAAAGAAAAAAGTACTGTTTCATCACGACAACGCCCCGGCTCATTCGTCCAGAGTTGTGACGGCTAAATTAGCACAGTTACGCTACGAACTATGGTCTCACCCCCCGTATTCTCCAGATTTGGGCCCATGCGATTTCTTTTTGTTTCCCAACCTAAAAAAATGGCTCGGTGGCAAGCGATTTGGATCAAATGACTAAGTCATTGCCGCCACAGAGGCCTATTTTAATGACTTTCCAAAATCATACTTTTTGGATGGTTTATTGAAGCTTGAGTATAGGTGGAACAAATGTATAGAGTTAAAAGGTGACTACGTAGAAAAATAAATGCATATGTACAAAAAAAAATGTTTTTTTTTTCCATAAACGGGTACTTATCAAACAGCCCTCGTATATTGATGTTAGAAATCAGTGAGGGTTAACATTTTAATCACGCAAAATCTTTTTTAAGTAACCAGCCTTGGAATAGTGGGTAAGTCTGGCTTTTTGGTTTTTAGAGATGGCAACGCTAATTGGATTACCACTTTTATAAATGCAAACCATAATAAAAATAATGATTTTTAAGTTGAAAAATATTAGTAACATCATTCCTGAGCAGATTTAAAATCATAATGTATACTGTTAAACATTCATTTAAATTATTTTATTAAACAGCAAGTAAAAAATATTAATTTCAGATGAATTCCGAAAGTACAATTGGAGATGGTAAAAGGGCAGAAACTCATGTTTCACCAGTTCTCCCCACAAACCACCGCTTCTTGGAGCCAGAGAAGGCTGTTAAAACTATCACTGACATGACTGTCTGGGAGAAGTCTGAAGCTTACATGGAATACACAGGATTCATTGCAACCATCAATGAGGCCATCAAAGGAAAACCATTATCAGTAGACTGTAAGGTAAATGACAATGTCAAAAAGTTGTTACATGTTTTAGAGGAGATTGGCAAATATATTGAAGAGTTTCCCCCAGTTGAACAACCACAAAGATTTGGAAACACTGCATTCAGAGACTGGCTTGAAAAAGTCAAATCCAACACAACAATATTGCTGCAAGGAATGCTTGAACTACCACTTCAGTTGGCAATTCCAGAAATAAAAGTTTATTTAGAGGAAAGTTTTGGGAATGCCACAAGAATTGATTATGGCACAGGACATGAAATGTCGTTTGTCATGTTTCTGTGTTGTCTTTATAAAATAGGATTCCTGGTACCTGAAGACAATGTTTCAACAGTGTTTTTAGTATTTAATAAGTACTTAAACATAGCAAGAAGCTTGCAGAAGACTTACAGAATGGAGCCTGCTGGCAGTCATGGGGTGTGGAGCTTGGACGACTATCAGTTTGTCCCCTTTATTTGGGGCAGTGCTCAACTTGTTGATCAGCCCAAAATCTATCCACCAGTTAAGTTTCTGGATGATGATATAATTGATAAATATGCTAGTGATTATATGTTTCTTTCGTGCATAAAATATATAAAGGATGTAAAAAAAGGTCCTTTTGCAGAGCACTCCAATCAGTTGTGGAGTATTAGTGCAGTCAGCTCTTGGTCTAAGATCAATCAAGGTCTTATTAAGATGTATAAAAAAGAAGTACTAAGCAAATTCCCTGTGGTCCAGCATGTACTGTTTGGCTCCCTACTTCCCATACGCCGCTTCCCTATCAACCACTAAACTTAAGGCACAAACAGTGATTTGTACTGCTTTGGTTAATGCTGATACTTAAGTCAAAACTTGAGCTTCTAAATAAAAGAAATACCTATTAATTAAATCAAATTAATAACAGGAATGCATAAGAACAAATTAACACTGAATGAATGTTTATTGAATGTAAGTTGCATTGATTGAGTAGATTATATTATAATTTATTCCATGTATTTAGACAATAGACCGATTTGACTTGCTTTTCCCACCCATTTTGGTAATACTGGTAACAACTTCTTTTTTAACAATGTACCATATTGATTTTTTTATAAACAAATAAAATAATAGCTTGATTATTTATTTTAAGTAAGTATTGATTGTTCACTTCATAATCTGTTTATAATAATAACTGTTATCAATCAGGGCAGTTCACACAGTCACCTGCCAAGATGTTAAAAATTATTTTTGAGCCATCAGATTAGATCAAATCAAATCAAATCAGGTTTGGTAATTACTGGAAATTTTTACCCCAATATTTTACCAGAAATTATAGAAGTAGGTAGTACCTACTTACTTAACAAAAAAAACTGCTGCTAAAAAATACTTATTCCTACTAGTTTCCTCTGATATTAAAGAAATGGTGGTACCTACCAGATGGGAATAGGCAGATGTGACCACAGCATTTTATTTAACCCCCGATGAAAAAGAGGGGTGTTATAAGTTTGACCTGTGTATCTGTATGTGGCAACGTAGCTCCCAAACGAATGGACCGATTTCAATGCGGTTTTTGGGATTCCGTACCTCAAAGGAAAAAACGACCAAGTGGGAGTCGGACTCGCGCACGAGGGTTCCGTAGACAGATTTTAACGCTTTTCCCCAGTGTTTTAAGAAGTCCAGTGTTAGCAGAGCCCTGCTCATAAGCAAAATCTAAGCAGTGTGGGGTCATCTTATATTGATTGGCTCTGCTATCACTGGACAACTTAAAACACCGGGGAAAAGCGTTAAAATCTTTGTACGGAACCCTCATGCGCGAGTCCGACTCGCACTTGTCCGGTTTTTTCAATACTGTATAGCAACTTCAAACATATTAAGGCATTCATAGTCACATGTGCAATCAAGCTAAGCTTTATCTCACTTTAACTATATCTGTGTATCTGTCTGTGGCATCATAGCTACCAAACGGATCCACCGATTTCGATGCGGTTTTTTTAAATCGAAAGCTAGTTTAATGAAGATGAGCTATCACGAGCAAACTTGTTTGCGCGCGAGGCAAGTTTTGTGGTTAAATCACGTAGTGGAGTGGGTTATTTGATCAGAAGAATAATTAAAGTCACAAAATTAATTTGGATACTGTGTAATGGTGTGGGACAACGATAAATGTATCTTGCACATAAGACTGTACTTCACATACGATGGAAATTCACTTTAATTATCACTCACTATTACTGTTATTATTCACTTTATTTATTTTTTGAAAATAATTTGGTGAAGTAAATGTGTTACATCAAATTATTTTCGAAAATTATTTAATACCTGAATGGCAATTTTTGTATAACTGTTTTATCCACCACCACAGAATACATAATAGTACTGTTGGACAGTCTATGGACCACATGTACATGACATGATCTCCAGTGAATGGAGAGCTCTATATTAATTTTGACTATGGCAACTATTGCCGTATTATCTTTTTTTTTCCTTCTGGTTCGACCTCTCTTGCGAGACGCCGACTCTCCTGACTTGCAAACTTAATTAATAAATTATAGCTTATATCATCTGTTTGACGAAGTGCATTGTAACGTTAATCTTGAGGATTAAATGGAACAACATACACGGAAGTTTATCGAGCTTTAATTTATCTCTGCCTGCTCCTTTGCTGCAAACAGCCCACACCACTCCGAACTACGGTACCTCTCAACAGGTTAGTGACCCCAGCAAATTTAATCCAATTACATCAAGAAAAGTGGCAGCTGTTTTGTGGCAAGGATTGCGCACAAAGCATTTATTGACGTGCCTGAACAATATAAACATTTATTGGCACGATGCCGGACGTCAATGTGCCAGAGATGCAGCACGTGCCGGGACCCTTTGTTCTGGGCGGCGCTGGTGCTATTGATAAGCTTGATGGCTACAATTATCACACGTGGAAATTCTCCATAAAGATGTTCCTGATTGCGGAAGGATTGTGGGACACAATTAATCGTACTTCCGACGAACCCCTTACCGGTGCAGATGCTGCGCGTGATCAACGCGCGCTGGCTCGCATTGTTCTTAGTTTGAAACCTACTTTATATCAACATATACGCAATGAAAATACAGCCAAACAAACATGGAAGAAGCTGGCAGACATTTATGAAGACCGCGGTTTGTACAGGCGCGTGTTATTGTTGAGACAACTGCATCGCGTTGACTTTACGGGGCATAGCGATATGTCGTCATACATAGATTATGTTATGTCTCTTGTGCATCAACTCGCAGACATTGGACGCACTGTTGATGATGAAGAAATTGCCGAGATATTACTGAGTGGTCTACCGGTTGAGTATGACACACTCGTTTCTAACTTAGAAACTTACACAATTTCATCGGAGAAGCTCAAAAGTGAACTTGTCAGAACTCGCTTGCTGCAAGAAGCACATAGAAAAATTCAAACGAATGGTACTTCTACAACTGCATTTGTATCTAAGAGCAGCAGTCAAGTTAAATGCACATATTGTCATAAGATTGGGCATAGCAAGCCGAGATGCTTCAAGTTGAAACGAGATAAACGTCAGAATAGGAAGGAGACGGAGCCAAATGGGAAGGCCTTCTTCGCTCAAGACCGCTCAGAGATATATTTGGACAGTGGTGCATCTTCTCATCTAGTGAATGACATTAAAGTGCTTTACAATTTGAAAGACACTAAAGAACATTCTATCAGTCTAGCCAATAGTGAGGTTATGTCAAGCTGTAAGAGTGGGGATTTCGATGTGAAGTTTAATGGACAGGTGAGAACCTTTAAAAATGTTTTGTTAGTTCCCAATCTGTCTGCCAATCTTCTTTCCGTTTCTAAACTTTGTCAGGATGGATATTCTATACATTTTAATAAAGAAGGGTGTTTTATTTATGATAGGGATTGTCTTAAAACTTCTGGCAACTATCTTGCTGTAGCTAAATCATAAATGGTATCTATAGGCTATGTGGGCATGTAGGTATGGATAGTAGGTATGACTCGCATAATAGGAAGTACTCTTTGCACCTGCAATCAAGGCAGGAGACACCGAGTGCTGCAGTCGCTGCCAAATCACCTTCCTTGATGGAATTATGGCATTATCGCCTTGGTCATTTACACTCATCAGGTATGTGTAGGCTAAGGGATGCATGTGGTGTGATGTTTCAGGATCCCAACCAAGACATCAAGAATTGTGAGGCCTGCCTGAAGGGGAAGTTATCGGCCGAACCTTTCCCGAAGGCGAGCACCACCAAGACTACACAACCACTGCAGCTGGTACACAGTGATGTCTGTGGGCCAATGCCGGAGGCAAGCTATGGAGGAGCGAAATACCTAGTCACATTCACGGATGACTACTCCCGCAAGACATTTGGATACCTGATCAAGAACAAATCACAGGTAATTGACGGTTTTATGCAATTTAAAGCTATGGTTGAGAAACAAATGAGTTTGCCTATTAAATGCTTACGATCAGACAATGGGGGTGAATATTGCAGTTCTAGATTTTCTCAGTATTTGAAAGAACAAGGCATTATTCATCAAACTACTATTCCTTTTTCATCAGCCCAAAATGGAATTTCGGAGCGCTTGAACCGAACTCTTTTTGATAAGGTGCGGTGCATGTTAATGCATAGTCGCCTCTGCAAAAGATTCTGGGGAGAAGCAGTTATGGCTGCTATATACTTAAAAAATAGGTCTCCCACATCGGCTTTGGCAGGGCGTATACCTGAGGAGGTTTGGACTGGGTCTAAAGTCTCTCTTCATCACCTTCGAGTCTTCGGTTGTACAGCTTTTAGCCTTGTACCAGCGCATTACCGTGACAAATTGGATGCTAGAGGGAAGGAATACATTTTTGTGGGGTATTGTGATACTTCTAAAGGGTATCGCTTAGCTGACCCTTTAAATCCCACAAATGTCATAAAGTCTCGTAATGTTGCATTTATTGAAAATAGATTTTATAGCCCCTATTCAAAACCCTTGCAAGAATTGTCAGATAATGAATTTATATTTAATTGTGATAATATTAGTGAAAATAAAACTATCTGTGATAATAATTCTAATAATTCTAATAATGATAGTAATGGCAATGAATCTATTCCTAATAATGATAATAATGAAATTAATAATTTTAATTCATCTGACAATATTTATTTATCAGGAAGCGAGACTGAGGACTACTGCACAGGCAGCAGCGACGACTCCAGCTCCTCGGATGCACCAGGAGATGTCCACAGCTCACAGCCAATGAGCTCACCATCTGAGTTGCCTGGAGGTGATGTGGCAACTCGTCCCGTAGCCGTCACTACACTGCGTCGTCCTGTTCGCTCTACTCGTAACGTACCCCCTTCAAGGTATTTAGATTATGATTTGTCTTTGCTCGCTCACGACCTCGCATCATTGACGGACGAACCTAGAACCTATGAGGAAGCTATTAATGGCCCTAATAGCAATCAATGGCAGGAAGCCATGAAAAGTGAGTATGATGCTCTAGTTCATAACAATGTCTGGGAATTAGTAGATAGGCCCACCAACAAAAATGTTGTAAAATGCAAATGGGTGTATAAAAACAAATATGATGCATCTGGTAATTTTGATCGTTTTAAGGCGCGATTAGTTGCCAGGGGCTTTACACAACGTGAAGGCATTGATTACACTGATACATTTAGTCCAGTTGTTCGTCACTCTACAATGAGAATTTTATTCTCTATAGCTAATGAGTTAGACTTAAACATAGATCATTTGGACGTGGCGACAGCTTTTCTTAATGCTGATTTAAATGAGATAGTGTATATGGAACAGCCTACTGGTTTTTGTAATATTAATGAAGACAAGGTATGTTTATTAAAGAAAAGTATCTATGGTCTTAAACAATCGAGCAGGATGTGGAACTGTAAAATACATACTCTCCTATGTGAGCATAATTTTGTTCAGTCTAAACACGAACCCTGTGTTTATGTTAAAGGTAACAAAGACGATTTAATAATTTTGGCTCTCTATGTGGACGACTTCTATGTACTCTACAGTCACAATAGCACACATAAGCATAATCTAATACACATTTTGGAAAATAAATTTAATGTGAAAAATTTAGGTGCTCTTAAAAGTTGTCTTGGTATAAATGTGTCTAGAGATAGAGTTAAAGGTACCTTGACGCTAGATCAGAGTGAATATATAAGGAAACTGCTTGTGCGTTTTGGTATGGAAAACTGTAAGGCTGTATCCACACCCATGGAGGTTAACTGTAAATTAGTTAGATCTGAAAATAATGACTGTTTACAGGACGATGTTTATAACTATCGACAACTACTAGGTTGCTTAATGTATCTGTCTGTGTGCACGCGGCCGGATATATCGTATGTATGTAGTTACCTTAGTCAGTTCAATAACTGTTTCGATAGTTCACATTGGTTAGCAGCGAAGCGTAGTATCTTGCGTTATTTGGCAGGTACAATTCACTATTCTTTATGTTTCCATAAGAGTAGGAATTGGTTTTTAAGTGCTTTTGTTGACGCAGATTGGGGCAATTGTATAACCGATAGAAAGTCGTATACAGGGTATGTCATTAAATTAGGAGGTAATACAGTTAATTGGGAATGTCGCAAACAAAAATGTGTAGCTCTATCTAGTACGGAAGCGGAATATCTCGCTATCAGCGACGTTTGTAAGGACTTATCTTTCATTAAAAGTTTGTTATCAGAGATCTTACCTGGACAGATTAATTGCATTGTTTATAATGATTCTCAAAGTGCACAAAAGCTTTTACAAACTAAAGAGTATTGTCATAAACGTACTAAGCACATCGACATACGATATCATTATGTAAAAGATTTAATATCGAAAAATGTTATTAAAGTAGAATACTTGCCTACTGATAAGATGATTGCCGATGTGTTAACAAAACCGTTAGGGAAAGTTAAGCATAGTGTTTTTGTAAAAGCTATGAACATTGTATAGTCTTATTTTTATAACTAGAGCACATAAATATGACTTGATTGCATAATTTAATTATATTATGACATGACATTGTTTATTTAATACAAATTGTAACAATGTATTTTTCTTGTAGAGCTTAACTATGTTCGTATAATGTAGAGACTGGAAATGTAGTCTTAAAAAATGTAGAGCTGTTTTTTTTGTCATATGCTCTAGAGTTAACTTAGTTTATATTGTATGTAAATTTAATTTGTTTTGTTGACTCTATGTTACTTTTTAGGTAGCATGTGTGCCCTAGAGGGGAAGTGTTGGACAGTCTATGGACCACATGTACATGACATGATCTCCAGTGAATGGAGAGCTCTATATTAATTTTGACTATGGCAACTATTGCCGTATTATCTTTTTTTTTCCTTCTGGTTCGACCTCTCTTGCGAGACGCCGACTCTCCTGACTTGCAAACTTAATTAATAAATTATAGCTTATATCATCTGTTTGACGAAGTGCATTGTAACGTTAATCTTGAGGATTAAATGGAACAACATACACGGAAGTTTATCGAGCTTTAATTTATCTCTGCCTGCTCCTTTGCTGCAAACAGCCCACACCACTCCGAACTACGGTACCTCTCAACAAGTACAAGTACAGAAGTCCGACTCCGCAAAATCATTTGAATAAATAGCGACTCGTGTTACGACACAATAAAGCGCAATTCAGGTCGCACAGGGCTAATTGCCTACAATTATATTCACCTACAAGTTACCTCTCTTTCTATCGTGTATCTTTTAACTCTTCTGACTGCGTTGGGGTTGCCTTCTTTTATAATTATGTCACAGAATACATTAAGTATAATACAAGGTTACCTATTATGCTAATTTTGTGAACAAATGGCATACGACTTGATACGACGCGACGCAAACAAGAAATTTAACTCGCAAGATTTGACCCCAACATACTTAGCTACATATACTTTCTCAGCGTCACAATAAATAGTCCACCCTATTTTTAATAATAATAATAGTAATATACAGCATAATAATAATAAATGTCTTTATTTAGGCATTAAGTGAACCCATACAATTAATACATTAAAATAACAAATTGAATTAAATTAAATCAAATTAAATTAACTGATACGCGTAGAATCGAGATTTCGCTATTAAAGTAACATGTCGCGCTTACCACCTTCACTATGCTGTTGAGCGATCCGCTCACCCTCGCAACAAAAGACCAGTGCCATAAGAATAAATAATAACATAGTAGAACGGAAACTCCCGCTCCGGACTGGCTCAAGGTCACGATATTAGAGTATTCGTTAAACAGACTACTCAGCCAGGCTGTCACGGCCGGCGTCGCCGCACGCGCCTTTGGTTGTTTGTAATTTGGTTGTAATAGTTTTACGTGAGCCTGTATGTATTTTATTTTATATTTGTAGGTAAGTAATACTTACTTAAGTCACCTTAAATGGCTTCATTTGCTATGGCACTCATAATAACTTCTTATCTAGAAGTCATTATGATTATGTAGGTACGTAATGATATAAAAATCTCATATTTTGTAAACTGGAATAAAATAATGATTTCAAAGCAAAGAAAAACTTATATCTTAGTGATATTATCTTTAGACGTAAGTACCTAATATTTAACAGCAAGCAAGCCTAGCAACACGCCTGAACGACAGAGGGGTGTAACGAAGTGAAGGGGGAAGTAGGTATATAAATGGCGGCGTTTTGGACTCTGTCAAAAGAGATTCCGTTCTACTATGTTATTATTTATTCTTATGCTATGCGCTGAAACTTGGCACAGTTGTTCCCTAGATGGCCCTAGTGGATTAAGACCGGAAGCCATCGACAGCCACCTCGCGGGAAGTGGGGGGGTGGGGGGGGAGGGGGGGGGGGGGGGAAGTTTGGTTCCGCCGCGCTTCGCTTTGAACCATATTCCTCTAAAACCATACGCACTAGTGCAAGTGTTATGTAATTTTTGGCTAAATTAAGGATGGCGAATCCATTTCTGGAACTAAAATAATGCACTTTCTAACAAAAAAAAAATAGAAAAATCTAAAAACATGAACAAGTTTTATTCATATTTACCTCTCTTTTTTTAAAACCACAACAGATATCGCAAAACAAAAAATACTGTTATAAAGCCACACTTATCTAAACTCTAAAAATATCCTAACAAACGACGGATAAAAAATAATATCACGAGCGGGCCAAGGTGATCTCAATGCGCGGTTCAACTGTTTCGTCCGTGAAGTAGGGGTTAGGTACTATATTAACAATACGAAATAGTAATTTATGCAACTGTTACATAATAAGGGTCCTTAAAACACTAGTATGGTTTTATGAAACGAGCCGAAGGCAAATTTCATAATAGGATCACACGAGTGTTTTAAGGTCTAATTATGTAGATTTGCGTACATTAGGTAATTTATCTACACAGACTATAAGTACCTACTCTAACATGGATTCAGAAGCCGAAGTCATACCAAACCTGTCACGAATTTGACTGTCTTTTTTATCATAGACAAATATACCGAGCTGGCGATTGTACTTGCCGCGGCACGGTTTCTTACAATCGCATCTGACTATTTCTAAGCAAGTTTCAGCAGCTACAAGCAGGTCAGTCCTTGTAGGCTCCCAATGATCATGGACTTTCGTCCACCTCCATATAGGAGGACAGGGTGGATTTTGAGCCGCTGTTGGCCGCTGTTGGGTCACCCATACATCCCCTGATACATGACTCGTAAAAAATACTGATATAAAGCAGTTTTGGTCGGTGGGATGTGGTCTAACTCCCGGTCCTTCTTTGTAAATAAATATTTACGGTACTCGTTTACTTTAGTACACGAATCTGGTCCAAAATAATAATATTTGTCATAAAGTAGACAGGTTTAGTCTTTGAAACTATATAACTGACGATCTGTTTCAAAAGGCTGACAATCTCATCTATCAATACATTATCATGACGCATTCTTCAATGGCATCCATTGCTTCTTCGATACGCCTTTTAAGTGCTGACAGGAAACCTTCAGTTAGAGCAGAAAAGACTTCCAAAGCATCAAAGCAGTCTTCTTTCGTTTGTTGTTAAAAGAAGAAACCGTATTACATCCCGTGAACGCTTTAGAGAGAAGTAAATGCTCTTGCTCTCTGTGTTAATATAAAATATGTATAAAGTAGCATGCACCCACCGTTCCTTAGGATGAGGCATATTCTGCACATATGCAACTGCAAGTACGACATCAGTATTCACAGTCCGTGTCATGACTTTCGTCAAGCCTCGATTGTAAGCTTCTGAACATGCATCAAGATTCATGATTGGATGGAGTTATTTCAGCGTGTCACTGGTAATGTTGCTAAAACATATTTTCCATCGGTAATAAAGAAATGTTGGGCCAATTTCTTTAGAGATAACTAAAACGAAGAAGGGTTGTTTCACCTGCTCTTGACACTCAGATCATGGTGCATGTATCAGATCCTCTCAATCGAGGCTTGACGAAAAAGTTATGATACGGACTGTGAATACTGAAGTCGTATTGGCAGTTGTACTTACATGTGCAAATTTTGCCTCAGCTTCGGGAACTGTGGGTCGGATACCGGAAAACATCACCAGTACCTGTGCTGCAATGATATCGCCACCGTCATTGGTAGAAATGGTATATTTTGGGAATAGTAAATCAAAACGCGTTCACGGGATGTGACATGGTTTTTTTTCTAACAGCAATTGAAAAAAAGACTGGTTTGATGCTTGGGAGGCCTTTCCTGCTCTTAATGAAGGTTTCCTGTCAGCACTTAAAGGGCGTATCGAAGAAGCAATGGATGCCATTGAAGAATGCGTCATGATAATGTATTGATAGATGATATTGTCAGGTTTTTGAAACAGATCGTCAGTTATATGGTTTTAAAGACTACCTAAACCTGAATATTTTATGATAAATATTATTATTTCGTATATCCGTGGGATGCGTTAGGCGCACTCGCGGGTTTTGGTTCGTTCTGTATTCTGAGACCTATAAAAACAATATCCAAGACAGCTAAAATACCCAGACTGTCATCTTGGCAAACAATCTTCGCGTTCAGTCTATAAACAACTCATTTTACCAACAGGAAAATTAGGTAGTAGGTATTTCTTGAAATTGCAACGTGAATGCGTGGGCGGGTGCATTGACCGTGTCAGCTGCCCGGTGCATGTGCGCAGCACGAGGGAAACTGGCGGGGAAAGTAGGTGTTTCTGCCAGCGGATATTTTTATTACGTAACAGATAAATGATCCTGTACAAAATCTTGAATACTGCTACTTTCTCTCGTTTGAAATGGTTGCGAGCTAAAATGTACCTAATTGCGCGAGTGTAGAGTTATTATCGCTTCGCAGTCGACAGCAGCAGTGACGCAAACAGTAACTGGCTGTTTGATTAAAGAAAATACAATTCCAGTATATTGATGTACCTAATATAATAATAAAAACTCTTGTAATAATTTTTGCATATTGTATTTGGTTTAAGTAAGTAAATTTTTACAAACTTTTATATAGGTAGCTTTTATTTAACATGCAATCTATGTACAGTCAGCAGCTATAGCTGCTAAGCAACCAAAACGCTCATAATGATCTGCACAAGCTCTTTTGTCTATAACAATAGAGCCGTGCTTAGGTCATTGTTAGCGCTTCGGTTGCTTAGCAACTATTGTTGCTGACTCTACTATGTTCGAGCCAAATCTTGCAAGTTAAATTTGACACGCTTCCCGATGTTCAATTTGGCTGAAATTTTGCTTATGTACTTATATGTAAGTTCGGTGGCAATGAAATAATCTGGTACCTGTTGAAATTCTTTTGGTGCGACCAGGATCATCTCCGCAGGAGGGAACTCTTCAACGGTTAAGTAAGTAGGGTTGCCAACTATTTCTTGGACAAATATATGCTATATATACTTACAGGGTTATTGGTAATTCGACGTATTCCCGTTAGGAGGTGATAGGGATGACTATTTGCGATAATTTTAACCCCCATATACATTGTGCAAAAGTGAACCATTTTAGAGTTATCATTATCATGTTTTTAGCTTAAATTTAATAAAAGAAATGTATCCATTTTATCTAATTTTTTCTTCTGATTTATAAAAACGATTAAACACTGGTTATTTATCAAAATTAAAACCACAATTATCGGTCCAAATTTAAAAATGCGAGACGAAAAACGATATTATTTCAGTATTTTTCTGAGATTTTGTTCCACTAAAATGCAGATTATTTTAAAAACGTAACCGTTTTCTTAGCTCTCCAACAATGCATAGCAACTAGGAACTTATTACTTATTTCAAAGAAACTGACAAAAAAAGATCACAAATGAAGCAAAAAAAGGTCAAAATAAAAACCGCCCACTAAGTATAAATAAGTATTTATTGTAAAAGGACCATTTCATAAAAAGCCCTACACGCTTATTTCTGAAATTTTGTTTTTTAGGGTTCCGTACCTCAAAAGGAAAAAACGGAACCCTTATAGGATCACTTTGTTGTCCGTCCGTCTGTCTGTCTGGACCCTTTTTCTCTGGAACGCGTGGAGGTAGCATGCTGAAATTAATATCAAATACTCAAGCCTGCGGTCCCTTAAAGCCGTGAAAAAATCAACCTTCTAAGTCAACGCAATCAAAAGATAGTCATTAAAAAATCCATTTCCATACAAATTGCCGATTTTAAAAATGGTATGAAGGTAGCTCTTATAGCACAACCACTCGGAAAAGTGTCAAAATCTTGAAATTTTATGTCTGTCTGTAGATTTCAGAGACCAATATAAGTTGACCCCACACTGCGTACATTTTGCTTAGGAGCAGGACTCTGCTAATACTGGACTTCTTAAAACACTAAGGAAAAGCGTTAAAATCTTTCTACGGAACCCTCGTGCGCGAGTCCGACTCGCACTTGGCCCTTTTTTTTATGTTACTTATTTATTGTCATTTTTTGTTTCTTATCTAAGTACTTTTATATGTTAGTTATATGTTATATGATTTTAATTCGTGAAAAAAAGTGTCCTAAAATATTTTATTCCACTCCTTTACCTTATCCATTTAACTTATTTAAGAGTAACATAGCGGATAAGTACAGTCAGCAGCAAAAGTAGCTAAAATTGAAAATCGATATAGTGCTCGTGATTCTAAGTAAGTGCTACAGTGGCTCTGGGAGCTGTAAACCTCGCGACCTGTTTTGTATTTTTTTTTACCGAAACAAGAATGGACAAAAAAAACTGTAATTATAATTAGCAAACCTGCTCACAAAATTTCACGATAATCGGTTGAGTTGAGAAATGCGACCTAGCGTCTAGTGTAATCAACGGCAAAAAAACGTCCAAATAGTGTGAGGATTGTTTGATTGTTGTCGATACGTGTCATACGTGCCACTAGTGGCGTTGCTAGTGTACCCATAATAATTCAGTGCCCTTAGTGTAATCAAAACGCACAAAATACGTCTCAATCGCGTTTGCGTTAAAGTGTCAAATAGTATGAGAATTGTTAAACGCGAACGCGATCGAGACGTTTTTCTTGGCCTGGTCGGCGATTACACTTAGTGTGGTCAATGAGTGATTGTGGATGAAATGGTCGAAAGCAGAAAGTTTGACTTTGGGACTTTGTTTGGACTTGGAAAACAGTCGTTTTTCAAAAATGTGGTTTTTGCCTTACTCCTTAACTTTAAGCCTCCTTAATGTAAATGGGATGAGGAAAATCTAAAAATCAGCCCTCTACTTCATGTTTGATGCAACTAGCAAGCCAAGTCACCCACAGAACCTTGTCATTTTACTTGGTGGAGGATTCCTCCATAAAGTGATTTGGCCAAGAGGAGGCATAGAGGCCACTGTATGTAACACTATCTAAAATTCATAAAGCGTAACTACCCAGGGAAAACGTGTAATGTTATAGTCGATGGATACACCAACTCTGCCAAGAGTATCAAGTCTGATGAATAAGAGCATAGGTATCGACTAAAAGCAGTCTATAATATCTGATATATTTGCAGCTGAAAATACTTAAAATAATGGGTTATGCACTAATTAAGTGAAATTTGTATAAATTTTCAACGGTTGATAATATTAGTATACTTAAAAAAATGGTAAAAAACGCATTTTTGAAAAACAACTGTTTTTCGGAGCTCATATCTAAGACAACGATTGAGAATAGGTAAAAGGTATATATATAACCAAGTTGTAGTAAGTTTTAACAGCTTTCATTGTGTAGTATAACAAAATTTGGTCTGACACATCGTTTTCGAGAAATAAACAAAAGCTCACCTCCGAGGAGTGGGGCCTTTTAGTATGTTAAACCTCTAACTAGTCCAAACAAAGTCCCGAAGTCAAACTTTCTGCTTTCGACCATTCCCTCCACACCCCCCCTGTGGGCATGCATTTCCCAGGCTAACTAGGTGCTCTGAATTACACATTAGCAGCGCCACTAGTGGCACGTATCGACAACAAACAATTCTCGTACTATTTTACTGAGACGTATTTTTGGCCGTTGATTACATTAGACGCTCTGTAGAGAAGAGCAGCCGGACAGCGGGACAGCTGGAGAGACGGCGGACATGTACAGTCACCATATATATGACGCTGACTGTACCTATACGAAAGAATAAATACATTTTGTCCAAGCTGAATCTGAAACGCTTTTCTGGGCCAATAACATAAAAAATTCAAAATCTCAGATCCCTTATGCACCTCTGGGATACTCAAGGTATGTCTGCCAAATTTCAAGTCTCTATCATCAGTAGTTCAGGCTGTGCGTTGTCTGTCAGTCAGTCACGGTACTGTTATACAGAAAGAAATTTATAACGTGAATCGAATTTTTTTTTTCGAAGTCTATACTTAATTAACAATTAATTGCGCTATTACTTAAATCAAATAAAAAAAACATTTCTTCGCTTTTAATTAAACTTTTGTTTAAGATTTTTGGACACCCGTTATTAAGTTTCAAAATTTAACAAAAAGATATCCAAACTCTTAGCAATTTGCTGGCTGGATAATTTTTTAAATGCCAAAAAAATTCAATTAACGTCAACATTGTCAACACTGTTATTTTTCCAACGAAAATAAGGTATTCATAATTTTATTAAAAGCTAAAGCTAGAGATGCCTCCTCTGTATCCTTACACCAACATACAACGCAGTGATATCGTGTCTTTGTACGCACAGACTAGTAGAATTGCTCAAACACAAGAACTTTTTAATGAAAGATATCCAGAGTCGCCGGTACCGAGACGTAATTTGTTTATGAGGATGGTCCAAACCTGCGTGGTTTTGGTCAGTTCACCATTCCGACGCACGCCCAGGCCCACGGTCGCCCACGACTCCATCCAGACAAGCTGTACAGACGCATACGATTAGCCGAGTCAAAAAATTGTGAGTGCGTTTGAAGCGGTACATAGGAGCTTTTTGTGTTAAGACGTGTAAAAAATAATCTGAGGCGGCGGGCTGATTTGTGTTTACATGTTCAAGGAGAACACTTTAAACAATTGTTAAAATACGTGTAAATAAAAGTTGTGTTACAATGTAAACTGTATTTTCTTTTAAGGTAGGTCAAATTCTTTAAGGAATATTATTCACGAGTTTAAGGTGTTAGATCACGTAACCGTGCATGGTAGTTATAACCTTTGAACTTATTTAGAAAAACATTGCATATTGCTAGTCACGTGGTCCAAGTTGGGTGACCATGGATGAAGATGAGTGTGGAATTGTATGTGAATTTTCTCTTTTTATTGATAATCAATTAAGGATCTCATTGACTGCGCTTAGCACTAGTGCCTCGTGTTAGTCTTCAGCTGATTTATAGGAAAACGTAGTTTCGATTCACGATTTAAAAATCAGCCTGTATAGGCTAGCGAACCTGCTCACAATTTTTTACGAGAATCTGTTGGGAAATGCGGGACAGTGGACGTACAAAAGAAATTACGTCCAAGCACGTTAGCATATACATATTCTTTGTCCAAGCTGAAACTGAGACACCTCCCTCACTTGCTGCGTTCGCTCGGTCAATGATACGGCGCAGCCGGCAGTCATGACATGAATCATTTTCATTACCCAGTGATGCAATTTCCTGGAATGAGAGCGCGTTATCCCTTGGGAAATTTCCGCTCGAAGTCTGGCGTTTTCCTGAATGCGTCATTAGGATGCTAATAAACAAGTGCAGAAATAAAACGCATTATTTTATTGGAATAAATATTTATTGATCCTAATCAACATGGAACTATCGACCAAATACTAGGTATTATGACTAAATGAATTACCTTATTTAACTAATTCTTTCAAACTTATTTCAACACAGTTGCTCAGCCGTTTATATGTATGTATCCACCTAAGTACATCGACGGTACTCTGACTCAACCTCGTATATAAACTTTTACGAAATTGGAATAACCTCTTTAGGTTATCTGCCTAGAGTGGTTATTCTAATTTAGTCAAAGTATAGATTGAGTCAGAAGTGGTTGAGTCAGAGTACCGTCGATATCAAATATCACAAAACCATGGACGTAGTAAGTACTCCATACACTTGGACTGCAGATAAAACGGCACGACAGAGATAGCTACCATCCAGTCGGTTCGACTCGCTCAATTAGAGTGACCATAATTTTGGGTATACAGTGAGACATCATTTTTTTTTTTAGGTAATTTATCAGACCTATGAGAAAAACTTTTCAAAATAACTTGTAGACTTTATAATATTCTCGAAAATGCAAACGCGGGGCAGAAGCTTCGATGATTATATAATACTTAAATTATGATGTTTGATTTGTTTATTATACAAAATAATACATGCAAGACACTAATTTCAGTGTAATTTATCACAATTTACAATTTTTGCGATAGATTTATAATATTCTCGAAAATGCAAACGCGGGGCAGAAGCTTCGATGATTATATAATACTTAAATTATGATGTTTGATTTGTTTATTATACAAAATAATACATGCAAGACACTAATTTCAGTGTAATTTATCACAATTTACAATTTTTGCGATAGATTTCTATCTTCACACCAAATTTGCTATAGCGTACCAACCACTAAGCTGACAATTGTTAAAGTGGGACACACTGACTGTGTGGTGGCTATCTCCGTCGTGCCGAGGCCCCTATTACTTCAAATACAAATCTCATGTAATGGAAATAGGGTCTGTTTCTGTTTGAATTTATTTATCATGTGTTCATTCCAGATTGGGTGTAAGTTCCTTGCAAAAAACAAAGCATCGTGTACTTAAGCCTCACTGAAACCATTATGGAAAAGCAAAACATAAGTACTTAGTTGATTTGCGTGTAAAACAAGTGCAAGTCAGACTCGATTCCTAGTGTTTTAAGAAGTCCAGTGTTAGCAGAACCCTGCTCTTAAGCAAAATGTACGCAGTGTGGGGTCAACTTACATTGGTCTGCGAAATCTACAGACAGACATAAAAAATTAAGATTTTGAGAATTTTCTGAGTGGTTGTGCTATGAGAGCCACCTTCATACCAAATTTCTTTCATATCAAATTTTATTGGTATTTTAAGTTAAAATATTGTAAGTATGTTAATAGGTTGTGTTACCATACATTAATATTATATGCATTTTTCTACTTAAGAATGAATTTAAATCAAGTAATTAGTCTTTGGGTTTCAACTAAAAAGCAAAAAAGACACGCTATTAACACGTTAAAAGTAATTATGATGTTTGATATGATGATGCTTCTTATTAATTCCAGCGATAAACATGCTGTAATAATGTTCTACAACATCTACAAGCCCATATACTTTATTCATTATATAGCATTTCAATTCATGTAAACAAAAAACCTGCTGCCATTATTTAACTTGCACTGATCGTATTGTATCTTGGTAGCATAGGTGTAGCAGGTATGTAAGTTCGTACTGGTATCCGATTGAGCTGAAATATGGCATGGCAGTACAAGTATTAGGTACAGTACAGTCGGCAAAAAAGAATGAGTATTAAAAATTGAAATTTTAAGAGAAAACTTATTGGATAAATGAGTTTTCGCCGATATTAAACAATCATTTGGATTGCCAAAGCATCTATTTAGCAATTATGTGCTTGATTTGTACCAGCAGTTTATTTCATAAGAAAAAAAAAAATTTACCTAAAATACCAGTTCACAACAACAGTTTAAACTGATATTCTGATGAGTCTTAGTAATTCAAAACATTAGTGTAGGTAATGCTTTTTCTTGTTCCTTTGATGCACACAGGTTTTTTATATCAGTATGAAGTGTACTATCGAACCAACTGAATCGTGAGCCGCTGTGGAATATTTTCGTAGTAAATGTCATGGTGACATTGCATTGCCTGACAAGGAAAATCATTATGACACTTAATGTGAGAACGTTCTATGGTGGGTCAGGGGGACTACTACAAAATTCGAAAATCGAAGCTCGTATGGTATCGTCCTGCTCACTCTCGTATTAAATAATATTAGCGTGAGCGGGACGGCACGACACGAAGTTCGAATTTTGCACTTCTTAGTAGGTAAGTACAGGGGCAGGTCAGGAATCAAACAGTTCGAAGGTACCTACTGACTGCTACAATGAATAGTATACTTAATAGAATACTTTGTGTATTGACTTAAAACATGACAACTAAACTACCCTACATTATAGACACAAGAAGTTGTTTTTCCCCTCACTACCTCGGAAAGCAATCTTTATCCTTTAGAACAAGCGGGTAAAAACGCATTTTATCCACTAGTGGGGAAAGTAATTTGACGTGTTTCAGAAGCTTTTGACAGATAACAAAACGTAAAATTCTCATAAATAAATGGTTTGAAAATTTAATATAAAATATCGAATTTAACTTTATTTAATGATTTTAAGTAATAAACCTTGAAATTCCATAAGAAACATTTGTTTTTTTTATAATGATGTTGAATATAATTCTGAACGCACAAGTTGAGTTGATGCAATTTCTAAATGCTTCGTCAGAAATTTCAATGCTGTTAACAAAAAAAATTGTTTCACGGAATTTAAAATAATGATAAACTATATTGATGATGATTATAATGTGTACAGATAAAGACTTATTTTTTATGAGCTGTTCTTTGCTGTTGCACTTTCCTTGCTACAGTGAGGTGAAAAGTTTTGTGTTACACACGGGTGCAAATGTATTTTAGTTCTCGTGTTGAAACACTCGCTACACTCAGGATTCTATTTAAGAACCACTCACTTCGCTCGTGGTTCAACTTTGGATTCCTTTCACTTGCTCGTCTTTTAATTCCACACTGGCGGGTAAAATACAACTTTGCACTCTTGTATAACAAATAACTATTAATTATCACAGTCCATGTCCCAATCTCAACCTGTTCTGGTAGGTATCTTTCGACTGAGACGCAATCAGCAAACATTCTGACTCCGCGCCGAGGAATCAATGCTCGTTAGACTTGACCTGGGGTATGATGTCCTGGCTGGTGGGAGTGGCGGGCTTGTTGTAGTGGTTGTTGACGAGCGTATAGGCCATGCCGGCCGTGAGCGCGGCCACGGCGGCGCCCTGCGCGATCACGCGGAACTGCATCAGGAACACGCTGGTGCTCATGGCGCCACGCCGCTTGTACGAGTACGCGCCGTACCCCACCGCCGCCGCCAGACCCGCCAAACCTTAACAAACAATACGCATTCTATATACTATCTCAATTATATCATCTCAGGCCCCTATTTCACCATCTTTAGAATTGTCAGTTTTATATGGCAATTCGAACTACATTTCTTTGACAATAGGAAGCATGCTAAAACAAAAGCTCTTCAAGTCAGCAGTTGACACCGAACATAGAAAACTGACAATTGTAAAGTTGGTGAAATAACATAACATAACCTCCAAATATACATAGATATTATCATGTAGTGGTTTGCACCGGAGCGTAGACCTCTGGAGAAACACCGGTATTCTACGTGTCTCTGTACCTAGCGGGGACCCCTGAGTGAGCTACAAAGATGAAATTATTGCCAGTGGATAGGGATTTCAATGTACTTACCTCGCGAAATGCATAATCTTTTTCAATGTACCTTCACCATAACGGTAAAAATAGCCTTTGAAGTCGCCATAGAGCTACGAGCACTTATCCCTATAGATACCCAATACATGCGAATTTAAAAGAAAACAATTCTGTCCACTAGCTGCGGTGCGGGGGAGTTGTGATCGCTCCGAAGTACTTTGAAGTATCCCTAAGTATTTCGAACCCGATCGCTAAGGGGCGTGCGTTAATGACTTAATGCTTTTTATCGATATCGGCGTGCTGATGTGTATCTACCTCTTTTTTATATATATATAATATCTTTGGTTTCCCCTATTAAAAGTGGTTAAAAAGCCAAATAAACTTACTTACGAAAAACCCCTTCAAAGACCCTCAAAGGGGATACTGGACTGGTCCTTGCTTGTACAACAGTCTATAGACACAAGGGAGCAGCCTAGGTTCTAAATAAACTATATTTATAAATTATGGGTAATTAAAGATTCAAATAATAGCATTGACCTATATGTGGGACTTTTAGCTTGTGGCTAAGTATGGAAAAAATATCCTTATACCTTTTGCAAACAAGATTTGTAAGCTTACGTAAAAATAATAAAATAAAATAAAACCATGCATGGTGCTTAAGTTTGCGCCTTGGACATGGATGCCTCGAAAGATCGATAAGGAAGATTAAAGCTACTCACCAATAATCATGAACGGCGACTCTTTTGATTTCCTCGCTAACTTTTCGCTCTGAGACTCTTCATGATAGTCGAATACGGGTTTATTCTGAGCCATGGTGATAATCTGTAAATAAATAGCACATTTATGTAACTGTCTATTGTAATTAAAGGATAATTGCTTTACAGACTATGGAGAAATCTTTAAAGAACAAGTTACTTTAGGCTAGGCATGAAACTCGAAGAAAGCTAACATAAGATAACCAGCCTCTTTTTCTCAGTCATATTGACTAAGAAACTGAATAAAAATCATGGAAATTTTAATTTTAATAACTACCAGAACCAGACGAACGTACCAGACAAAAGATTCAGTGGGACTGAGAGACGAGCCCGGTCTGAATCGACGACTGCAACTAACAAAACCAAGAAGGAATCTAGAACACTACTGACTGACTGACACTGACGTTGACGTCGTGGTCTCGTGGTGACGTGACGTGACAGCCCGGGCCGTGTTTTATACAGTTACAAGCGGAAGTCTCATTCTATCACCTATAGTTAGAAAGAGAATTCCGCTTGCAAATTGTAGCTTTATAAAACACGGCCCGGAGTGCGGCAATTGGTAGACTGAGTGATGACGTAATGAGTGCGTGGTTCTGATAATACAATTACACCATTGAGGATAGCGATGTTACGAGTCGACCCTTTTCCAAGTCGGATAACTCGAGTTGATTCGGAACGTTGATTCGAATCAGAATACGAGTTGACTCGACTCGGATCAACCGGATGGCGTTCGCCCAGTCCGCGAGTCGAATCGAGTTCGGCGTATTCGAGTTGGCGTGGCTCGGCACGTATACGAGTCGCCGAGTTGGCGACTCGCATAACTCGCATTCGCATTCGTATCAAGCCGAGTCGATCGAGTTGGGTGCGCGTTGCGGTTGCGCGATTCGAACCGCCGAGTGGAGCCGGCAAGTCGAGTTGATACGAGTTGTGAAGGAACTTGATTCGAATCAACTCGCATAGTGTCTGATTCGAGTATTCGAATCACACAACTCGATTCGCCCGTCGCTAATTGAGGAAACTATCAACTGCAACGGGGTTTTCACAGAGTTGCAAAACATGACCTTCATTTGATTGCCCGAAGCTATTACTATTCTATTAAGTAGGTAGTAGGTATTTCTATGTACCTAGGTGCGATTACGAGTAAATATTGACGTACCTAAGTACACACATATCATACTTAAGTCCTCTATAATGGGTTCAGAAACCGTAGAAAATTACCAGCATTGCAGCACGTCGACGACTTCGCGGCCAGCCCCAGCACCACCACCACCCCAGCAGTAAAGTTATAGTCAAGTTTCAAATTTGAAAACCAACGTAATTTACAACCATAGCAAAATAAAACGGATCACTCACGTATATAAGTCGAGTTCAATCCGACATGTATAAATAATAATGTGATAATTTACAATAAAAAAAAATAGTTTACGAAACGTCAACTCGGTATGTTTGTCTATGATTAAAAAAAACAGTCAAATTCGTGACAGGTATGGGCATGATATGCTTTCGGCTTCTGAACCCATCTTTGAGTACCTATATTATGTGTGTAGATAAAGTAATGTATGCAACTGCAAAATGTAGCAGTTGCATAAACTATTAATATTATACCGTCTATGGTTTGACCACGGCTCGTATTATACCTCTGAGCTTTTCGGTGAAGGAAAACATCGTGAGGAAACTTGCCTTGAACTTAATTTAGCTGCAGGTGTATGAAGTTCCCATTGCGCACTGGGCCCGCGTGGGAACTGTAGCCCAAGCCCTCTCATTCTGAGAGGCCTGTGCCCAGCAGTGGGATGTAAATAGGCTGATGATGATGACAATATCCTATTCTATTGTAAGGTCAGATTTGGAATCATCAAATTCAATTAGTTAAATAAAGTATATCTACCTACCTAGAGGATATTTACCTAAGTATTTATATATTTACCTAATAGATACCTAAGTATACTTACAACAAGAAATTAAAAATAGTAAGTCTGTGTGGTCTGTACCTACTTACCTTTCACGACACGAGATTCATATAAGACTGTTCAATTTAAGAGGCTTCCCTGAGAGGATGACTTTGAACGCTTCGCGCCTTCCTCCACCCCACTTCACTTCTACTAAACAACCTTGTTTTAGTAACGACATCTATTAAATATTGGTCTAACTTCATTTTCTTATCACAAATATCGCGTCTTTCCGAAAAATAAAACTCGTTCAGAATTCGCACTGAATACGTAAATTACTTATTTAAGATATCTATACGATTTGTTAGATGAATTTTCCGATATTTTTATTTTCTTGTATAAAAATTTCCGATCGCCTTCTTTCCGTGTAGACAAATTTTCTGTTTTTTTTTTTCTTTTTCTTGTATAAAAAATTCCGATCGCCTTCTTTCCCTATAGACAAATTTTCTGATATATTTATTTTCTTGTATAATAATTTCCGAAGGCGTTCTTTCTATATAGATATATTTTCTGATATATTTATTTTCTTGTATAAAAAATTCCGAATGCCGTCTTTCCCTGTAATTTTTTTCAACATGCGCAAAATTTCGTAGTCGTTCATTTTACTAGGGCCGAAAATTCTTATTCGCTTGTGACCCTGTTTACAATTTTGTATGGAATATTTTTTTAGTACTAGTGCGTTTCCAAGGCGTCGCCGGCGGCTCACCTCCTCGTTGTAATTTTTTCACAAATGTATTAAAAAGCGTCGTTTGGTACACGTGCGGAAGTGTCATTTTCACTCGTCCCGAGTCTCGCTCGACCCTCGCCTTGCGGCTCGGGCCTAAACACTTCGGGACTCGTGCATAATGACATATTTTGCGCACTTATATCAAAAAGTACTATTCTCAAACATGCTCGGAAATTCTCGCTTTTTATTTACATACCCATAAGTATCCATATTCATTTATTTAGTACCTGTAGTACAGGCTTTGCCTAGTTTGGGACTAGGTCAATTGGTGTCAATTGTCCCATGATATTTATAATTATTTATTTATAAATAGAACCCGGGAGGCACCTAATATTTTCACTCATAATTTTAAACGAAGAAGCCGTCCTTACCTAGGCGAATGGAAATGGATTTCTAATTCCTGCTAGGAGAAAAACAAACGAATCAAATTCCATTTTTAGGGTTTCGTACCTCAAAAGGAAAAACGGAACCCTTTTATAGGATCACTTTGTTGTCTGTCTGTTTGTCTGTCAATACCCTTTTTCTCTGGAACGCGTGTAGGTAGCATGCTGAAATTAATATCAAATACTCAAGCTTGCGGTCCCTTAAAGCTGTGAAAAAATCAACCTTCTAAGTCAACGCAATCAAAAGATACAGTCATTAAAAAGGTCGTTTCCGTACAAATTGCCGTACTTTGAAAACCTCAAGGGTACTTCCAGTTGTCCTAGAAACTTGAAATTTGGTATGAAGGTAGCTCTTATAGCACAACCACTCCAAAAAGTCTCAAAATCTTAAATTTATATGTCTGTTTGTAGATTTCGCAGACCAATACAAGTTGACCCCACACTGTGTACATTTTACTTAGGAGCAGGGCTCTGCTAACACTGGACTATTAAAATACTGGGGAAAAGCGTTAAAATCTTAATAATAGTAGTTTTAGCAATGGTGAAGATATTTGCAATGCGTTTAATAGATTTTTCGAAAGTGTCTTTGACAATACCCCCTCGGCATCGAATGCATCGAATACATTCAATAATGTTCAAAGCAGTGATAGCAGGAACATGGTGTCCAGTATAAATGTATCTTGCGACATGGTTCTTAAGGCCTTAAAGGCCTTGGATAAGTCCAAGAGACCCGGCAGTGATGGTGTTCCTCCAGTTTTTTTGTCGTCTTGTGCAGAATCCCTTGCACTTCCACTTACCATCCTCTTCCGCCACTCATTAAAAAAGTGTACCTTCCCTTCTATTTGGAAAATAGCCCACATAATCCCAATTCATAAAAAAGGGTCTAAGACCATGATTGAAAACCATCGTCCTATTTCAATTCTAAATACCATGGGGAAGCTTTTCGAACGTATTGTTTTTAATAATATTTACCCTGTTGTAAGTAATGGCATCTCTGATAAGCAGCATGTTTTCTTAAAAGGACGATCTACAATTTCCAATTTAGCCTGTTTCACGAATTATGTGTTAAACGAAATGGAGGGCGGAGGACAGGTTGATGTGATCTACACGGACTTTGAAAAAGCATTTGACCGGGTGGATCACGTCATCCTTCTCGCGAAACTTGAAAGACTGGGAATTCACGGCGATTTACTGAGATGGGTCAAATCTTACCTTACTAATCGCTCTCAAGCCGTCGTTCTTGGCGGGTATAGATCAAATTTTATCAGTATTCCCTCTGGTGTCCCTCAGGGCTCGCACCTCGGCCCTCTCTTCTATAACGCGTATATACATGATATAGATACGTGTCTTGTCAACGCACGCCACTTATTATACGCGGATGATAAGAAAGTATTTATGCGAACTAAGTCCTTAGCTGACTGCGAGCGTATGCAGGAAGATTTAAATAACCTATTTGAATACTACACACGCAATAAGATCACACTTAGTATTAGCAAGTGTCAGTGTATTAGTTTCACTCGCAGACCTAATCCACTAAACTTTGTATATACCTTTAATGGCGTTGTGGTGGAGAGGGTCGAGGTTGTTCGGGACCTGGGAGTTATGCTGGACGCTAAAATGTCCTTAAGGAACCATGTTGACCATGTGGTTAACAGGTCTTTCCGTAATCTCGGTTTTGTAATAAGGACCTGTAAACCATTCCAAAGCTTGTTGAGTTTAAAAATCGTTTATTATGCATATGTTAGATGCATTCTCGAATACGCCTCTCCTATATGGTCACCCTGTTACGCTATTCATAAAACCCGTATCGAAAGAATCCAAAAGAAATTCTTAGCTTATCTAAATTATAAATTTAAAAAATCACATACATCCTATTCTATCAATTGTCAACATTACAATATTCTTACACTGGAAGACCGTCGTAAAATGGCTGACATAAACTTACTTTTCGATATAGTTCGAGGTCGTATCGACTGCCCTGACCTATTGTCTGTAATATATTTGCGCACCCCTAAGCGTCGCACGAGACACACCACTCTGTTCCATGAACCCTTTCATTCAACTAACTATGGTTCCAATTCTGTACTGTCACGTATCCCCCGCCTGTACAATCGCGAATTCAGCACTGTTGATCCTTTTGTGGGATCGAAAAGTAAATTTAAAAAAGATATGCTATCGAAATTAATCAATGAAAATTTGATGTAAAATAGTTACTCGATTAATTAAATGTACCCAGTGTGGCACCATGGGCGGCCTATTTCGGCCAATCCTTGCAAACTTGAAATTACCTACTCATGTTTAAAATTTAGCTGTAACTTAGTCTTAAGCATCTCCACTGTGTTGACATAGATTATGTAAACAATGGATAGCTATTATTGGCCTTTTATAATGTAACTTGTTGTAATTATGTACTTTAATTTAATTGGCTGTTGTTATCCTTAATACAATAAATACAATAAATAAAAATAAAAAATAAAAATAAAATCTTGTCGAGTCCGACTCGCACTTGGCCGGTTTTTTCCCGCTGCATTAACTTTTTAAAAGTTGTAACATGTAAAATGATTCTTTGAGAGATAAAACTGCCAGCCCTTTGGTCACAAGTTGCATCGACCAAGCGCTTTTGCAACTCTGATTAGGAAAAAAGAGACGACAGGGAATTTGTAATGTGCCCCTAGTAAAATGAACAACTACGAAATTTTACGTATGTTGAAAAAAAATACAGGAAAAGAAGGCGATCGGAATTTTTTATGCAATAAAATAAATATATCAGAAAATATGTCTATAGAGAAAGAAGGCCTTCGGAAATATTTATACAAGAAAATAAATGTATCATAAAATATGTCTATAGGAAAAGAAGTCCTTCGGAAATTAATATACAAGAAAACTAATATATCAGAAAATATGTCTAAAGGGAAAAAAGGCTATCGGAAATTTTTCTACAGGGAAAGAAGGCGATCGGAAATTTTTATACAAGAAAATAAAAATATCGGAAAATTCATCTAACAAATCAATCATATCTAACTCAAGCCGGTTGTTTCCCTAAAGCCATCCTTACATGGCGATCCTGCCAGTGCGGCCTTCGCGCAGTACTGGCGGCGCGGCGCGTCGACCAGTCGTAAATGTAAATAATGAAGAATGAAGACAGTGATTAATATATAAAAATAAACACTATGAAGTGGGTTAAAAAGTGAAGGATCAAGTTCTTAAAGTGAACATACTGAAATTAATTAAAAAGTGGACAACACTTTAAAATGAACACTAAGTTAAAATGCTTTGATCATAACTTCATGTTGCGCATTAAATTAAATAACTTCATGAGAAAAAAAAACTAACGGAAACGGAAGAATAAGAAGAATCAAGTGGAAAAACAGAATAATAAATAAGAAGAGTTGAAGAAGATGGTAAAAGAAGAAAGAAAGATAGACTTTGTCGCGTAGTGAACATTGTTTTTAAACTTTTTATGAGAAGCATTTAAAATGGACTACAAATTATAGTTGCTACTGAGGAAAATAGGATGCCGTTGGGAGTCAGGAGAGATGGAACCGGAACAGAATGAACGTGGCTGCCGGAGCCGGGAGACTGTTTCGTTTCACACGGGTGAGAGGGCTGAGAGGTAGCCCAAACAATTGGACGATGTATGCGGCCGGGAGATGCTGGTGTCCATAGGGAGCTTGTTGACCGCGAGTTTTCTGTGAATGTGTTGGTGAAGTGCGTTGACTTATATTTTCTTTTAATTTTGTACTGCAGGTACCTACTTAGTATAACTTTTTTTTTATGTATTTTATATGTGTAGTAATAATAATACACGGTTAAGATTATTTTATAACCAAGTATGTATTACCCTGCTATGCATTATGCATAAATAGCATTGCATTTTTTTGCTACATACGAATCTCACGTAATTTGTAGATTACATATTTATCTATAAAGTAAGTCAGTATATTACGCATACTTACTTATTAAAATCATGATTATATTAATAATGTTTATTATCATAGGTTAAAGGGTTAAAGTTAAACGGATTATATCTTATATTGTTTAACATAAGTGCAATTCCTATTTTTTTTTTCAGATAGAAAACCTTTAAGTAAATTTTAGCATTCACAAAGACATAAATTATTGTCTTTAAAAATGTTTGCACTTGGGTGGTCTCGATCACGCCAGGCGCCACCCAAAAGGTAAGGCATGCAGCGTCTGTTATTTCGTCTCAGATAACCGGCGCATCTAGGAATTGTGTACCGTTTTAGGAACAATTACATATTGGCTCTATTAACATACAGAACATACTGATTTTGTCACCATGTTACATTTAATAAGAAAAGTTGACCTACATGCTTTGTTTATTTGGATGTGGCAAATAGTATGCGAATGTTTAAATATGTAGCCATGGGTTTATAGGAAAAATTTAAATGAAGTAAAGCGGACGTTTTAGAAGGTTTACGTGGTAGAGTTGATAAAGTTTTTTTTAATGATTTATTTGATTTACTTTGGTTTTAGTCAATGAATACAAGTAGAGACTTCTTTCTTTTTTTTACTCCACTACAGTCGATTGAAAAAAAAGAAGGTTTAAGGATAATTTACATTTGCTTAGGGACTGATCAACCAGTAGCCAATTTAAATTATTTTATGGCAGTATTTATCATCATTTCAGTAGAAAAAAAAACTTCGTGTTAAAATAACAGTTAAATACAGAGTTTAAACTTGTAACTTAGAGGAAATAAAGTTGTGTTGTGCGTGATAAGTAATCATGTGACGAATATTATATTTTTTTGATAAAAGTATTTTAACAAGCTAGCATAGGGAAAGAGTTTATTATTGAAGAAGTGGATATGGACAGTTTAGGAAAGCTTTTTTTTATCACAGCATGTAGAGAAAAGCGGAAGTGATTAAGTTTTTCAGTGAACGATTAATATGGCCAGCTAAAAGTTGCTGAAGCTCTTATGCGCTGAAGTTTTATTAGGCAATGCGTTATTATTAGGATTTTGAATGGGTTTTAAGTAAAGAATAGAATAAGTAGATTGTAATTATTTTTTTTAGGGATAGTGGAATTGATATTTGTTATCAACAGTTACTCGAGATGCGCTGTTGAGCAAATGGGCAATTCAGCAAGATGCGCCAGGATACAAGGACAGACCAGGAAATCCTTGTAATCCGGCCATGAGTCGGTCGAGCTATCACTCGTGGGGATACTTGGACACATGGAATGATATTAAAGTTATGAAGTGTTAAAAGACCCGTCTGTTAAAATGTAAAAATAAATAATAATAAAATGTGTGCGCACACTTAAATAAAAATCCCTTGTATCCTGAGCAGTAAAATAAATGATTAATGAAATGAAGTCGGCCGACTATATAAAATGCGTTGCGTATCTTGCTAGTAACTCATGCACGTTGTTATTGGATGATGATAATTTAAGTTATGAAATGTGACAATATTGAAAGACTTGCAAGTCATGATTAATTAAGAATAAATATTTAGTACTTAATGTATTTAGTGTAAAAAAAAACTTACATAAAATGTATTCTTTAATGTATTTTTTTTTTGTTTAAGGGGGGAGGTGTAGTGTATGCACACACCTTCATCCTAATCATATATAAGCATATGTACTTAGCGTAAGTTCTTTAGTAATAAATCATATCATCTATCTCAAGCCGGTCGTTTCCCTAAAGCCATCCTTACAAGTTCTTATAGCACAACCACTCAGATAAATATGAAAATAGTAAATTTTTATGCGTGTCCCTAATTTTTATGTAAGACCAATATAAAATGACCCCACACTGCGTACATTTAGCTTAGGAGCAGGGCTCTACTGACACTGGTCAACTTAAAACACCGGGGAGAAGCCGGAAAAGTCTTTGTACGGAACGCTAGGTGCGTGAGTCCGCCTCGCACTCAGCCGGTTTTTATTGATTATTAACACAGTAAAATGCAGAGCGTCTAGTGTAATCAACGGCCAAAAAAACGTCTCGATCGCGTTCGCCTTACATCTGAATTACTATGGGCACGTTAGCAGCGCGTATCGGCAACAAACAACTCTCATACAATTTGTCACCCGTCATTCAAACGCGATTTTCGCCCTTGATTATGATTACACTAGACGCTCAGCAGACAATGAAGTGGGGTGACGCGGTGACGACAAAATAAAGACGGTTGGTTTGAGTTAATGGGCATTAACAAGTTTTTTCTAAATTCTGAAATAAATCTATCTCTAAAATAAAGTACGTAAGTACATTGAACGCAAAATAATGAAAAAAACATATCGAACAAAATATTTATTTTGAATACAAAGTGGCGCGTATTTTAATTTTCTTCTCACACACAGAGTTATGAAATCATCTATTATTATAAAATAACTTATGCCAAACCACATCAACGGTAGGTATGATCAAAATATTCATACAGAAATTGTAAGTGTAGGTAGAAGGCACGACGAAATCGGCAATAGAATTCGGCTAAACAGTTAAAAGTAAATTGTGTCAATTTCTTTTGGTATACAAATTAAAATTAAAATTGACTTTGAAAAGAACATCAACAGTGAAGAGGTACTTGTTTCTATCAGATACGGAACCTGCTATAGCAGACACGAGCCTTTAAAGATACCAGCCAAGAATATAAAATTTCAATCTCTCCATAAAAGTTTGCCGATATATACCTATCAAACTCGCCAAACTAACATAAACAACTACAGGAATATATTGAAGAGCATAAGGGTATGTCTTCAACTTCGCAATCGAATCATTTGTTTGGCTTTCGGTAAACGAACTATAAAAATATGGAAGCATAACGCCTATACCCTATACATCGGCGCACTAAAATATGATTCTATAACACGCACAACTACGATGATGCACTTACAGTCAAGTGCAAAAATATGGGTGCATACAACTTACACAAAAATATGTCCCATGACCCATGGCTCTGTCGGCGAATTAAGGTTGTGATATTGTTGTTGTGGTGGATTCATTCGATACATATATTTCTGCACTTGACCGTACACATGACACTCGCACATCGAAAATCGCAGTTCGCCAATAAGCGGCGACGTGGCGGCGACACGCGTCGGCTACGCTCGGCATTTTTCGACAATGTTCGATCGAACGATCCAACTATCCCGCTCACCGAGGACGGCGTGAGTATCTATGAGTTTTTAAAATGTATATTTACTTACTTAACAAAGGTAATTCTTGTGTTTTTAAGTTCCATATGGTTTCTACACCACTTCACGACACACGATGGCATATTTGCAAAATATTAAATTACGCAAAACATAATATTCGCAATTGAAACTCCCATGACACAAGGTCGCACGTCACGAATGTCAAGGCTGATTGACGCGATGCGTTTTATTATTATTTTTTCTCGCCTATCGCGGCACTCATGTGGTGGAGCCATTTTTGGGCTCAGTTACGCTTACATAGAAGTTTTCTCAAGAATTTAAAATTGGTGGTAGAATCAGACTATCTATCAATTTCCACCAATCATAGGCCAGTGGCTTGTCTCTCATTGATGGAGAATGACAAATAGACCTCACTCGACACTAACGATACTAACGGATTTTTGACTCGCGTTGTACACTTAGAGCTTAGTCAAAGCAATCTCATAATATAGAATTTTGTACGAATCAAATCATCAATCAAACAGCCTCCTTATTTTACGTTTTTGTTTAATTAAAGATCTTCTAACTAAATCGCATTTGCAAGTGAGGCCTTGGATTTTTACGAACATTTTCGAAAGCTTGCGAAAACTTGGCAGAGTAAAATTATTTTATTTTGACATCAGTGAAATACCCAATTACGGACCAAGAGAATAAGCCAAACAAACTACCCGCTTGCTAAATATGTTCTAACCCGATTAATATCTACTGTTGACGAATAAGTTAATTCTAGTAGGTATGTAGATGTTACAATAAGTAAGTAGGAATTAGATAGAGTATAAACACTAAAACCTATGTAGGTATATACCTAATCCAGCATGGACCTCCAACCGAATGAAAGATAATCGTTAAAGTACGACGGTTAGGTACCTATGCAGATCGGTTTGCGAAGATAATCTGTAAGCGGGTAGTAAGTTTGATGCGATAGGCACAGATATTCGTACCTAACTGTGGTATTTTCGGCGAGGAAAACAATATTAGAGCAGTGATTATCCAAATGAGCGAAATAATTCTATTGGACTACGACAGGTGAAGTGAGGAAATTAAGATGGTAAATTGTCGTCTGACTGAAGAAAGCATAGACAAAACATCCTTCACACTCAAAGATTATACAAAAACGCATGTTAGAAGCGCTGTCTGAGCACCTGATCGTGATCAAGTGCCGAATCCAGACTGCTTTGCTAAATGAATATGATGGGCAAAGAGAAAAAAATATCATAAAGGCTTATCCTGTCTGATTTTCTGAATACAATGAATTATATCAATGCAGTAATATAGATATCTACGATTACGTGTCGACTGTACATACATGCTTTATGTACATAAATGACACAGGGAAGACCATAAATGATACATATGATGCTGCTATTTTACTCGGAGGACAGACTTTCAGGTCTGATCCCTTGATTAAGGCATTAGAAGATAGCAATTAGAACGTGCCTGCAACTCTAGTGAAAACCAAGCTTGTATAAGAGTGAGAGTGAAGATTCGCCCAAGATTAATTCTGTTCTGCAATCAGTAATCTAAAACCCGTAAAACATATCCACACCACAGGAATCTATCAAGTAGGTCTTGGTACAAAATCTAAGTGACGATACTGGAAATCTGGTTCTAAAGCTACTAGGTATATGACGTCGTAAATTAACGGCTCGGAAACCAGAGGTCTCCAGGAAGACAATCTGTCAAATTTTCAGAGTTGAAATGAAAAATAAACCAACTAATTGTAATAAAGTACATTTTGAATTTGTAACAAAATCCATTGTGGCGGTATTAGAGACATTTCGATCATTACTGCATAATATATTTGATGGGGTGATAGGGTTGCTTTTTGCTTACTGGGGTATTTAACTAAGACAACGTGTTCTCCGTATGACTCTTTATTTGTAACTAACTATTAAAAAAAAACATTATTTCAAGTGGACTGTATATATAGTATAGGTAGGCATGTATAGTCCTATAAGCGCGTAACGGTGTAGTTTAACTAGACATTCCGCCCACCAAGAACTTAGTTCCTAAATAACTATTAAAGAAAACTTAAAATCCTTAAATTCAACATATTTAAGTTTCCCAAACTTAATAAGTTAACAACATTACTTAAATAATTAATTATGCAGTTAACAAGTTGTACTTAGCACAACTAAGTTTATTCCACCAAGCAAAGTGGGATCAGCTCTATTATAAGATAACATTTCACTAGTTTAATAAAATTAAACTCAAATTGAGCCGCCCACCGTAGCACCTATTGTTAAATTCTTAACAATTCATGTAACAGTTTTAACACTTACTAAGCTTTAACAACTATACCTATTTGCGAGAAAATTAGATCAACAAAGTTAAGCTACAGCATGCAATGTGAAGGTAAATCTATTTCGTTATTACACAAGTTTTACTAACTGGACGCTTGAACACTCCAGATTTAGTTTTTACTGACACAACTCGAGTTATATTATCGGGTCCAGTGTGCTTTTCAATAATTTTACCTAAAACCCATTTAGCAGGTGGCATATTGTCTTCCTTTAGAATTACAATATCATTGATTTCAGGCTCAGTACATTTAGTATTCCATTTATTTCTTTGATTCAGGTTTACCAGATACTCTTTATACCATCTTTTCCAAAAATCACTTACAATTTTTTGCGTTAAGCGCCATCTATCTAAAGATTGAACATTACATTTTGAGTAGTCATCGTCGGCAATGTTTAACATTGGTTCACCGACTAGAAAGTGACCTGGTGTCAAAGGGAGAGGATCGTTTGGATCGTCACTTAGCAAAGTCATAGGTCTCGAATTCAAACACGCTTCCACTTGCGCCAAAACCGTCGCCAGCTCCTCATATGTAAGAGTGCTATTTCCAATGACTTTACGCAAATGCGTTTTAGACGAACGCACGCCTGCCTCCCATAAGCCACCAAAATTTGGTGCCTGTGGAGGTATGAAGTGCCAATTAGTACGCTCCAACATAAGCAAACTCGCTATTTCATCAGGCAGAGATGACTTAGCGCTGTTGAACATCTCTCTCATTTCTCTGTCCGCACCAACAAAATTAGTGGCATTGTCACTATATAAATCTTGACAATGGCCTCTTCGAGAAGTTAATCGTCGAAATGCCGCAATGAATCCCTTCGCTGTTAAGTCGGTTACTGCTTCCAAGTGCACAGCTCGAGTCACCATGCAGACAAAAAGGCAAATGTACCCCTTGTAAGATTTTGCTCCTCTGCCGGGTGAAAATCTGAGATTGATGGGACCACAATAGTCCACTCCAGTAGACTTGAATGGTTTACTAGGTTTCAGTCTTGCCTCGGGGAGAAGGCCCATGAATGGATTGTTTTTCTTTGTTGAGTATCTCAAACAAATAACACATTCTCGGTAAATCTTCTTGACTCGTTCTTTACCTTGTAAAATCCAAAATTTTGCTCTAAGATAATTAAGCATGATCTGTGGACCGCCATGCAACGTTTGATAATGTGCATCCACAATTATCAGCTTGGTAAGATGACTCTTAGCAGGCATGATGATTGGGTGTCTCGTATCGTAACATGCGTCTGATTTTGATATACGACCGCTAACTCTTAATATCCCCTTGTCATCAAAAAAAGGACAAAGTGTGCGCAGGCTACTCCTTTTAAGTACACATCCTCGAGTCTTTAACTGCTTTATATCGTCCTCAAATTCTCGCTCTTGAAGTTGTTTGATGCATGCTAGTAAAGTCTCATTTGCTTCATCTGATGTTATAAATGTTGGTAAAATCACTCGTTCCGTTTTTGGTACTTTTAAATTAATAACTCTTCTACAGTACGATAAGACTCTCATTAACCTCGATAAGGACGAAAATCTTGACCAAACAAATTCATCCTCATTGGTCGATAAAACAGTTAAAGACTTGATTCTTTCCTCCTCGTGTGTATCTTCAACTATCATTTTATTATTCTTTAGTTCTGGCTCTGCCAGCCACTGAGGTCCTGTCCACCATAATGGATGAGCTGCTAAATCTTTCGTCTGTAAACCACGTGAAGCACAGTCCGAGGGATTTGACTCTGTAGGGACATGATCCCATTGCTCTACATCCAAAATATTCAGAATCGTGGACACTCGATTACTCACAAAAGTAGTCCAGCGACTTGAGCCTCCTTTCAGCCATGCCAAGACTATGGTAGAGTCTGTCCAGGCATATAAATTCTGCTTAGGTATCTCCATGACTTGTGAAACTTCGCTTATAAGTTTGGCTGCCAAGGCAGCACCACACAACTCGAGCCTGGGAATAGAAATTTCCTTTTCTATAGGAGCCACTTTCGTCTTAGCTGTGATTAAATGTACATGGACATTATTTGACTCATCTATGACTCGAGCGTAAACCGCTGCAGCGTAAGCTGATTTTGACGCATCCGAAAACACGTGCAGTTCCGTTCTCGAATCTCGCGTAACGTTTAACCATCTCGGTAATTTCAGCTGTGTCAAATCCACCAATCCGCTTCTAAATGTCAGCCACTGTCTCCTTAGATCTTCAGTTATGCAGTCATCCCATCCTAAACCAGATTGCCAAAGCTTTTGGATAAACATTTTAGCGATTACAACGACAGGAGCAATCCAGCCAAGAGGGTCATACAGACGTGCAACGTCAGAAAGGACTTGTCTTTTAGTGATAGGCTCCTTAACTTCAGGTATGTCCAGCATGTATTCAAAGTTATCTGTTTCGCTATTCCAGCTCACGCCAAGAACTTTGATCGACTTATTCAGCTTGACAGGCTCTGAATGATCATCTTTCTCATTGTTAACTCCGACGTTTTGTAAAAATGTTTTGCTATTACTATTCCATTTCTGGAGTTCGAATCCTCCCGCTCTCATTAGCTCGTTCATTTCATCATGTAGTTTTAATGCTTCAGATTCAGTCCCAGTTCCCGTGATCAAGTCATCCATGTAGAAATCCGTCTTCGTTATTCTCGCAGCCAATGGATACTTCTCTTGTTCTACCTCTGCAAGCCTCTGCAATGACTTGACCGCCAAATATGGCGCACAAGCAGTGCCAAACGTCAGTCGCAATAGTTTGTAGTGTTGTATAGGCTCTGTTCCATCTGATGTGAATCTCCATAAAATTCTCTGAAAGTCTGTATCTTCATCCGCTACACGAATCATTCTATACATTTTAACAATATCCGCAACAACGCAAACCTTGTGATTTCTCTATCTCATAAGTATATGCCTTAAGTCCTGCTGTAGTTTTGGGCCAACAAGAAGGTCATCGTTTAGAGACACATTGTTAGTGCCTTTGCTCGAAGCATTAAATACTATTCTGAGTTTTGTAGTATCGTGGTTCTCTCTAATCACAGGATGGTGTGACAGATAGACTGCAAGTGGGTTAGTTAACTCACTTTCATTAACTGGTCTCATGTGATTTAATTTCAAATATTCTTCAAACACCTTGTTGTATTCTTGTCTTAATTTTGGCTCTCTCCTTAGTCTTCTCTCTAATGTTTCTAATCTCTTTTCTGCTATGTCTTTTGAATGACCATATTGACACTTAGGATCATCAGTTGTAAATGGTAGTCGCACTACAAATCTGCCCTCATTGTCTCTCACTGTTGTTGCATCGAAAAAATCCTCACAAGATTTCTCGCTCTCACTCATCTCCTTTTGTATTATGTTAGGCTCGTTCTCCATTTCCCAAAATTTCTTCAGTAGATCATCCTCCTTAATTTGAACATGTAAACTCGTAACATTAGTCAACTCCTTAGATTCTCGCAATGCTCTTCCCGACAAAATCCATCCAAATAGTGTGTTCTGTGCAATCAAGCTCCCTTGGGGTTGTTTGACTATGCCATCTAACAATACTTCGCTGTATACCTCTGCACCCAGAAGAATATCAATCTTCCCAGGTGTTGCATACGTCGGATCAGCTAAAGGTAGGTTTTCGATCTCCTTCCACACAGGTACGCTAAGCTTGGTTGCTGGGAGTAAAGAAGTTAATGAAGGTAACACATATGCGTTTACTTCAATTGAACTCGCAGGATTATGACGTGATTCTACGCGCAGTGAAACCGTGTATTTAATTTTCATACGACCATCTCCTAGCCCTGACACCCAGCCGCTCACCGGCTTACGTGTGAGCCCAAGTAATTGTACAGTAGCATCAGTAACAAAGGATGCCTGGGACCCTTGATCTAATAAAGCTCTAATAGTTTGTTTATTATCAACTAAATTAAATACCTTAACACGAGCCGTTGCCAGTAGAACACTGTTGGGTTGTAGCTCTCCTCTCGAAAACGCTGCAGTGATTGGGGTGTCACCTGGTGATGTGCTCGGTCTCTCGTGACGTTGGTCGCCCGGTGACGCTGTTGCTCCAGCCTCGCTCGCTCGTTGTGTTCTCTGGTCGTTCTGGTTATTTTCTCGCTCAAAATGTAGCATAGTATGGTGTCTTCTTCCACATTTTCTACAATTTAATGATTGACGACATTTAATTGCAGAGTGGGTAGGTGACAGGCAATTAAAACACAATCCGTGTGTTTGCACGAAATCCTGTCGGTTCTTTGGTGTCATGACCCCAAACTGTTTGCAATGATAAATATAGTGGTTTTCATGACACATTGCACAATCTATGTCATTCGACTTCGTCTTGTTCTGCATTGATGTATGAAACGTTTTAGCTTTCATTACAGGCCTCGCTAGTTGTGTAGAGCGCGCTGTGGTGTGGTTCAACATCTCTAAAGATCTAAATCGGGACTCCAAATACTCTTGTAGCTGTTCCCAAGTAGGTAAATCTTCGCATACCTTAATATTGAGATATTGTTCCCACTGCTTCGTTGATTCATGATCCAATTTAGACACAACTAAAAACACAATAATAGTATCTATCCCATGTACTTGTATCAATGCTCATGTTCTGTAGTGATTTCAAACAAGTACTCGTAGTATCAAGTAACTGTCTTATTGCGTCAGCCGACTCTGTTTGTATTTTCTTTAATGCGAATAAATTTTTCATGATCTCGTTACAATTATATCGCTTGTTGTTGTAACGTTTAACTAATTGTTTCCATGCATCTTCATAATTAGCTTCTGTAGTGGAAAAATTACGTAATAAATTTAGAGCTTCTCCTGATAAATTCCCTTTTAAGTAATGCAATTTTTGCACCGAGGTTATTTGCTCATTTTTGTGAATTAATGATGAAAACATATCATAAAACGTTGGCCATTCTTCATATTTGCCACTAAAGGTAGGTAAGTTTATTCTGGGCAGCTTGACGTCACAGGTGTTACTGCCGCTACCGCCGACCACCGCGGGGCCGGACGCTGGTGAGCTCGTACTCGTACACTGTGGCAGCAACTGTTGCAAAGCTTCCAATAATAACGTTTTATAACTCACGAAAATTTCTTCAAAACACCCATATTTATCTTCTTTAAAATAAGATGCTTCCTTTTTCGTCAACACTTTAGAAACTATTTGATTATGTCTTTCTTTAAACTCAGTATATTCTCTTTCCAGTACTTCTAATCTCGTCTCTAAATACGGCTTTTTAATTCTTTCCTTTCCAGTTTTTCTGTAATTTTTCTCACTTCTCTTAACATTCTCTATTATCTCATCTTGTAATGTAAAAAGAGTTTCTATGGTTGTCATAGTTAGGTAGGTAGGTACTCACTCGCAATAATCCCAATAAACAACCGTTTAGGTATCTTAACTCACTCAATAGGTTGGTATTTACTCGTTAGTTGCTCAATCTCACTCACTCAATAATCTTGTTTAAATTATTAGCGTGCACCTATTTAAAGTCTCAAAATCGAAAGTCAAATCTGGTAATTTTTAAACACTCGAACTCAAGGTTATAACGCGTAATTATATTTGCACTTTAAACTTGCACTTTTTGCCGAGCGCCGGCCGCTCTTCTCTCAGTCCAGGTAGCTGTCTTTTGTTCTCGAGGGATCGGCCGCTCGCCTGCCGATGCCGCGTAATCCGGTTCGATTTGGACCATATGATGGGGTGATAGGGTTGCTTTTTGCTTACTGGGGTATTTAACTAAGACAACGTGTTCTCCGTATGACTCTTTATTTGTAACTAACTATTAAAAAAAAACATTATTTCAAGTGGACTGTATATATAGTATAGGTAGGCATGTATAGTCCTATAAGCGCGTAACGGTGTAGTTTAACTAGACAATATTGTTAATAAAAAAATACCAAACTGTAAACAACGTTTTCTTATTTCCTCGACGAAATTATCGCAGTAAAGTTTAGATAGTAGTTGCTGTGTGAAGCACACTTTTTGGACATGTATGCTACTCTTTGGGTAGATCACATGGACATCTTTAAAAAAATATTATGCTAAGCACAAATCTATAATATAGATATTATCAAGGTGGAAAGAGTATATCGATTTGAATGGGTACCGAGCGTGAACATTTTACATAGATATTTAGGACAAAGAGTACTTGTCGATGAAAGGAAATACTTTGATTATGATATACCTTAATTAAATGCTCCAACTTTTTTGGTGGTGTTTAAACAGTTCATTAAAACCACAAGGCTAAGTTTTTAAAACCTGAAGTCGCACGCGGAGAGCGGGCGGGAAAGGAGTAAGGCTCGCGGTGAGCACTCTGGCGCGCGAGGTACATAAAGGAGTAAGGCTTGCGGTGAGCACTCTGGCGCGCGAGGTACATAAAGGAGTAAGGCTTGCGGTGAGCACTCTGGCGCGCGAGGTACATAAAGGAGTAAGGCTCGCGGTGAGCACTCTGGCGCGCGAGGTACATAAAGGAGTAAGGCTTGCGGTGAGCACTCTGGCGCGCGAGGTACATAAAGGAGTAAGGCTCGCGGTGAGCACTCTGGCGCGCGAGGTACATAAAGGAGTAAGGCTTGCGGTGAGCACTCTGGCGCGCGAGGTACATAAAGGAGTAAGGCTTGCGGTGAGCACTCTGGCGCGCGAGGTACATAAAGGAGTAAGGCACGCGGTGAGCACTCTGGCGCGCGAGGTACATAAAGGAGTAAGGCTTGCGGTGAGCACTCTGGCGCGCGAGGTACATAAAGGAGTAAGGCTCGCGGTGAGCACTCTGGCGCGCGAGGTACATAAAGGAGTAAGGCTCGCGGTGAGCACTCTGGCGCGCGAGGTACATAAAGGAGTAAGGCTTGCGGTGAGCACTCTGGCGCGCGAGGTACATAAAGGAGTAAGGCTTGCGGTGAGCACTCTGGCGCGCGAGGTACATAAAGGAGTAAGGCTCGCGGTGAGCACTCTGGCGCGCGAGGTACATAAAGGAGTAAGGCTTGCGGTGAGCACTCTGGCGTGCGAGGTACATAAAGGAGTAAGGCTTGCGGTGAGCACTCTGGCGCGCGAGGTACATAAAGGAGTAAGGCTTGCGGTGAGCACTCTGGCGCGCGAGGTTCATAAAGGAGTAAGGCTCGCGGTGAGCACTCTGGCGCGCGAGGTACATAAATACACTTTTTTCCTTCTATCTCGATGAAGTTCTGTGATGCTAAACAATTCTCTAGCTGGATTTATAATAGTAGTTCATGCAACTGTTACATAATGAGGGTCCTTAAAACACGAGTGTGTTTTTATGAAACGAGGCGAAGCTGAGTTTCATAATAGGATCATACGAGTGTTTTAAAGCCTAATTATGTAGAGTTGCATAGTACATTACTTTATCCACAAACATATTATAAGATGGGTTCAGAAGCCGAAGGCATAATAATCCTGTCACGAATTTGACAGTTTTTTTTCGTAAATCATAGACAAACATATCGAGCTGACGTTCCGTATCGATTACTTTTTTTAAATTGAGGTCTATTTATAAATTGTATTGGTTTTTGAAGACGAAAATTTACTGTCGCAATGATGGTCATTAACCACGGTTTTTAAACGCATAATAGAGAACTTACGATATGTGTGTAGATAAAATATATTACTGTACAGTCTCCATCACGTAATCGGAGCGACGCAGGTAATATCTGAACACATTCTAGAACTCTTGACAGTAGGGTTGTGTTGACATAATTGTTCTATTCAAAAATGACTACGAATAAATAGCATATGTGTCTCGGAAGGAAAGAGTGTATGTATCATTACGCGTTCCAGCTCCCGCCCGCTTTCCGCGTGCGGCAAGGTTTTGATAACAAATTACCCTGTTGTTGTTGTACTGTTCAAACACCAACAAAAAAGTTGGAGCTGTTAATCAAGGTATTTTCTCACTAAATTCACTCGTGACATGACGTCAAAATACCTACGCAAAATGTTAAACGCTCGGCTCCCATACAAATCGATGAACCTTCTACACCGATATAGTTCCGTGATAGTTTGCGTATCTGATGGTGTCTGTACCAGACGATCGGAGAGTTTCGTTGGCCGCGCATCTTCGTAGCGGTACATGGGGCGGGGCAGGTGGTCGCGGCGGTCGCGGCGGTCGCGGCGGTGCGCACGCGGCAATCATTGGTAGTGCGCGGGCTGCGTAGACGAGACCTTCTCGAGTTTCTCGAAGTGCTTGCGCGCGTTGCGAATGTTGATGAGCGTCGCCTCCGAGGGGATGCGCGGGTCCGACATCTCCACCATCACGTACGTGTTGCTCGTGAAGCCGTCGATGAACGCCGCGAACACGCTGTTGCGGACCTGCGCACGCAAAACATGTCCTATGAGCTTTTTTAATCGGACACCCGAAATTAACCAGAAAATAATTTAGGCATACAACGCCAAACATAACTCAGAAAATGATAAGCGATTTCTCAGATGTAGTGTTTAAAGAAAACCCTTAAAAGGGCTTAAAACATTATTTACAACTTCGACATTTAGGATTAAAAAAAAATTACTACCAGGCCTAAAATTTTCCAAATCCACTGAATAGATAATTTAATGTATATACATACAGTGGTGGACATGTAATTGGAAATATTTGCGACGTATTTCACATTATTATACAAGGCACATTGCCGTAAAGCTTTTGTTTTTGGAAATAAAACAACAAAATGCATAGAATACGTTCAACAACTTACAATTCATTAAAAAACAAATAAATATCCGAGTTTACAACTACCGTTTAGACATTATCAATAAATCAATACCGTTTAGACATTTAGTTACATGAAAAAAACAACTAAACGACATTTGCAGTACCATTCGTCTTAGACAAGTAAATAGAAACAATAAATAAATGAGGTAAAAATCAGAGTTATTAACGTGTTAACGTCATCAATTTCAAATTATTTGTGTAAAATCACTAAATTTCTTAAAAATTAATATTTAGTTGCATAGCCTTTGTTATTAATGGCGAGTCTGCAACGACGTGTCATTGATTCAAATAATTTCATACATTTATCGAGTGGGATCGAACTCCATGCTTCAACAAAGGCTTCGTAAAGTTAATTTTGACTGGAATTACGAGTAACGGAGACATTTTTTTAACGACGTACCACAAATTTTTTAATGGGATTTAAATCGGGACTATTTGCAGGCCAGTCTAACATGGTAACACGTTGCTCACTAAGAAAGGATTTAACACAGTGGGCCTTGTGTTTTGGGTCGTTATTGTGCTGAAAGATCCAGGTCACAGGCAAATGGTCATCAGTGTAGGGAATCATTGTCTTTTCTAAGATGTTTTTGTATTGAAATTGATATATTATACCTTCAATCTTACGGACGGGTCCAACTCCGCAACCAGAAAAACATCCCCATACTTTAACATTACCACCGCCGTGTTCGACTATGCTCTTCGTGTATTTATAATGAAAAGCATGGTTTATTGGACGTCTAACGTAGCGTTTGCCGTCTGAATTAACCATATTTATTTTTGTTTCATTCGAGAATAACACTTTTATCCATTCTCGTACAGTTCAGTTAAGATATTTCTTTGCAAATAATAATCGCATCTCTCGGTGTTACTTGGTGAAAAGCGGTACACCCTCCCGATCAATTTAGCTTCCACTAATCTGCGCCGTACCAGTTTCGAGGAAATGTTCCTTGGGTCATCAGGTGAAAAAACTTCATTTCTAATCTCGTTGGAGCCTTTAAACGGGTCTTGTTTAGCTACACATATTATTTGCAAATCTTCCCGGGGAGACGTTTTCCTTAGACAAGCAATTCTAACAACACTTTTAGTCGTTCCGTTTCTTTTATAATGAGCAATAGCGTTGAAAACTTTCTTTACAGAGCATTCTAGATGATTAGCATTCTTCTATAAGTCCACTTTCGATCTAAATGTAATTTAACAATTAATTGCCTAGTCGACTCGTCACAACTCTTATTTTTATAATTTTTTAACAAAACTTATTATCAAAGAGATTTAACATCAGTATGCATAGAGCGGTCATTGCGAATTTGCTCATATAAAATATTTAATCTCAAGTGTCAGTATCGTCATCTACCATCGAATAGCAAAAATACGTATTCATTTCAGCTATCGCACGGCAGGTAGCGTTGGCGTTAGAAACCAATGACAGGGGTGCTGGCATAGCAATATCAAGGTATCGATAAAATTATCGATGAAGGTTAAAAGTATGTATCAAAAACTATTTCATAGAATTAAGTGACAATGAGTTCGGGACGTTCGGGTGGGTTTCTAAGGTACTTATTTAAAAAATATATGGGGAACTGTTATATTATAAGGGTAAGGGTATGAGTCCCTATCAATGTCTTTCTCGCTCCTACGATCCGGGCCCTATATTTCTATTTATCAAAAAATTCTCCTCCTAAGTATAACATATCAACCTTTAACATGAGTCAGAAATATCATTTATATATGTAGTAAGCGTGTGAAAAATACATTTTAATTTAGAAACCATCTTAAGTCCCTTGATATAAAATAAATTTTGTCAGTTTCTGTCGTCTTGATTTATTCTGAAAACAGGGGGTCAAACTTTGCAATGAATCGAAGTTTAATATTAGCATAAGTCTCTTATCACAGACCTTATCAAATGTGGTCTGTGATTGAGCATTCCAGGACCCTATTTCGAGAAACTATTAGTTTACTAGTGAAAAATTTACGAGTTCTAATATTTTATGTTTCTCAAAAATTATGATGAGACTGGTAACTAATACAGGTAGACTAATGAAAATTATTAGTCTGGCTTGGCCAAAGAATATATATACTAATGGCTTGGCTGAATGCACCTACACCCATGACTTGTAACCTATTAAAAAAATCGGCCCAGTGCGAGTCAGACTCGCGCACCGAGGGATCCGTGCAAAGTTTTCCCCGCTTTTCCCCAGTGTTTTAAGTTGTCCAGTGTTAGTAGAGCCCTGTTTCTAAGCAAAATGTACGCAGTGTGAGGTCATCATATATTGGTCTGTGACATATACAGCCAGACAAAAAAATTAAGATTTTGAGATTTTTGTCAGTGGTTGTGCTATAAGAGCTACCATCATACCAAATTGCAAGTTTCGAGGACAACTGAAAGTACCCTTTAGGTTTTCACAGTACGGCAATTTGTATGGAAACAACCTTTTTAATGACTGTATCTTTAAATTGAGTTGACTTAGAAGTTTGATTTTGTCACAGCTTCAAGGGACTGAAGGCTTGAGTATTTGATATTCATTTCAGCATGCGACCTATGTAGGTCGCATGCTGAAATGAATATCAAATCTGTCAAGACCCTTTTTCTCTGGAACGCATGTGCGTTCCAGAGAAAAAGGGTCTTGACAGACAGACGGACAACAAAGTGATCCTATAAGGGTTCCGTTTTTCCTTTTCAGGTGCGGATAACTAAAAAACATATTGTATTCGTTTCTTTTTGACGTTTGCAGATTGGCGGTAAAAGCGAATTGTTGCTTTAATTTAGATATTATATGTTTTAAAGTGGATCTCAAGTTAATTGTTCTAAGAAGCATATTAAAAACAAAAGAAATTCTGTTTGGGAGCTTTTCAGACGTTTTGACAAAACAAGACAAGCGGAAAAAATGGGAGGAAGTCACAAATCGTACTAGTCAAAACTGGTGCGTGGATTCAAATACTTCGTACGTATTTCTGTTCAAAAAGACTCGACGACGGCGAATTATTATTATACCTTCTTCACCGTCGGAAGCGTCGGAATCGGTCCACATTTTATAATTTAATAAATTTGTTTGGTAAAACGTGACACTAACTAATAGTTTCGACTCATATTTGTTACAAGCCTTCTGAGACCAATAGCTATATTAGTGCATTTTACTAACGTATGTTTTTTTCTTTTTATTCATGAAACAAAATCCCAATTGACTGTAATAATATTTGACCCCACACTGTACATTTTGCATAGGAGCAGGGCTCTGTTAACACTGGACTTCTTAAAGCACTGGGGAAAAGCGTTAAAATCTTTCTATGAAACCCTCGTGCGCTAGTCCGACTCGCACTTGTCCGGTTTTTTTACATTTTTTTATAAGTTTTTTAAATCATTGGCTATATTCTCGCATAGTTAATAGTGATTTAATCTATATATTTTTTACTCATAACGATAGTTCATTCCATGTTTACCAAAATTTTGTGTACTGTTTCTAATTATTTGTCCACCACTGTATGTATGACCGATGATACTAAATGACAGAGTCAAGTGAACGAAGCGTCTCAGTTTCAGTTCGGACAAAAATTCTTGCGTATGTCTGTAGGGTGTCTTTCCGGCTGTTCTTCTCTACAAGTCGCATTTCTCAACCGATTCGCGTGAAATTTTGTGAGCAGGTTCGCTAATTATAATTACAGAGTTTTTTTCTTTTTAAGTAAAATAATATGAAAATAGATGTTCGTGGGGTGAACTTGTGAGCAGCAATCTGTTACAATCAGGTGAGTAATCTCGGTATTGGATTAATGAGAGTGTTGTTGAGTGTATCTACCTCCATGCTCTGGAACTGCGCGGCGAGCTTGGAGCAGGACAGCTTGAACTGCTTGACGATATTGGAGACCTTCTCGAAGCGGTGCGCGTCGCGGTGCGCGCGGCGCTGGCAGTGCGACACCACCAGGAACGTGGCTCGCTCGAACAGCAGCACCTGCCGCCCACACCGCACAACACGTCAACCCGCTTCGATCGGAAATTACCTGCTTTCAGACTCGAGTAGCTAGTAGCTCATCATCAGACTCCGGAATTTTGGTAGCACTTTCGAATTATTATAGGGAGTTCTCGTTTATCGAGTTCCGAAATAACATGGTTATAGTTAGATTTTTTACGTGTATGTATAGTTGACTCACAACTAATATAGGTACAAGTAACATACAAAATAATATATAAAAAAACTCAAGTGGTAATTAGTCAAAAAATCGAAAACATAATCAAAGGAAAACGGATCAATGGCCAGTAGGTACAGTCGAGGAAATTAATTCCTGGCCCACCATAGAACATTTTCATAGTAAACGTCATAACGATTTTCCTTGTCAAGCTATGCGATGTCACTATGACGTTTACTGTGAAAAGGTTCCATGGTGTGTCAGGAATTATTTTCCTCAACCGTACCTGCATGAGTTACGTTACTAGCAATCTATTTTGAAATTTATTATATCGATATTTACATTGAGAGTTGATAAATGAGAACTCCCTATAATTCAAAAGTGCTACCAAATTCTGGACTCTGCTATGGCGTTATTTTGCGGAAATTTATGAACTAAAAACAATTAAAGTGAAAAAGTCACAAAAAGGTGAAGTGTTTCATACTAAAAGTAAAAACAATTAACTTGCTCACCCGCGCCCGCAACCACACGTGTGAAATACCTAAGTCTATGCGACAAATGTATGTTTCCATGCAACACCTTCGCCTTCACTGCTACACGAATCAACACATACCACAGATCCCATTAGAGTTCTGAAACGGGTCAGCGTATAGCGTAGTGGTGGTGGTGATAGTTTGGTCTGTGTGACATATTGATTAGTGTAGCAATGGAGTTGGAGGGGTTGCATGGAAACGTACATTTGATACGCTTAGACGTAACTGTTTTACACGTGTGAGCAATTCAATTCTTTTTAGTTATGGACCTCTGCAAAATAACGTCTGATTCAATCAAATATCTTCACTTACTAATACCCGAAGGATAATGTATGTATCTCTTTATTGTACATTAAATATAAAGTGTAGATAATTTATTATCTACTGCCCTTATCGTTCTTTATGACCCGTTTGATCTAAGCAGTGTGCAAAGCAAAGCAAGTCTGCAGCAGCTCATTTAGGAACAATGTAAAGTTTCTAATTAACTGAACCTGCCCTAACTCACACTCGCCTCAAGTTCGAACGGGTTATTAAAATTAACACAATATTAAAATTAAAACTAATTGTTTGTCTGGGATTTATTTATATATTAGTCTAGTAGGCCTTTGACCCAATGATATTCACTGAATTCTAGAAAAAACCTTAAAATTGGAAACAAAATATCCTTACTTCATCGGCATCCACAATAGATGCAAATTGTTTAAGAGAAGACTCAAGTGCTTTCACATTAGGTATCAGCTTGTACACTATGCTAGACCATGCTCTGAAAACAAATAATGCTTTATTTACTCAAAAATCACTTTAAATATAAAAGTCAATGTCCAGCAATATTTAAAATATATTACTTATATAATGTTTCATCCCAAATACTTGTTCGGAAGCAAGTGCACTCCAGAGGTTTTGAAAGCCGTTTTAGGTCTTCTTCTCTTTCTTTGAATATTTCCTCTCGGGATTCTTCTGGGATCAAATCCATCTTGTGGACAAGACAGAAAATTCTTGCCTCTGGGGAATTCTGAAATTAAATTACACCATTATCGCTAAATGCCCATACAGATTAATTCATTTATCAATAATGTTATGCCTCCAGATAGCTTCCTACCAATGTATGTAATGTAAAAAATAATAAATATTCAGCCAAATTGAGAACCTCCTCCTATGTCTGTAACTTTTTAGGGCTGCTATGGCTGGACGACTGGTTCAAATTCGGAATGGAGATAGCTTATATCCTACATTAAAACATATCTGTTATCAGAGAAAATCGTCTTTATCCCGCAGCTGCGCAGGATAGAATTAACCAAATTCTATCCAGATAAAGGCGCAGGCAACTACTAAGGCATTAATGCATATGCCGGTATAATGTAATACCATATGGTCAAATAAATATTGTTCTTCATTATATAGTCACCTGTAAAATGGCTTCTAAACAGGACTGATAATAGTGCATGTCTTTTTCCATTTCTCTGCTCTCCACATCAAACACATATATGAGGACTTCAACATTACGGAATATGTTATCTCTCTGAGAAGCAAAGTAATTTTCCATAAAAGCCTCCTGGCCACCACAATCCCACAAGTTCAGCACAAGGTTTCCCAGGAAGCGCACATGTGAGTGCTCCACATCAACTGGAATTTTCATTAACAGGGATTGTAGTTGTCATAGCATGATAAGACCAAAGTGAGCTGTGGAGTTGACATTAATATTAAAGTTCAAATCTTACTCATAATTACTCATCCTAACTAATATTATAAATGCGAAAGTAACTCTGTCTCTCTGTCTGTCTGTTTGTTACCTCTTCACGGGAAAACCGCTGCACCAATTTAGATGAAATTTGGCAAGAAGATAGGTTGAATATTGAGGAATAACATAGGCTACTTTTTATTCGGGAAAATTGTATAGTTCCCGTGGGATAGCGATAACCGAAATCTACGCGGACGAAGTCGCGGGCAACAGCTAGTTTATTTTGCATTAAAATAATTAATAGCCTAGCATGGGACTAATTAAAATTTTAGTGAAATAAAACGAATCACTCACATATACCTACATATAATAATAATAATAAGTAGTAGAGTCACCGTCTACCAATAAGTAGGTATCATTTTCGATTGAGACATTTTAATTTGGTAGACGTTCGCAGTCTCAATCAATAGCCCAGTAGCCCCATAGTCCATTACACTTTATCTACTCCCATCGATTGGCAATAGTCCTTACACGTGGCGGGCGCTGTCTCTGAGTGTGTCCCTATGGCGCGGTCAGGGACAGCGTCCGCTCGATGTATCACTCACTGTTCATTATATTGTCATAAAGGCTTCTACGCGTTTGCTTCGGCTCCCGTGAGTGGGTGCGACATAATAATAATTTTAATAAAGCCCTTTATTCTGAAATTCATTTTTCACTTTTCAATTAACCTAAACAAAATATCTCTAATTTCAGTATGCCTCTCGGCATAGGCCTCCTCCAGCAACTTCCACTGGCCTCTGTCGTTCGCAACCCTTCTAAAATTTGGGCCCACAGTCCTCTTCAAATCATCTCTAGGGTACCATTCAGTTACTGCCTTGGCCCATTTCCCTTTTGTGTCTCGCATCATGTGCCCAGCCCAACGCCACTTCTGCTGATCGATTCTTGTTAGGATGTCAGTGAGTTTAGTTTTCGACCTAAGCACAGTGTTCCTAACCCGGTCTTGTCTTCGTGTGCTTGTCATACTCCGCTCTATTTGGCAGGCGGCTAGGTTTAGCTCGCAGAACTGAGGGCCGATGGGGTCAGAAGATTCTTGAATGGCGTCCACGGATCGGGAGACGAGCTGTCGCTAGGCCTCCAACAAGATGGAGCGACGACCTAGTAAAGATCGCAGGACCGCGGTGGATGCGGAAAGCACAAGACCGGTCAGAGTGGAGAGCCTTGGGGGAGGCCTATGTCCAGCAGTGGACGTCTTTCGGCTGACATGATGATGATGATGAGGCGGCTAATTTTAAATTTAAAGATTTAGTCATTGCCCAAGTCTCGCAACCATAAGTTAGACATGGCAGTAGGTATGCATGTGTTGAAGGTCGTTCTTTTTAGTGTCATTCCTAGGTCTTTAGACTTCATTACTTCTTTGTGGTCCCAGTATTTTTTCCATCCCATAGCTATTCTCAGATTTATCTCTTTTGCAATTTGGTCTTTGATGGAAATAACCTGTCCTAAGTATAAGAATATGTAATCTTCAACATATTTTAGAACTTCATTTCCAATTTTGATGTTAGTTTGGCCGCAATTCGTCATTACGTTCAATGATATTACATATAGAAAGAGGTAGATACTTATGTCATCAGCACGCCAAAAATGAAGCGCGAAAAATGCTACAAATGGAAGCATCTTTAGCCAAAATCTCTCAAATAAGGTTCAAACTTGCGCGCAAATGTCAAAATGTTCGGAACATGTTTACCGATTGTCTTGTGAGCATATGACGTATCTTTACTTATAATATCATTTATTACCTTGGTTTTGTTGGCATTCATTTACAAAATTAAACTCACAGAGAGTGAAAATGTCAGAAAAAAGAAAATTAAGCAATAATAAAAAAATAACATAAAATGAAATAAAACAATATGGTAGAAAATGGTACAGAAAATAAAAACATAATCATAAGTCAATGCTTAACATTAAATAAACTCACAGAGAGTGAAAATGTCAGAAAAAAGAAAATTAAGCAATAATAAAAAAATAACATAAAATGAAATAAAACAATATGGTAGAAAATGGTACAGAAAATAAAAACATAATCATAAGTCAATGCTTAACATTAAATATTATCATTATACTCTTTGATGGAGTACAATGATTAATTAGATATTTTTAGATAGTATTTAGGATTAGAATTATTTAGATCTTGGATCATAGTTTCTAGGTTTACAGGGTTTTCTTCAAAAAGAACTAGGTCGTCGGCGAATCTTAGGTGATTCAAATTGGATCCGTTTATATTCAAGCCGAAATTATGCCAGTCAAATTTTTGAAAAATATTCTCAAGAACTGCTGAGAACAGTTTCGGTGAGAGGGGATCCCCTTGCCTAACTCCTCTTTCTATGTTGAACTCGCTACCCAATGACTCTAATTAGATTTTGGCCTTGCTGTTCGAGTATATGTTTTTTATAGCCCTCGTATAGGCTGCTGGTATTTTTTAGGGTCTCTCATATGTGCTTGTGGTTTATGCTGTTGCAGGCCTTGGCGCGATTTATGATGGCAATATAAACCACTTTGCTGTATTCTTTGTATTTTTCTAGCACCTTTTTGACTGTGTGGATGTGTTTTATGGTTGAGAACCCTTTCCTGAAACCCACCTGTTCAATGGGTTGTTGCTCGTCAAGTATTGGGGTAATTCTATCTAGTATTATTTTTGCAAACACCTTGTATATATTTGACATTAGATTAGGCTTATTTGTCTGTGCACTGGTCTATCCCACATACTTTTGGTATATAAAAAAGGAGACATAGAAGATATTGGAATTTAGTGGAAAGTACATGAAGCCATTGAAATTTGTTGTCATTCCATTTTTGACTGTGATAGTTAGACCTAGAGAATTTTCTGGCACATTCAATGCAATGCTAGTGACTTCCTTCCGATACTTAGTTTATCGATATCTTATAAGTGGAATATAAAATACATGAACAATAAAATAATAATAATAATACATATAATATAAGCCCTTTATTCAGATAGTTAAATTTTAAATACATGCAATTGCTTAATTAATTTGGATTTCTTTTAATCATTATCTGTTTGCCCATTGACAAAGGCCTCTTCCAACTTTTTCCATCCTTCTCTGTCCTGTGCTAGTCTCGTCCACTGTCTTCCTGCAGTTCTTATCACTTCATCCTCCCATCTCACTCTCTGTCTCCCTCTCTTCCTCTTCTTATCTCTTGGGTACCACCATAGAATCCTTTTGCTCCATTTTTCTTTGCCTCTTACTAAGTGTCCTGTCCACTTCCATTTAAGCCCTTTTACCTTGACCTTAACATCATCAACTCTAGTTATGTTTCTTATTGTTTTTATTCTAACTTCGTCCTTTAGTCTTAGACCAATCATGCTCCTCTCCATTGATCCTTGACATACCTGTAGTTTGTGGAGGTTGGTATTGGTAAGTGCCCATGACTGGCTTCCATATATTAGTACAGGTAGAATGCAGGCATTGAAGAGCCTTGTTTTTGTAAACACTCTCATTGCTTTGTTTTTCATTATTTCTTTTAGTGACCAGTATCTTTTCCATGCATTAGTTATTCTTCTGTCAATTTCTTTATTCATCTGATTGTTCATGGATATTGTTTGTCCCAAGTATATATATTCATCTACATATTCTATGCCATTTTGCCTGACTTGTATAGGTATTTGCTCAGCATTGGTCATTACTTTAGTCTTTTCGGTATTCATTTTTAGTCCCATAGCCACACTCTCCCTTGTTAACTCAATTAGCATATCTTGCAGGTCTGTTGCAGTATTTGCTATAAGGATCAAGTCATCTGCAATAAAATCCATAGTTTGGGTTCTCTTGCCAGTTTAGGTTTCTAAATATGGTCTTGAGCACAGCAGAGAACAGTTTTGGTGAGAGAGGGTCTCCCTGTCTGACTCCTTTGTTTATTTTGATCTCTCTCCCCTTGCTCTCTAACTGTATTCTAGCTGTGCCAGCTTCATATATCTTTTTAATAATTCTTCTACATTTTTCTTTTTATATATGAACAATAACACCAAACCAAATCAATTTATTAATAATTTACATTCTTGTGAAGTTGTGAATAATGAAGAAACACTTTCTGGGTGGCATATTTTTAAACTGCAGATTTTCATAAGCACATGCTTTGCTTAATGTGCAATGCGAAAGAAGTTGTTGTGTCTATGCTTATTCTTACTTTTCTATATGTCATGTTATTGTGATAGACTTCAATAAAAATAAACTTTACTATGATACAATTGTAAATTAATTTTAATACATACAATAGAAGTGAAAGTGATTTGCCTTTTTTTTTTCTTCTCCGATGAATAAGGACACTTAGGAGTACTTAATAAGTTTTGATTACTTACTTAACATTGTTATTCATTAGGGAAATAAAATTAAATTTGTGTTACTATTTTGCCACCTCCTTATTGCACCGATTTGTGTAAATTTCCAAATAGATACTACATATTATATGTATTCCTTTATGACCTACTGTCCACGACGCGTCTATGCAGCTACGCAGGAGCAGCGAAAGCAGAAATGATTCTGTTAATATCGACTCTACAGCTAACTTTTGTCGTAACATGATATTAAAATGCACAAACTATAGGGTTTAGGAAAAACTTGGATTTAGCTGGCACAGGCATAAAATACAATATTAAGGAACTTACTTGTAGCACCCAAACGTCGCGTGTCCCTCGCTATATAGTTAGCAAAAATTATCGATCTCATACTTGTCTTCCCTGAGCCACTCTTCCCCATCAACAGCACCTTAAAAATTTTACAGATGTTGTAGGACAAAACGAAGAAAGTATGTATTGTTAAAACAATATTCTTTCGTCTTTGGACAGTAGTATAACAAAGCCATTCTTACGTTGCATTAAATCTACATTGCATCGAATTCAATAGGATAAAAATCTACAAGCTCTTACGTACCTTTTTCTTCATGATGATAAAGTTTTATTCGAACGTATGTTCAAAATAGTGTAATATATTTAGAATAATTGGAATTTCACGCGATGTGTTGTATTGTCACTTTCAATGTAACCCAACTAACAGAATAGTAATATCCACTGAGTACCTTTTTATAACTGATATAGAGATGTCACTTAAACGTTTAGCACACAGCGACATCTGGTGCTCTGTGACGACAAAATATGCGATGACGTCATTGACGTCTAGGTTCGTAAATGTTAAAATATTTTTTTTCATTGAGTAATTTCTATTACACCATGTTCTATTGTGTACATTAGAACATGGTGTAATAGAAATTGCTCAATTTCCCGTTTTGCTTGAATGAAACAAATTTGATAATTGTTCAGAGTTTTATTTTTTACATCGTTTTTTAAAATAATCAACAGCTATTTCTTGGACTTTGTCACATTTGTCGAAGTCACTCCTGCTACCATTTAATAATTTATTGGTATCTTTGCACCAGCTAAAAAGAAAAATATTAACCGTCAAATCCTCTAACTTCTGAATCACATCATTTTTATGTTTATCACATTTAATAAATTTGTAATCTATTATTACAGAAAAAATGGTCCTTATATATAATTTTATGTTTTGTCTGGTTGTATCTTTTCTTATTATATATAGAACAATGTCTTGCATGTTTGAAAAACAGTTAATCATGTCAGTGTTAGGGTACGTCAAACAATTCCTATTTTTAAAATATTCCCTTGCTGTTAATGAACTGTTTTCTTTTTGATCGCTGTAAAAACATTTTTTGCATACATCACAGCATTTAAAAACAGTTTTTTTTAATTTACGTAAGACGTACCCTGACACATACTCTAATTGAGCTCTTATTTTTGGGTGCCTCAGTTTAAGCTCAACATCAATAAACTTAACATTACAGTCATTGAAATCAAGTTCCAAAGTAGGATTAGAAGTCAATATTTTGCCGAAAAATATTTTCCTCAAAGACTTATAAATTGTACATGAATCTTGTTCGCAATTGGACCCCGGAGATTGATCATTGCTCAAATTATTGATCAGTAAGGCCGCAAAGGCTGTATAGAAGCCAGCACACGTCGGCGACGTATTCCGGTAGCCGTGGCTTCTAATACTGCCAAAAAAATTTTCAAGGGGATCCTGGTTAAAATGCCGCATCCATATAGATGTCAAATCGTGCTGTTCTGATAACTTTTTAACCATGTAATCCATGTTTTCTATGGTTTGGAGCCAGTGGCTTATTGACGGCACTGTACTCAGCTCAGAAATTCGAAAATCGAAGTTCGTATCGTATCGTCCCGCTCACTCTCGTGTTAAATAATATTAGCTTGAGAGAGACGTCACGATACGAAGTTCGAATTTTGCACTTCGTAGTCGGGGGGCAGTTCGCTTTTGCTTTTTTTTTTTTTTTTTAATTTATTTCATGACCATGGATACAAAGTCCTTCAGTCGGAATATTAGATAATAAGGAGAAGAATGCATCAAGAACACAACTTAAAAACTTGGAACATGAAAATAACAAAAACAATTAGTAATACTTAACTAATAGGAAACATTTTTCATTGAATTACAATTCTAATTATGTTCTAAATAAGTAAAATTTATTGTGAAAATTACATAATTAGAAATACATAATCAAATATTAAATTAAACTACATCTACAAACATAAATAAAAACTAAAATAAAAGCAATTTACAATGACATTAAATCTAAGCTTAAACTAAATAAACTACAACTTAAAACTAAATTAAATCTAAATAAGGCCCCCGTGGCATAGTGCCCAAAAGGCTGGCAGCGTTGCCTCGCTGAATAGCGATGCTGATTCTTTGAGAGAGAAAACTGCCAGCCCTTTGGTCACAAGTTGCATCAACTAAGCGCTTTTGTTCTAAATTACATTCTAAGAGCTTCAAGACTACTTAATGACATACAACACAAGTTATTTATGACATCTTATCGACCTATAATACAAACAATAATTAAATTTTGTCTACACTGTTTAAAATGAATTTAAATACCGGTATAAAGTAGACAGGGTTCGATAGCAAATCTTGGACGCGGCGGGGAACACTGAGCGAGTTTTCATCTGCGACATCACTGATGACACTAACAAGTAACAGTCTTTGTATGGCAAACGTTTCGCATTCAAATATTATGTGTTTTATATCAGCATTTTCTTTCGTACAGTATTTACATTTGTCATCAGTACTGATCTTCATTCGATGGAGATGTGCTGGAACTTGGCAGTGACCAGAGCGCAAACGGTTAATGCATGTAACAAATTTTCGGCTCATGAATTTGAATTTATAATACCATGGTGCTGTCGGTAAGTTTTGCTGCAGCTCTGCGTACCACTTTCCTTTTGTTTCTGTAGTAACATCCCAGTATTCCTTCCACATTCTCTTTGCTGACATTTTAAACTGGTGGTGGTAGTCCGTAAAAGGTACTTCAAACGATCCTGTTAAGTCCTCGTCGTGGTCACGACGAGTCGCCTGATCCACTATCTCATTTCCAATTATGCCACTGTGGGAGGGAACCCAAACAAATTGTACATTTTTCCTTAACTTAATAATCATTTCCTTGACTTTATATACAATAAAATTTTGTTTATATGTTAGATTACTGTTACATAAGGTAGATAACACACTTTTAGAATCACTTACTATTAATATATTTACACTATTTACATTTGTATATACATATTTCAACGCTTCTAATATTGCCCATATTTCTGCAGTAAATATAGTACAAATATCTGGAATTTTATAACATTTTGTTGATTTCATTTGAGGGTCATAGTATGCTGCCTTAACATGCTCACTTTTAGAACCATCAGTATACAGGGTATAGTAGTCATATTTTTCATTTAAAAATTCCAAGAAATCAAACTTATTCTTTACAGAAGCTAAATGACATTTGATGTCAAGGTAGCTTAGCAAAATGTTATATGGGCACTTGTAAATTGGCCACTTGTTACAGGTGTATATGTTTCTAGTCAGGTTTTTTGTATATGTCATTATGGTTGAAATTTCAGGTAAGGAACCTGAAATCAGAGTATTAGCCGAGATGTTGGATGTCTCAGCTGACTGTGTGATTCCTGCAGGGTGTATAACTCTATCTAGAACAACACTGTTCTCACAAGATAACTCCTTCAAACAAAATCTCTCAGCCAGCTGTAAACGTCTCAAGGACAATGGAGGTATACAATTTTCAATTTCCATAGTGTTAATAGGAGTGGTGCGCATAGCACCACTTATCACCCTCAAACCCATATTCTGTATAACATCCAACTTCCTTAATAATGTACAACTTGCATTCATGTAAGCCAAGGAACTATAGTCAAAGTGACTTCTGACTATGCTTTTGTACAACATGTTCAGAGTTTTTGGGTCAGAACCCCAAAAAGTACCTGCTAAGCTTCTGATTACATTTATGCTCTTCATGGCATTCTGACATATATGGTTTATGTGTTTGTCAAATTTAAGCTTATCATCTATAACAACACCTAAAAACTTATGATGACTGACAATGGGAATTGAATTATTATTATATACAATGTTTACAGCAGACTGGGCAAATGGGTCTCTACTGAAAACTAACACTGTACTTTTCTCTGAACTGATTTCTAATTCTAAAGTATTACTATAATAATATTCAAGTTGATTTAATGCTGTGTTCATATTATGAACAGCCAAGTCCAAGCTTTGATTTTCACTGTACAAAAGCAAGTCATCGGCAAATTGCAAGATTTTAACTTGGGATGAATCTACAAAATTAAGGATTTGAGATGTATATAAGTTGTATAATAGAGGCGACAATGTAGCGCCTTGCATTGTCCCTTTATTAACAATTCTAGGTCCTTGCAGTTTATTATTGAATTTAACAAATAAAGTTCTATTGTGTAAAAAATCTAATATCCATTTTAAAGTTTTACTTGGTAAGCCCAATTCGTGTAAAATATGAATTAGTCTTTCAATGTTAACATTGTCAAAGGCACCTTTAACATCTAAAAAAACACATATAACATTAGAGTGACTAAGTTTTGCCTTTTTAAGATCAGATATCAGAGATACAAAGCTTTCAGAGCAACTTCTACCTTTTCTGAATCCAAATTGAATATCTGGTAGCTTTCCTTGTGTTTCAGCAAAGTAATCTATTCTCAACTTTAACATGTTTTCAAAAAGTTTGCCTAAGCATGATGATAAGGAGATAGGTCTATATGATGAAGGATTATTTGCAGCTTTATTTGGCTTTAAGATTGGAATAACACATTGTGTTTTCCATGATGGCGGTATCACTAAACTATTCCACAATTTGTTATAAACTTGCAGTAGAATTTGTACAGCATTAGGATGTAATCTTTTAACTAATATGTATGGTATATTATCTAGCCCTGGTGTTGTGTCTTTCCTAGTTTCGAGTGCTATATACAATTCATTTAGTGTAAATGGTGTATCAAGAAAGGAGTTAGACTGATTCTCTGTAGACTGATTCAATATGTCCATAAGGTTATTCATATTAAACTGAGATGAATCTGATATTTTATCTAAGAAACGTGGCACCCATTCGTCATTTAAATATCTGTTATGAGAAGAACCTATTCTCTTAAATCTCTTAATGTAACCCCATATTCTAGAAATAGGTGTCATTCTATTAAAAGTACTGCACAAGTCATGCCATGAATTAACACTCTCTTCCTTTAATGTTCTTTTCTTTTGAGCATCAAGTTTTTTATAGTTTATGAAGTTGGTAATGCTTGGTGATGTCCTGTACTGCAGTAGAGTTTGTTTCGATTTATGTACAGCATCATCACATGTTTGATTCCACCAGGGAGCAGGTTTCCTCATGACTTTCGGAGTTTGTTTTGACTTTTGTTTTGGAACTGTTTCTGATCGAATTTTACATAAAATGTCTACAAAGTTGTTGTACAAATTAAGTGGTTCTGTATTATTAATGTCTAATTCAGAAAAACAGGTCTCTGACAAATTATAGTATTTAGACCAATCAGCTTTACTATAAATATATTTTTCTTCTACAGGACGGACCTCATATATAGAAGGCTTCACATTTACGACCACCTGAGTTGGATAATGATAGCTGCCCATTGGATCGTCATGAACGCGCCATTCACAAAGTGGGGCCAACGAGGGACTTACTAGAGCTAGATCAATGGCAGACGGATTTCTATTTGGATATGGAACAGTTGTTGCACTACCATCATTTAAAACACACATGTCAAATTCATCAATGATATTATATAGACAGTTGCCTCTGTTATTATTTGAATAACATCCAAACAATATGTGATGTGCATTAAAATCTCCCATGACAATACATGGCTTAGGGGTTTCCAGTAATACCTTTTTCATTTTAGTGGTGTCAAATCTATTAGCATTGGGAGGGCAATATACACACAGAATGTTTAATGTGCCTATAGATGTTTCTATTGATATACAGATATTTTGAATGGATTCATAAAAAGGTGTGTTTATAACTTTGTATTGTAAATTTTGTTTAATTAATATGGCTACTCCATTATGCGCATTTACAGAATTTTTATGTATAAAGTTATATGGTGCAAAATTAGGAATTATACTTGTACTCTTAAGCCAGGTTTCATTTAATAAGCATATATCAATATTTTGTTCAGAAAGAAATGATTTTAATAAGGCTTTCTTACTCTGTAAGCTCTGTACATTGAACTGTGCTATTGTTAAATATGTATCCATTATTTAATTAAGTAAATTTGCTAACAATATTTCTTTGATCTTTTTATTTGTAATCGGGCTATTTTCTTTATCATTACCCAAAGTGATTAGGGACTTAATGATAGCATTAATTATTATATCATTGTCAATAATTTGTTCCGCATTCAAAGATGAGCGGTTGAATGGTTTAGGAATAGGCGGAAAGGCAGTAGGGTTGGCAATTTGCTGTACAACTGGTGTACTCACCACAGTGGCATAGGACCGGTCCTGGTTGGCATATTTCTTTTTCTTTTCTTCCATTCGCTTTTGCTTTGGTTGCAGTGTTGCCAGACCCAATTTTCAAAAGTTACCCCGGTGTGATCAAAAACTTACCTTTTGCCTAGAAAAATGACCAAATAATATAAACATAAATCGTCGGTGAGTGATATATCGAATTGCATTTCCCTCCGATTTTAGATCTGATTTAATTTACTTACCCCTTCACCCATCCTCCACCCGAAGACGTTGCCTCCAAATCAAATGTTTCATTATGCCGAAGTCCCTTTCACTCTTCTGTATTACATCATATAAGTGAAAGAAACGGCAAGATACGAACGTGTTTCGCGGAAGCTGAGCTATTTTTACGTCAACGCACGTTCCGTTTTACGTATTTAAAGCGTCAGCTGGGCATTTATAAATTTATTTAAGAGCGCTTAAAATAATATTTGAAAATAAAGATAGAGTTCAAAAGTAACCTAAAACTAACCTTTTGAGCTGGGGAACCCGGCCGTAACCTAACAGAGCTAAAAGTAAACTAAAAGGTTACAAAAGTTACCTTCTGGCAACACTGTTTGGTTACCATCAAAGAGAAAGAGAATATTATATCCAACATTACGAGCAAACTACGAGTTCACAGCGTTTTATTTTACGTTAATTTGTCAGATTTGTCAACTTCAACTTTTTTGTTTATGGCAACCGGTCGCTTTAGGTTAGCGACCATTACTGCCAATAACTCCTGACAACAGCATTATAAATAATAATGATAATAGTAATCAAAAGTCGCTGTTTTTTTTTTCATAGTTTCATCATTGTTTAATAGGTTTTATCTACACACGTATCATAAGTCCTCTATAATGCGTTCAGAAACCGTAGAAAATGACCTGCATTGCAGTACATCGTCGCCTTACCAAGACCAGCAGGTCCAGCAGTAAAGTAATAGTCATTACGACATCGACTTCGATGTCGTAATGACTTTTCGATATCGAATTCGATTTTTCGAATTTGACAACCAACGTAATTTACAGTCATAGTGAAATAAAACGGATCACTCACGTATATAAGTCGAGTTCAGTCCGACATATATAATTAATAATGTGATATTTACGACAGTTTACGAAACGTCAGCTCGGTATGATTGTCTATGATTAAAAAAAACAATCAAATTCGTGACAGGTATGGGTATGATACATACCTTCGGCTTCTGAACCCATCTTAGAGTACTTATAATATGTGTGTAGATAAAGTAATGTATGCAACTTCACATAATAAGGCCTTAAAACACTCGTGTGATCCTATTATAAAACTCAGCTTCGCCTCGTTTCATAAAAACACACTCGTGTTTTAAGGACCCTCATTATGTAGCAGTTGCATAAACTACTATTATCTACATACATATCATAAGTCCTCTATAATGCGTTCAGAAACCGTAGAAAATGACCAGCATTGCAGCACGATGTCTCCTCCCCCCGCCAACCACCACCAACAGCAGGTCCAGCAGTAAAGTAATGGCCATTACGACATCGTTTTCGATATCGAATTTGACAAACAACGTAATTTACAATCATAGTGAAATAAAACGGATCACTCACGTATATAAGTCGAGTTCAGTCCGACATATATAATTAATAATGTGATATTTTTTTTACAAAAAAAAAAGTTCACGAAACGTCAGTTCGGTATGTTTGTCTATGACAAAAAAAAAACAGTCAAATTCGTGACCGGTATGGGTATGATATATGCCTTCGCCTTCTGAACCCATCTTACCCTACCTACTTGGTATGTGTGTAGATAAAGTAATGTATGCAACTCCACATAATTAGGCCTTAAAACACTCGCGTTTTAAGGACCCTCAATAAAAAGCAGTTGCATAAACTACTATTATTTTGCAATGTATAATAATAATAAATGTAAATGTATTTGGATCACATGTGCGTTTTCGTAACAAATGTGTCATAGGACTTCACAGATGTATGAATAGTTTGGTTATAATGTGAAAACTGCTGAACCAATTTTTAATGTTCGAATATGGTTGGATTTAAAGGTTTTAATATCAGGAAGTTTTATTTTACTAAATTACGATTATGACGCAATGTTATTGACATAGACATACAAAAGAAAAAACTTGAAAATGTTTTTTTCTTTAAAAATAATTTTTAATACTTACAAGCTCTTTTGTCGAATGTACTTGTAGGTACTTATTGTTGTCTGTATTTGTATTGTCATCCGACATACATACCCATACCAAATTTCAGGTCAATGCCATACGGATCAAACTGTGAACCTCCTTTTTTTTTGAAGTCGGTTAAAAAGCTCTTGTGGTCCTGTTTGTCCTACGATAGCCTATTCACCATAATCAGAAAGAGACAGTACCGCACTTGCCTATCGTCCTTGTCATTAGGGTTCCGTACCTCAAAAGGAAAAAAACGGAACCCTTATAGAATCACTTTGTTGTCCGTCTGTCTGTCTGTCTGTCAAGACCCTTTTTCTCTGGAGCGCGTGGAGGTAGCATGCTGAAATTAATATCAAATACTCAAGCTTGCGGTCCCTTGAAGCTGTGAAAAAATCAACCTTCTATGTGAACGCAATCAAAAGGTACAGTCATTAAAAAGGTGGTTTCCATACAAATCGCCGTACTGAGAAAACCTAAAGGGTACTTCCAGTTGTCCTAGAAACTTAAAATTTGGTAAGCTCTTATAGCACAACCACTCCGAAAAGTCTCAAAATCTTAAATTTTTATGTCTGTCTGTAGATTTCGCAGACCAATATAAGTTGACCCCACAATGGGTACATTTTGCTTAGGAGCAGGGCTCTGCTAACACTGGAGGTCTTAAAACACTGGGGAAAAGCGTTAAAATCTTTCTACGGAACCCTCGTGCGCGAGTTCGACTCGCGCTTGGCCGGTTTTTTTTTTTTAATTCATTTTCAAGGTCAAAATAATCAGGGCCACGACATTTCTTGGTAGATATTGTAACGGTAAAGGCGATAGTACTAAAACGATTCTACTAGGTAAAAGTAGTAATTTCAATGCGATAGCATTGGTAGTTCTGAGATAACCAGCTATGGCGGACAGACAGACAGACTGAGTCGCGCCATACGGGTTCCTTTTTAAAATCTTGGTATGGAACCCTAATTACATGGTATGCTTCAGGATATTTCAGTCTTATTTATCCACGAAGAATAGCTAAATATGAATGAGATAAAGGTTTTCAGCATGTCACGCGGACTGAGCGTGCCAACCTCGGCTGCACTGCGGCAGCCTTGGGAAAATTAATTTCCTACTCATTTCCTAACAGTCGCAGCAGGCCCCTTTTCAATATCACTCGTTTTTCGATTTCCGTTAACCCTACCTACGTGTTGGCGGTAAATACTTACACATTTTCCTAACTTAGGTGGCATGCCCACTTCCATGGATAAAAAAAAACCGGTTCCGTGTATATAGTGGTACTTAAGTAGTTGTACGGATAAAAAAACCGCAAATCGATGTACAGGATAGCCGTTTGGCACACGTATACTTGAGGCCAAAACATTTTTTTGACCTAAAGAACAAAAAAAAATCCCTTAGGAATGGCAAAAATGGCAAAATGGCAAAAAGGAACCCTTACAGTTTCGTCATGTCCGTCTGTCTGTCTGTCCGCGGCCGCGGCATAGCTCAGAGACTATTGGTACTAGAAAGCTGTAATTTTGCATATTGCACATATTAATTAGGCCGAAAAAGTGCTGACATAAAATCTTGAAATAACTCTTTTTATTTTTTGGGGTACCTCCCCTACACGTAAAGTGGGGATGATTTTTTATTTCTCGCCCACCCCATAGTGTGGGGCATCGTTGAATTGAATAGATCTTTAAAAATATTAGGGTTGCTCGAAGATCATTTTTGGATATAGTTGTTCGTTTGTGAAATCATTTTTGTTGGAGTCCAGTGCCCCCCCCCTCTCTACCAGAGAAACTGTTAAGTATATTTGGATATGTGAAAAAAATCAGAGCAGTAGTGCATATAGTGAATTTAAAATGAAAACTATCAGATATAAGCAGGCTTTACAGGTTAGGGAGTAATAGCTAAATTATGTATGTCTGTCATTAACCGATATAAATTGACCCCACACTGCGTACAATTTGCTTTGAAGTAGGGCTCTGCTAACACTGGTTTGAATAGGTGTGACGAAAATACCTTTAAATTAGGTATCTATGTCACAGCTTTTTCGTAATGGCTTAAGAACCCTATTCTGGGCATGTCATACACGTTCTTTGTTTTTTTTTTATGGAAAGGATTTTTTTTGTTCGGAAACCTATCGCGTGTGGTATCAAATGAATGGGCTTTTGGAGCCGATTATAAAAATATAGGTTACCACACCAATACTATTCAGCCACTTGTTTTACCTACAACTAAAATAATTTTCGAAACTACCAAGTTTGGGCTCATCCAGATACGATAGGTACGGTTAAATTATTTCTCGTAAAATATACCTCAAATGGTACGTATTATCCTCATTTCTAACCTCAAGAAAGCAATTTTGAAAATATTGAAATTTAGTTTTTCTTTATTACGTGGTGTGGGACGGGGACAGGGGGGAGGTGGTTAAAGAACTTAACACTTATGAATATGATTATTATTTACACTTAGGTAACACCAATATACAAAACAGCAGAGTTAATATAGTGCAGTCCATAATGTTTCGTAAAAAAATTTAAAAAGTATGAGCTGGTATGAGGAATGAAAAATTAAAAAACAATCTAAATGTTAATATTTTTAAAATTGCTTTCTTGAGGTTAACACTAGGAGGATAACACGTATCATTTGAGGTATATTTTGCGAGAAATAATTAAACCGTATCGTATCTGCCCGTAGGAGCCCGAACTTGATATGTTTCGAATAGTTATTTGTTATACAAGGGTGCAAAGTTGTATTTTACCTGCGAGTGTGGAATTGAAACACAAGCAAGCGAAAGGATTCTGTAGTTAAACCACGAGCGACACGAGTGGTTCTAAAATAGAATCCTGAGCGTAGCGAGTGTTTCAACACACGACAAGTAAAATACATTTGCACCCATGTGTAACACAAAACTTTTCACCTCACTGTAGCGAGCAAAGCGCAACATGCAAAAAAACAGCTCATATAAATTAATCTTCATCACTGGAATCACTATTTTTTTACAATAATAATATCGTAAAAAAAATGTACAATTTTAAGGTTTATGACTTAAAATCATTAAATAAAGGTAAATTTGGTATTTTTTATTAAATTCTCAAACCATTTATCAATTATTTAATGATAATTAATATCGAACGAACCATTATTATGAGCATTTTACGTTTTGGTATCTGTTGAAAGCTACTTAAGCACGGTCAAATTACTTTCCCCACTAGTGGATAAAATGCGATTTTATCCGCTTGTATTAAAGGATAAAAGACGGCTTTCCGAGGTAGTGAGGGGAAAAAGATTTTCCCGCTCTTCCAAAGTGTCTTAAGTTGTCCAGTGTTAGCAGAGCCCTGCTCCTAAGAAAAATGTACGCAGTTTGGGGTAATTTTATATTGGTCTGTAATATTACAGGACAGATATAAAATTGTAATATTTCAGTTTTTTTTAATAGTTGTGCTATAAGAGCTACCTTCATGCCAAATTTCAAGTTTCTAGGTTAACTGGAAGTACCTTTAAAGTTTTCACAGTACGGCAATTTGTATGGAAACAACCTTTTTAATTAATGTATCTTTTGTTTGCGTTGAGTAAGAAGTTTAAGATAGAAGAAGTAAGATTTTTCCACAGCTTCAAGGGACTGCATGCCTGATATTAATTTCAGCATGCTACATCCACGTTCCAAAGAAAAAGGGTCTGTTTAGACGGACAACAAAATGAATGATGAAAATTTAGAAACACGAGCAGAAATTGACGCATAATAATTAATAGTCGGGCAAGTTTGCAAAGTAGTTTGGTAGCTACTTACTCACAGTACTTACTGTGTATACATATAGGTATTTAGCGTGTTAGGTCCCGGCCTTGCGGATATGTGTCAAATTGTTCGACTAAATAATTGTGACTTAAGAATAACTATGTATTTATTAATGTTGAAGTAGATAGGTACCTTATTAATACTGTTTTTGTGCACATGATCCAATGCAACGGACTATGGGTTGGGGCTTGCGGCCAGCGGCCGCATCTGACTCATACTGATTGCGCTTGATTAGCGTAATGAACGGATGACTCAATTCTGCGACCATTTGGGGCGTGTGGCGCAGGTTTCGAGCTTTCAACATTTTCGTATCAACGTCTTCCATTGTATTCACGAATCGAGACATTATACGCTGTCATATGCGACGTTCATTCAGGAATACCTACCACTTTTTCATTAGGTACGTACTCATCAAGGCCACGGTGTCGCTGACTTACGAATTCAATAGATGGCTTAATAAATTATGCATCCTCACCCGGATATGGTAGACGACCATACTTATAAATTAGTACCTGCCTGATAGCATGCTGTCGGCGTAGCGGTAACACGATGTTTTGTATATCCCATTACTTTAAATGAGCTAATCGTCTTTGACTAACTTGAAGCTCAAGCCTTCGTATCATAAAAAACTTGCACAGATCAAAGAATTACTTACTTAGTCAGTAATACCTAATGTTTATAAATTTAGTATTCTTAGTTATGGAAAAAAATACTTAACAAAAAAGTAAAGCCGAGAACTACTTAGTCGAGATGAAAAGCAGAAACTCTAATCATTGCCACTATGCATCGGGGTGCCAAAATATATATCGTTAGAAATTGGTCCTTTTCCTCCCTCGTTGAACAATCTACTATTGTGCTAGGCCATAAGTAAAACTGATGGCTTTAGAGTTTCATTTGATGTTTTTTGAAGAGGGTTTTACTCTTTTGTAAAAAGATTTTTTATTTTACAATTTTATGTTTAGGTAAGTATTTAATATTTAAAAGAATTATCCTCCCACTCCTAAACGTAAATACTTGACTACAAAGACACAAACACTTGGAACAGCTTTAGATAATTACATGATATGAAACAGTTAATACGTGCCTATAGAATTTGAGGGTTGCCTTCGGTTTCCCTGTGATCTCGTCATCAGATCCTGACATGGTGACAGTGAGACCACATCAGTCTTTCTATTAAAACCGGCCAAGTGCGAGTCGGACTCGCGTACGAGGGTTCCGTAGAAAGATTGTAACGCTTTTCCCGTGTTTTAAGAAATCCAGTGTTAGCAGAGCCCTGCTCCTAAGCAAAATGTACGCAGTGTGGGGTCAACTTATATTGGGCTGTGATATCTACAGACAGACATAAAAATTTAAGATTTTGAGACTTTTATGAGTGGTTGTGCTATAAGAGCTACCTTCATACCAAATTTCAAGTTTCTAGGAACAATGAAAGTACCTATCCTTTAGGTTTTCGGATTTCGGCAATTTGTAGGGAAATAGCCTTTTTAATGACTGTGTCTTTTGATTGCGTTGACTTAGAAGGTTAATTTTTTTACAGCTTCAAGGGACCGCAGCTTTGAGTATTCGATGTTAATTTCAGCATGCTACCTCCACGCGTTCCAGAGAAAAAGGGAAACAGACAGACAGACAGACAGACGGACAGACGGACAACAAAATGATCTTATAAGGGTTCCGTTTTTTCCTTTTGAGGTACGAAACCCTAAAAAAAGAATTTTGAAAATCGCAATCAGTCCACAAGTTTATTGACTAAGAAATCGGTGAACATAAAAATTAAGTTGTTAAGTGTTAGCTCCTAAGCAAAAAACCCTTCATACCAAATTTCAAGTTTCTAGGACTGCTACCTAGGTTTTTACCCTTTAGTTTTTACAGCACAGCAATTTGTATAGATACAATAAGTACCCTTTTAATTATTGTATATCTTTTGATTGCGTTGACTTAGAAGTTTGATTTTTTCACATCAGCTTCTAGGGACTGCAGGCTTGAATAATTATTTGATATTATTTTCAGCACGCTACCTCCACGCGCTCCAGAGAAAAAGGACCTTGACAGACAGGCAGACAACAAAGTGATACTAAGTATTTTAAACGGGTTCCGTTTTTTCCTTTTGATGTGCTTGACTCTAAAATACATATGCAGTGGCACATAGCGAAATTTAGCGACGACCTAGTAAAGATCGCGGGACCGTGGTGGATGCGGAAAGCACAAGACCGGTCTGAGTAGAGAGCCTTAGGGGAGGACTATGTCCAACAGTGGACGTTTTTCGGCTGACAATATGATGATAATACGAGGGCTGTTTGATAAGTACCCGTTTATGGAAAAAAAAACCATTTTTTTTTGTATATATGCATTTATTTTCCACCTATACTCAAGCTTCAATAAACCATCCAAAAAGTATGATTTTGGAAAGTCATTAAAATAGGCCTCTGTGGCGGCAATGACTTCGTCATTTGATCCAATTCGCTTGCCACCGAGCCATTTTTTAAGGTTGGGAAACAAAAAGAAATCGCATGGGGCCAAATCTGGAGAATACGGGGGGTGAGACAATAGTTCGTAGCGTAACTGTGCTAATTTAGTAGTCACAACTCTGGACGAATGAGCCGGGGCGTTGTCGTGATGAAACAGTACTTTTTTCTTTTTTAAATGGGTCGTTTGTCCTTCAACACGGCGTCAAATTCATCCAATAAATTGGCATAGTACTGCCCTGTTATTGTTTTTCCCTTTTCTAAATAGTCAATATGTATAATACCCTGCGAATCCCAATAAACGGTCGCCATGACCTTTCCAGCCGATGGGACGGTTTTTGCTTTCTTTGGAGCAGGTTCACCCGGTAAAATCCACTGCTTCGACTGCTCTTTCTTTTCCGGGGTGTAGTGGTGGACCCACGTTTCGTCCACGGTCACGAAACGACGCAGAAACTCCTTCGGGTTACGTTTGAACACGGCCAAACACTGCTCCGAAGTAGTCAGTCGGTTCCGTTTTTGCTCCTCCGTGAGTAAACGCGGCACCCACCTCGCCGATACTTTCTTCATACCCAATTTTTCTTCTAATATGTGTTGTACCCTCTCGATTGTAACGTTTACAGCATCAACGATTTCTCGAAGTTTAATTCGGCGGTCGGCTAAAACGATATTTTCAATTTTCTTAACCATATCGTCTGTAGTCACCTCAACTGGCCGGCCTGGGCGATCCTCATCAAAGACGGTTGTTCTCCCCCGCTTAAACTCGTTATACCAATATCTGACGGTTGTCATAGAAGGAGCACATTCATGGTAAACCGCTTGCATTCTTACTTTTATTTCATCACATGTTTTTCTTCCAAAAATAAGAATCTAATTACAGACCGATTACTGTTCTTTCTCCATTTTAAGAATTTTAAGTTCACGCCTTCACTGAATCGTCATCAAATGAGAAAAAAAAACAAAAAAATGCCATTTTATTTTAAATTTTCCCGCCTATGAAAAATGGCTCAAAAAGGTGGTATACATATTTGCGGCCAGTGATATTAATATATTTAGAAAACGGGTACTTATCAAACAGCCCTCGTAGAACATAGTAAGTACCTAGAAAATTACTTGTAACTAGGTAGGTTTCTTATATTGCCCTTAGGCATTGGTCATAGTCCCATAGTTAAGTAAATCGATTATCAACGAGTAAGAATGGGATTCAGATATACATATAAAAGTAACCTATGTAAATGTAGGTATTTAATGTACGAGTAACTGTATGTATAGTATCTACCTAACACAGTCCAGCTACCAGCTACCAGCTACGAGCACTTCAAATTGTATTATACTGAATGAGAGTGAATGTGACGGCGGCAGGAGGAAGTGTCCTTGTTTCGTCTGTCGTTTAGTCGCCGATCGTTGACCCGGGTTTCAATTCCGCATTGAATGGCTCACAGCGACTCCTCGGATCATTTGATACGGAGATAACATCTATAATATACTTCTGGAGCCGTCTGCGCTCACAGACGCGACTAATGGCTGATCCCTCGGGCTACGATATAATGTAATAATAATGATTTGACACTACCCAAGTACCTATATGAATATGAGTTTGAGCCGAAATAACAAAACACCGTTATTTTTTACACGACTGCCCGAAGAAAAAGAGTGTTTTGTTTTCAGGGTTCATGTATGTATGTAATTCATGTCCAACATTACTTAACTAGCAATTTTTAGGGTTCCGTACCTCAAAAGGAAAAAACGGAACCCTTATAGGATCACTTTGCTGTCCGTCTGTCCGTCTGTATGTCTGGAAGGCGTGGTGGCGATCTTAAACCACCGCGCGGCCTTACGATACAGGTAAAATGTATTTTTAATGGAACTTCTGTGTTCTTAAGGCCCCATTTAGCACATTTTTTAGTCATAGGCGAAGATTGGCGGACATCTCAGCGTGTTTTCATACAATTGACTACGATGATTTAGGATTGTCAAAAATCTTGTTTTTACCCGACTGTTACAAATAACGAGGGTTTCTGGTTTTCATACGCAAAAAATACATAATGTTTGCCCCCGCCTGCACCGGTATGTGGTCACGTCCAAAACACGCTTCAAACTTCAAGATGGTTTATAATCGTCCCACGAGGTCCCACGATAACTCTGAATAAGATGTTAATTGGCAACTCAGAAAAATCACGCTGTGGTAATACTTTTTTCATGACACTCAGACATTTCTTTAATTATAAATAACAATGATAGTAGTAATCAAAAGTTGCTTTTTTTTTAAATAGGGCTCTGTCCATTGGAAGACAATTTTGCCAGTGTTTGTAGGTTTTGCCGTTGTACGGTAAAAAATCTAGAAAACTAAATATGAGAGATATTTAATGGTGGATGAACGATGACCTGTTTATGTTTAGTCTAATCAAAAGTTCAAAACGTGTTTGACTATAAATCAGTGTTGCCATATACAAACTTCTGCTGTTGTCAGTTCGTTGTAGAGTTATTGTGGATTGACTATAAAAGTAAACATGCTGAAGTTAGACACGAAACTGTCGCAAAAGCGTTGCCACAGATAAATTTCCTAAAAGATGTGGCAGTTTAATGTGCCACGTTTGGTATAAATTTTGGTAGAAATTTGAACATTTTCATTTTAGGGGAAGTTAGGCCTGACAGGCAAGATTAGGGCGTTTTAGTTTCTAAAAAAAAATATGTCATTTGTTACCTGTAGACCACGCGGGCAAAGCCACGGGCAGATGCTAGTTATCTATACAAATAAATGAAACAGATTGCATGTGTGGTATAATATTTATTTCAATATATATTCAGATTTAACAGCAAATTTTCACCCACTTTTATTTATCAGTTATCACTTATCACTACCGGTGCCCCAGCGAATAATTTACAATTTGATTTTCGGGCTACAATCTCATTTAAATTCCGACGTGTCGCGTGTCGAAAATAATTAGTTTGGTAGGTACAATTGCCAACGCTAAACTGTCCATTCGTGCACCTCGTAGTACCTTGTAGTACCTATTTTGGCAAGGTTCACGAAGGTCCTGCCGCGACCTGCCGCAATCTGCCGCGAAGGAGACCGCTCCCATCAACATACATAACAATATACATATATTTCTCATTCCAATCCTGGTCCTTTTCATCCTACGCTTTCATATAATCTACAACACATTTACAAATTCATCAGTACACCATTACATGATGCCTGAAACATACTTACATACATTTTATTATGATTTACATATGTTAATATCATGTGAAGATTCCGAGATACTTTAAAAATGTTTAGCAGTCTACGAAGGTACGGAATATTTTCTCCTATTTTGTAATGATCAAGGTTCATGCTATTAGAGAGCAGTTACCGAACAAAATCACGTTACTACTAGTGGTTGTAGGGGTTTTGTTGAGGTGACCTTCTTCCAGAAGCGCAAGCCCGGTGGCCGCTGCGCTACGTCACAATGACCTGTCTTGGTCGCCGGGGGCCTGATCGGGGCCAGGCAACAATTAACAACTTGTTAAAAATACATGCAAATAAATCATGTCGACTTAAACTAAATCAGTATCACATAAAATATTATATTATAAGATTAAATTATGACTTAATTAATATCATAAATAATAATATCCGTAAATTTAATATGGCAACAAAATATGTTTACTAGCTAAGCACCTAGACTTTTAGGGTTTGGGTATTTACATTCTGTACAGTAAACCCTTACATTTCTATCACGTTTGTCTAATCGTTATACGTCTTCATGTTATTAATTAATTTATTTAAAAAGTAATTTCCAATTTGCTACTTTATTTCGACATCGTTTTTATAAACTTTTATTGTTATGTTAACATGTCAATGAAGTTTCTATGTATGACATAGACTATCATAATCAGTATAATCACGTTAGGTAAATGCAAAGTTTTGTATAATGTTTCATTTTATCTATGTAAAGGTAAAATATTTACAAAAAGTACATTAATAAAAACATTGATATGCATTTCACAATTGCAGGCCTTTAATTTACTAAGACGTACTTAAATGCATGATGACTCCTCGCACAGGTGCAGTCGTCGGCCGGCGCGGCGGCCAGAAGCAGATATTTAACGTCACTATGTGGGGCCACCTACAGTCGGACAGTTTGACTACGATTAGGTTACAGTCTTCACACAGCCGCCACCTTGGCAGGTAAGTACCGTTTAGAAAACTTGGAAATTTCATACCTAGTTTACAGGCAGATATGGCTGTAACCTGTGTTCACACGAATGATATGGTAATTCGATCAGGCAGCGGGCAGGGCTCACGCGCGAGCACCGGCGCGGCCGCGGCCTAGGCGCTGGCGGGCGCGCGCGCGGCGCCCAGCAGCAGCGCCAGCGCGAGCAGCGCCGCCGCCGGACGCGCCGCTGCACACCCGCCCGTCTTCGGCGTTGACGATTCCACCGTCCCGGCTCGTACATTCGTTATGGTTCCTATTGACCAAACATGACACTTTAACACAGTGGTGTGCAAACTTTTTTCATGGAGGGCCAGAAAGTTACAGATATTTTAGAGGAGGGCCAGAATTATACTAATGCATTTTGTTTTGAATTTATTGAAATTTTGAAGTTGAAAAGTTTTGAAATTTGAAAATCTTTTGTAATTTTTGACTCGCAACATAAGAACTACGCGGCTAGTCTAACTGACTCCTTTACTTATTCATCTATTTATTTTATACTGCAGGACAGGACGATCAAAATAATTATTATCGCGGGCCATATAGGTACTATTCATTTCGAAGAAACATCAGCGGGCCGGATAAAATACCTCCGCGGGCCGGAGCTGGCCCGCGAGCCGTACTTTGCACATCACTGCTTTAACATCAAGGAAATATAGATATTATTTTTAGTGGTGCGTCCTTCGGGTGTCATGTTACCTGCGGGGTCCGAACTGCCCGAGCCCTCCTCGCCGGAGCCGGCCTCGGCGTCGAAGGCGCCGTCGTCATAGGCGTAGCTGCGGCCGGAGCCCGAGCCCTCGCCCGCCTCGCCCGCCTCGCCCGCCTCGTCGCCCTGCATGAACGCCTCCGCTGCGGGCGCGTTGCTCCAACTGTTACTCATTAGCAGCTGCGCAAACAAATAAATTCTCATTAACGTCTCATATAACTCGTAACTTACCTTATCAAATGAAACCTTTAAACTTCTAAAACTATTAGTTGAATCCAGGTACAAGAGTAAAAATAAATATTCTACTAAAAATATACGTTTTTAGGGTTCCGTACTTCAAAAGGAAAAAACGGAAACTTTATAGGATCACTTTGTTGTCCGTCTGTCTGTCTGTCTGTCTGTCAAGACCCTTTTTATCTGAAACGCGTGGAGGTAGCATGCTGAAATTGACATCAAATACTCAAGCCTGCGGTCCCTTGAAGCCGTGAAAAAATCATCCTTCTAAGTCAACGCAATCAAAAGAAACAAAAAAATCCAAAACCTAAAGGGTACTTCCAGCTGTCCTAGAAACTTGAAATTTGGTATGAAGGTAGCTCTTATAGCACAACCACTCCAAAAAGTCTCAAAATCTTAAAATTTTATGTCTGTCCGTAGATTTCACAGACCAATATAAGTTGACCCCACACTGCTTAAATTTTGCTTAGGAGCAGGGCTCTGCTAACACTGGACTTCTAAAACACTGGGGAAAAGCGTTACAATCTTTTTACGGAACCCTCGTGCGCGAGTCCGACTCGCACTTGGCCGGTTTTCTTTGCAAAAACTAGCCTCAGCTACATAAATAAAAGGGTTCAATTACGACAATTTTTGCCTTTTTTTATATGAAACACATTTTAAAGTATATTATAAATGCCCGTTTTCACCAACGACACTTAAGTCATCACGTAGTCAGGGGATCCTTATCCTAAGTGGCACCTTATATCTCTCCCTAACCTAATTTCATTTTCACCATCTTAAGTAACACCTTAATAGGGGTCACCTAACTAAGTGACGTTTTATTTTAGCTATAGTGATTTCTAAAATCGGTTTTGTATCGACAATTTTTTTTAAGAGAAATACCTTTAAAAATCGTCTATAAAAATTAAACCAACATGTTAAAAACATAGAAAAACCAGACAAATATATTATTAACACTCAATTGACGTCTTATTTCTTATTTTTAAATGTTGACTAGGCTGTATGGCATTATCTTTGCCATCCAGAAAAATAAGAACTTACAGTGACAGTTTTTAAATATCTATTTTTTTCAAACTTTCGGTGCGATGATTGTACTTAGTTTATTAGCAAGCATTCATTGACTGAAACTGGAATGATTAGTTATATGATAGGTAATTTATTTGTGAGCTGTACATATTTTTAAAGTATTGTGTTATTCGATTTCTCTGAAACCCGTATAATACAGAACAGACCAGGCCCCTATTTCACCAACTTTACAATTGTCGGTTTGTCATGACAATGCGAACAATGTTTCTTGGCCAGTACGAAGCGCGCTAAAACAAAAGCTCTTCAAGTCAGCAATTGGCGCCGATTTGTAATTGAAAACTGACAATTGTTAAGTTGGTGAAATAGGGGCTTGAACCCGCGAGCGCGCCTAAACTGAAGCAACTAAAACTACACTTAAATAGTGCAGCGTATCGTATCGTGACATGTAACAAATGACTAATGTTAATTAATCCCTTCTCGTGTAGTTTCTACATGCAGAAATGCCGTTGGGTTTATAAAAAAACAGAATATTATTATTTTTAAGTGTAAACGGGTAACGAAATCAGTAAAAAAAATTCACAGTGCGCGGCGTGCTGTTATGATTGAACGCGGCTTCTGGTTTGTTTTGTATACTGAGGGTCATTAATAGACTGATGATGAATATTAGGCATTCGTCCAGCTGCGATGAGAGCTTTTTTTGATGTATAATTCTTCTTCTGTTCCGAGTTATCCTTATATTCCAAATACCTATAGGTAGGTAACGTAATTATTTTTCAAATATGAAAAGCCCGCTTTCTTTCCACATTCTACGAGGAGGTATATCTTATGAAAAATCTTTAGTACCTATAGCATACTTTGTTAAATCATCTGATCTTCAGTCTGATCTAAATAAGTTTGATGTGAATATTAAATCCAATGATTCAACAGATTCCAAACTGTACAAAATCATTGAAATAGCCTTCCGTTTTATATACATCTTACCAATTAAGTTAATTATTGCATGAACAAATGCACGATAACCTATAAAAATTTAAATTCATCTGCGACTGCGCGGAACTGTTACTTAACGATAGGGGGTCAATATTCGAGCCCCTAAACTTAAGGGGCCCCTTTAGCAGTTAGGAGTTCCTTAAGCGTTGGTGAAACGAAAATTGTTCTTAGGTGTCACCTGAAAGAGCTAAGGGATCCCATAAATTTTAGGAGTCGTTGGTGAAAACCGGCATTATTGTCATTATTTTTGGATATGAGTCCGAAAAAATAAAACCTTGATAACTAAACGGAGGCTTGTCGATGTGTGCATACTTCCTGTCCTAACTTACGGTGCTCAAACATGGTCCCTTACTAAGTTACAGAAGACCATACTGAAGATTTGCCAAAGAGCAATGGAACGCAGCATGTTAGGAGTGAAAAGGATCGACCGGATCCGAAACACTGAATTGCGTTCCAAAACACGCATTGCCGATGTGGGTACCAAGACTGCCAGGCTGAAATGGGACTGGGCAGTGCACGTCAGCCGCATGCATCCACACAGGTGGGCGAGAGTTGCCACAGAGTGGGTGCCACAGGGGATGGCGGCGGCGTGGCAGGCCTAGACGATGGTGGCGGGATGATCTGGATTTCTTTCTTAACGATTGGCCTGAAACCGGTAAAGATCGGGGCGCGGGGAGAACATGGGGGGAGGCCTTTGCCCAGCAGTGGGACACGTCACCAGGCTTATAATAATAATAATAATAACTAATCTACGCAAAAGGCTGTTTTAGAGTAGCGCGTGTACGGATGGTGGGGGGTGTGGGCTGGGCGTGGGGAACCGACCTGGCGGGCCTCGCGCAGGCGGTCGGTCAGCGCCGCCACGTCCGGGTCCTGCGGAGTGCGCCCATCTATTTCGGGATTATACTTCTGGTCGCTCAATGAGGAAGATGCCACCAGCGGTTTTACGTACCTGGAGATAAAAGTGGATAATTAGATAAGACAGATCACTGATCAAAATCTACAAAAAGACAAGAACTCAATGTTAACTGTGCCCTACGATAAGTATGAACCTAGATATGTTATGTGTCTGCGCTGCGAAGGACTTCACCGCTGATAATAAACCTGTAACTGTGTATGACGCGAGCGATTCAACAACTTACTCTCCGACAGTATTTCCGTTCCAGCAGTGTTCGTTGTCGTCGTGGGCGAAGTCGGGCTCATCACAGAGCTGGTCGAGCAGCGAGGCGAAGAGGCGCTTGGTGTCGGCCAGCGCGGCGGCGAACTGCAGCAGCTCGGCGTCGGGCGGCGGCGCGCGCAGCGCCTCGCGCCGCCCCGCGGTTGCCGCCGGCGCCCGCGCCGGCGCGCCGTCCCACTCCTGCGTCGCTGGCGTGCCGCACTCCTGCCTCACCTATATAACAAAACAACAATACCTATTTCATCTAGTCACGTCGCCGCGCCTGCGCAGCCTCATTTCAAGAAAAAGGAACTGGCGCCGCAGCAGCCGTGCATATTATATTACACAAATCATTTGACGCCACTTTTGACCCAAACTCTATTTAACATAAACACATGAATTTGGTTTATTTATTAAAGCCCATATTATCAACTAGAACCCCAAATTTCATAAATGATCTAGAAAGTTGAAATTTGACATACTTATCGTTGACAATGCGAAAGAGTAGTGAAATTCTGGTGGTCCAACCAGGACCATCTCCGCAGGAGGGAACTCTTCACTGGTTTATTGCATCAGCTTGAAATTTAGCATGGTTATGTAAAACCGGTGACAATACAATAACCTAGTAGTGAAATTCTGGTGGTCCAGCCAGGATCGTATCCGCAGGATGGGACTATTCAAAGGTTAAATGACATCGACTTGAAACATTAAGTACCTATACATATAATAGAGCTCCGATGACAATTCCACTACAGTCAACAAACACTACAGTCAGAAAAGAAAATATTTACAAAAAGTAATCATTATCATCAGGCTATCAAACTAAAAACGTAATTGTGAAAAAGGGAGCCAAGTTCAACAATGGACCAAAGAGGTGAAATCAAAACGGGTGGCAATACAAATAAAATTTAAATAATAAGCAATAGGTATCTAGTTCAAAACGTCATGTCCGAATATTTGGCTATAAAAACTAGCCAAGTTACACATGACTAAGAAGGAAAGCCTCTTGAATAAGACTTAGCACCCGTTTAGATTTGACCTCTTTTCTCCAGTATTGAACTTGGCTCCCTTTTTCATATTCATGTTTTGGTGGGATTTCATTTATAGATTAAAATTGAACACACAACGGGGAGCGCTGGAGGCCCTGGAATTGCCAAAGGATCGCGAGTTACAGCAATCAAATGAACTACGGAGGGTGAATCTCTGGTCATTGGCCAATATTGGCCATGTGTGATTGCCAGAGGTGCTTACAGAACTCAGAAGTTGTCTATCAGTAGGTACCAATGTTGATTTGAAATTATTAATTGTACCTAGGGTAAAACCGGAAGGGACGCCCCACTTTTTGAAAGAGCCTTATAATTTGAAAACTGTGTTTTTTATAAATCATTAAATCCTCTGGAGTCCCAGTTCAAAATTTAGAACAAATTTCAAAGTTAATTTGAACTTTTTTTTAACAACATCAAATTTCAATTTCAAATAATCTAAATTTGACGTGGGGATTCAGTAGGTTGTTACTTTATTTAGCAGAAATTAAATTTTCCCGGTACCGTGTTTCTTTAAGAGAGATAAGTAGGTAGCCTACCTATATGGATAAATGCCCCGCAATCACAGAACTACCCGCAATGAAAGTCATAGAAAGGATAGTCGCCTGTGGTGTATACATACGAGGGGCGGCTGAAAAGTAATCTACCTAACAATGAAACAAAAGACTGTCGTGACTAAATTTTTTTATTTTTCTATATAGTCCCTTAGTGCTAGTAAAATGCACTTATTAAATTTTCCAAATATTGAATTTAAACCATTAAAAAAAAACTTTCGGTTTGTCGTCAAAAAAGTCAGTAACCGCAGCTTTCATTTCGTCATCGGTCATAAACCTTCGTCCCCTGAGGTCTTTCTTGAGAAGTCTAAACAGAAAATAGTCACAGGGGGCTAAATCTGGACTATAAGGGGGGTGGTCAATGGTTTCGAAGCCATTGTCTTTAATTGCTAGCTTCGTTGTGCGGGCGGTATGCACTGGTGCGTTATCGTGCAAAATAGAATTCCTTTGCTTAGTTTACCTCGCCGTTTTTCTTTTATTGTCTCTCTTAGTTGATATAGTAAGTTTGAGTAATAATCAGCATTCATTGTAGTTTTCTTCGGTAAATAATCTATGAGAAAAATCCCTTCTGTGTCCCAAAAGATTGTAGCCATAAGTTTACCTGCCGATGGACAGACCTTGAATTTCCGAGGCGACTTCTCATCCTTAAATTTCCACTGTAACGACTCTTGCTTACTTTCCGGGTCCCATTGTCGAATACAAGTCTTATCACATGTTACAATTCTAGAAATTATTTCTTCCTCTTGTGCCCTCGACTAATGTCCAAAAACTCTTCGCAACATTTGACACGCCTCTCCATGTCAAATGCAGTCAACATTCTGGGGACCCAACGTGCACTAACCTTGGACATGTTCAAATGCTCATGAATTATTTCAATGACTCGCTCTTTACTGACGCCCACATCTCTAGCTATCTCCCACTGCTTCACTCATCGGTCCTCTAATATATTTTTTTTCAATCTGGCTACATTTTCATTGGTGACGGCCGAAACTGGTCTTCCGCTACGAGGATCATCTTCCAGACTCTCACGACCTAACTTAAACTGCTTTGACTAAAACTTTATAACAAATTCGGAAGAACACGAACTGCCAAACACACGTAACATACGCTTTCTGATCTCTGAAGGCGTATTCCCTTCTTTAGTCAAAAACTTAATCACCGCACGCAGCTCGATTTTATCCATTTTCACTTTTTCTACCGACATGTTTGAAACAATTGTAGGAGACAAATAAATGTGATGCAATGAACAAATGAGTGTAATACATTTTGAAAATAGAATAACAAACGAATATAAATCCATACCAGCCAGCATTATTTTTGTATATATTTCTGACCAAGGAGATTACTTATCAGCCGCCCCTCGTACATATGAGGTCTTATAACGCCGCAGGGTGGCCTAGCCAAACTTTACAGCAGTTGCTTTTTTCAAAATTATTTTTGTAACCATTTTTTTTAAAGCAGTAGTTTGTTTAAAAAGCAAGGAAATAATAATAATACAGATAATATCCAGATTCAGATCCAAGCAAGTAGAAAATAATGCTTACTGCCCCTCAATTGCTATTAACCGGAAATTCTCAGCATCCGGAAATTCAAGAGTTACCTACGGCCTAATAAGTTGTGTCTAAAACTATTTTTTATTTATTTAAAGTGGCAAAGCGCAAAGATTTACGCAAGCTTTCAGGCGATGGTTAAGCTCAGGCGGTTAATTAGGGATAGTTTCGCATTCCAAGGCAGTATTAAAGCAGTATGGACTGTGGAGTGTGGCTATTGCTATCTTTGCGCGGTGTGAACGGCCGCGGCGACGCGCGCGACACGCAAATAAACCGCTGCGACCAATCCGCAAGACTGACCGATACCAAAATAGTTGCGCACTAACTATAGGCGCTACTTATTGCCCAAATAAAATAACTGTAAAAATCATAAAGGAGACAGACGGGAGGCGCCCTTGGTTTATCTATGCACTACAATTTTTCTGCCACTTTTTGAGGGGGACGAGGAACACATACGTATAGCACACGTCTACGCTCGCGTTCCTACATACGCACATTAAAACAAAACTGTCACACAAATGCCAAATACACGCACACTGATCATTTGGATCCTTAATGTTAGAGATTTGGCAGAGGGGAAATCGCGCGTTAACATCTCATTCCTTTCCTGCTCTAAGGTAAAAATGAATTCGTTATTTATTTCTTATCATTAGTGTAAAGCACGTTTTAGTCGAAATTTATTACGTAACTATATGTACTTAAAATACATAAATCGGATCTTTGAAAATCGGAATGCGCATTCCAGTTGCCATGTAGCTAAACCTTTCATTCAGATTGGAACAAAGGAGAGGAAGGATTAATACTTAGGACATTAAAAAGGAGGCGCAGGATATATTTTATCTCCGGCGTCAATTAGGCATACAATACAATAATTCTTCATCGAACACCACATAACAAACAAAACAGAAAAAGGTAGGTACAAAGAAAATACGAGTTACTAATGAGCGGCCTTATCGCTACAGACCGATTTTTAACAGGCAACAATAACAGAATAAAGGTAAGAAGAGATTAAAGCAACCGTCCTAGCACGGTAAGGTTTATCTACCCATTGTATTTATCAATTAGCGATAAGCGATTTTTTGTCGCGGTGGCTAAATTATATAGCGGTAATTTATCCACACTTGAAGATAGTTCTGTAATGCAACTGTAGATTAAATAACTCTTTTTGACAGTTCGTTAAGATCTGTTTGTAAAGGTATACTTAAGTACGTATTTGGTATCCTCTTTTGTTTACAGCAGTTTACAAGCAGAAACGGCGAATTGCCATTCACGGTAAATACGATAATCCGAGCAAAGCACGACAAACACAGTATTTACGAGTAAGCCGCTAAGAGTCTGACATCTTTAGGAAGTGCAATATTAAAATACACTACTCATAAGAAAATAGGGGCTACCAAGTATTGAGAAATTAAATTTTTTTAATGAAAAGTTTATTTGGGTTTTTTGATAGGGTTATACAGACGAGCTTGGAGCCTCCTATTGAGCAAAAATATGCTTGTGTCAGGAGACACCGCTACTCCATAACAATAAATGGTAGTTTTCCATAATAAACTGGGACTAAACTATACTTAATTAAAATAAACCAAGCTAATCTTGCCTTGAGATTTACATAAAATAAGATTGTCTTTAAAATAAGTTTTTCTATCAATAAATAAAAATTAAATGAAAACAAAAACGCGTGCGTGCGCTTGTGTGTGTGTGTGTGCGTGCGTGCGTGTGTGTGTGTGTGTGTGTGTGTGTGCGTGCGTGCGTGCGTGTGAGTGTGTGTGAGTGTGTGTATGTGTGTGTGTGTAAATATAGAAGAGAAGAAATAATTGACTACTTACTTAATTAAATGATTACTAGTCTGAATAAAAACAAAAGCCTTGTATTATTGTTATTCAAAACTTTATTACGATTAATACTATTTTCACGTAGCGACCAAATTCCCAGTGGCCTCCTATTTTTTTTTGAGTAGCTTATTATAGAACACTTATTTAAAACTGAGCATTTAAACGAATGAAATGAACGACATGTTTTTTTTTTCAATCTTTGTCAACACTGCTTTATGTACCTGGTGAGTTAATTTTATGTTTTGTCAATAGCATGTTAGGGCAAGGTGTATGTGAAATACATATACTTACTGAAAACCTCAGACACCCCAAATGTTATTATGTATTTTAAGCAATATATTACATTTAAAAACCGGAGAAGTGCGAGTCGGACTACGAGGGCTGTTTGATAAATACCCGTTTATGGAAAAAAAACATTTTTTTTTGTATATATGCATTTATTTTTCTACGTAGTCACCTTTTAACTCTATACATTTGTTCCACCTATACTCAAGCTTCAATAAACCATCCAAAAAGTATGATTTTGGAAAGTCATTAAAATAGGCCTCTGTGGCGGCAATGACTTCGTCATTTGATCCAAATCGCTTGCCACCGAGCCATTTTTTTAGGTTGGGAAACAAAAAGAAATCGCATGGGGCCAAATCTGGAGAATACGGGGGGTGAGACAATAGTTCGTAGCGTAACTGTGCTAATTTAGCCGTCACAACTCTGGACGAATGAGCCGGGGCGTTGTCGTGATGAAACAGTACTTTTTTCTTTTTTAAATGGGGTCGTTTGTCCTTCAACACGGCGTCAAATTCATCCAATAAATTGGCATAGTACTGCCCTGTTATTGTTTTTCCCTTTTCTAAATAGTCAATATGTATAATACCCTGCGAATCCCAAAAAAACGGTCGCCATGACCTTTCCAGCCGATGGGACGGTTTTTGCTTTCTTAGGAGCAGGTTCACCCGGTAAAATCCACTGCTTCGACTGCTCTTTCATTTCCGGGGTGTACCCTCTCGATTGAAACGTTTACAGCATCAACGATTTCTCGAAGTTTAATTCGGCGGTCGGCTAAAACGATATTTTCAATTTTCTTAACCATATCGTCTGTAGTCACCTCAACTGGCCGGCCTGGGCGATCCTCATCAAATACGGTTGTTCTCCCCCGCTTAAACTCGTTATACCAATATCTGACGGTTGTCATAGAAGGAGCACATTCATGGTAAACCGCTTGCATTCTTACTTTTATTTCATCACATGTTTTTCCTTCCAAAAATAAGAATCTAATTACAGACCGATACTGTTCTTTCTCCATTTTAACAATTTTAAGTTCACGCCTTCACTGAATCGTTGTCAAATGAGAAAAAAAAAACAAAAGAAAGCCATTTTTTTTTATTTTCCCGCCTCTGAAAAATGGCTGTAAAAGGTGGTATACTTATTTGCGGCCAGTGATATTAATATATTTAGAAAACGGGTACTTATCAAACAGCCCTCGTACGTTCCGTACAAAGATTTTAACGCTTTTCCCCAGTGTTTTACGAAGTCCAGTGTTAGCAGAGCCCTGCTCCTAAGCAAAATGTACGCAGTGTGGGGTCATCTTATATTGGTCTGTTAAATCTACAGACAGACATAAACATTTAAGATTTTGAGATTTTTCTGAGTGGTTGTGCTATAAGATTACCTTCATACTAAATTTCATTTTTCTAGGACAGCTGTAAGAACCCTTTAGGTTTACAGGGTACGGCAATTTGTATGGAAACAACCTTTTTAATGGCTGTATCTTTTGATTGCGTTGACTTAGAAGTTTGATTTTTTCACAGCTTCAAGGGACTGGAGGCTTGAATATATGATATTAATTTCAGTCTGCTACCTCCACGCGTTCCAGAGAAAGAGGGTCTTGGCAGACAGACAGACAGACGGACAACAAAGTGATCCTATAAGGGTTCCGTTTTTTCTTTTGATGCTCGGAACCCTAAAAAGAGGTCGATATGTCATCAGCACGCCGAAAATGAAGCGCAAAAAAGGCTACAGATTGTAGCCTTTTTAGTCACAATCTCTCTCAAATAAGGTCCAAACTTGCGCGCAAATGTCAAAATGTTCGGAACATGTTTTTCGATTGTCTTGTGAGCAATGAGCATATGACGTATTCTTTACTTTTTAAGATTAAGATTTTAAGTAAATTTCTACACTTTTAACATGAAACTACCGTGAGACTCAACATGTCGGGCTAAACTCGACTTATATACGTGAGTGATCCGTTTTTATTTCACTAAAATTTCTACACTCGTAAATGTGTACTTATCAACTGCGCTTTGCCGCTTCTAGTGACGTAAAAGGTGACGTATGTAGAGTTTTGTAACTTTTAGACTGGGCACGATAAAAAAGGGATTTAAAAAAAACCTGATTCAAAATATCGTGTACTTAATCGATTCTACTCTAGATTCTGAATAAACTGCTTTTAGGTCTTTACTTCTAATACCTACACTTTGTATAGACATTTTTAGGCAATTTATAGGTAACTTAACTACCGAAAATACATAACATAAGCATAAAATATACATAATTGCCTATAATAACAATTAATATAAGAAGCAATAAATAGCTATTTTAGTAAAAGGCCGAATACGACGAATATTTTTTGCCATAGAAAAATGCCTGAATGAGGTGCTGAGGTGAAAAGTATACAATTTACCATCAGCCCTAGCACGGTAAAGTTTATCTATCCATTTTAACTACCAATAAGCTAACTAACTAGATTGGCTCAGTGACCCAAAAATAATCTTGGCCTCCGAAACGAGAGCTCGCCACCTAACCCGATCCTGCGCAGTCGCACGCCAGTCACCGGCTTGAAGCTGACGCAAATCTGCCTCCACAGCGTCAGCCCAGCGATACTTCGGCCGACCAACCGGACGGCGCCCAGTCGGTCGTCCCAGATACGCCCCCCTAACCCCTCGATCCCCATCCATTCTCAGCAAATGGCCGAGCCAACGAAGTCTGTGGGACTTAAATTCGCCTATTATATTAGGCTCAGCCACCAGCTCCACCTCCACCAATAAGCGATAAACGTTTTTCATCGCGGTGGCTAGCACGTTAAATTATGTCGCGGTATTTTATCCACACTTGACGTTTGAGTAGACAATTATATTGCTCTAACACGGTAATTTATATGTAGGTAATCATAATTCACACTCTTTTGACAGTTGGTTGGGATAAATTTTAATCATAGATATACTGGTAACTGTTGCAAACCACTAGAAATGGTACAGGTTTATGAAAACCATAAAATAGAAATAGACGCCCAATAAATAAGTGTGATGCGACTGTGAGTCAATAATGATTGCGTCTGCGATTGCGGCTATCGAGGCTGCGCCGCTGCGCCCACGCGGCCTCTCGGCCGCGGCGACGCAAGCCAGAGACGTCCGCCGTCGCCAACAACCGACCGTTTACCTTGCTTGGTATCGGTATGCTTTTGCTCCCTGAGGACCGTTACAGTCAAGCTGCATCAGCATAGTAACTGCCAACATTTTCCATTGCAGTCAGCAGTTACAATACTCCAACATTTCTGACTAAAGTATTGTCAACAGAATGTTCTGCGTAGTTGGATTGTGCTCATATATTTTCAAGCAGCTTGACCGCTACCAAGAATATATATACTAACGTAAACCGCTACCTGTCCGACAAATCTGATAGCGACAGCAAGTCTTATGGCAACTTTTACTAAACATTACTGCGAATACGATGATACGCGTTGAGGCGTAAGGGATTCCGCTGTTAATTTGTTTTTGCACCGACCGCCATGTGAAGGTGAAAGCTTGGCGCTAGCGTGGGCGGGCGCCAACGCCTGCGCCGGCGCTCTCGCCGCGATACGTGATGCGGATCGCATTCACCTTTCAGCTGAACTCTCCGTTAGCTGTTTCGTGATTTGTGTCAGGTCAGTGACCTATCCCCATTCACCTAACCATGGAACTCAAACAAATTAAATTACAATACTATTTATAGGTACTTATTTCGACCAATAAGTTCAAGTTATTTATTTATTTCGAGTAACCAAGGATATATGCGAGGATACAGAGGCGAGGTGAGCGCTCGCAAGGACGCGCGGGCGCTCTCACGTCAGCTGTACCTACACCGCGCTGGCTCAACGCGCAAACGTCACAACTGCCTGGTCTGCCTGTCCCTCCAGCCTCCAGCCCCTTATCTGTTTTTGCCGCGGTAGTTCGATTACCACCAATCAAAATTGAGTGATATTGACTGTTAACACTTTCACTTCCGTTAACAGGTCAAATAAAACTTAATGATCTGCAAATAGGTAAATATTCACAGTGTTAATTTATTGAATCAGGCGTTAATTTGCGGAGGTCCACATTTATGAACTAAAAACAATTACTTTGCTCAACCGCGACCACTAATGACAAATAGTTATATCTGTGCGGCAAATGTATGTTTCCATGCAACGCCTCCGCCTAACAGCAGCAGCAGCACAGCAGCAGCAGCAGTGTAGCAGCAGAGCAGCAGCAGCAGTGTAGCAGCACAGCAGCAGCAGCAGTGTAGCAGCACAGCAGCAGCAGCAGTGTAGCAGTGGAGGCGGAGGCGTTGCATGGAAACATACATTTGCCGCACAGATATAACTATTTGTCATTAGTGGTCGCGGTTGAGCAAAGTAATTGTTTTTAGTTCATTCGCAGTGTTTTCGTTGACTTGTTAGAAACGATACACCACTATCCTAACACCAACCTCCCATACTTAGTTGCGGCAGGCAGTGCAATTTTTCATTTTATTAGTAACATTATTTCTTCAAATGGTTGTGTTCAAAGGTTGTCTGGGCTGACATCAATTAAATGTAAAAGAAGTAGTAACTTGTATCTTATTTTTAGTGTTCCGCACCCCAAAAGGAAAAACGGAACCCTTATAGGATCACTTTGTTGTCCGTCTGTCTGTCTGTCTGTCAAGACCCTTTTTCTATTTAACGTGTGAAGGTAGCATGCTGAAATTAATATCAAATACTCAAGCCTGCGGTCCCATGAAGCTGTAAAAAATTCAAACTTCTAAGTCAACGCAATCAAAAGATACAGTCATTAAAAAGGTTGTTTCCATATAAATTGCCGTATTGAGAAAACCTAAAGGGTACTTCTAGTTGTCCTAGAAACTTGAAATTTGGTATGAAGGTAGCTCTTACGTATACAGCACAACCACTCAGAAAATTCTCAAAATCTTAAATTTTAATGTCTGGCTGTACCTATATGTAACAGACCAATATAAAATGACCCCACACTGCATACATTTTGCTTAGGAGCAGGGTTCTGCTAACACTAGACAACTTAAAACACTGAAGAAAAGCAGGATTTTTTTTGTACGGAACCCTCAGTGCGCGAGTCCCACTCGTACTTGACCCGTTTTTGTAACTTGTCTTTATTAAATAGTGGCAGAATACATAGGGAGGAAAACGAGGAATAAATAGTGTGTATTGACAGTACGGGTGTCTCGTAAAACGGGAACCACTCCCTATGTATTGTAACATTGCCCGTACCAGTAGTACCGGTGTCTCGTAAACCGCAAACAATTCCCTGCGAGAGCCCTAATTCTGAGCTGATGTGTCACTGGCTCATATCGCGAGTCGCGAGCCGCTAACGTTAGAGTTAAATTTATTCGTATACATATATGAGTAGGTACGTAATATAAACAGGTACAGGTCAACTCAGGGCAGGCGCAGGAACAGAACAGTCTTGCCTGCACTGTCATAGGCGCGCGGTTGTTTTATGTTAAAAAAACCGGCCAAGTGCGAGTCGGACTCGCGCACGAGGATTCCGTAGAAAGATTTTAACGCTTTTCCCCAGTGTTTTAAGAAGTCCTGTGTTAGCAGAGCCCTGCTCCTAAGCAAAATGTAAGCAGTGTGGGGTCAACTTATATTGGTCTGCGAAATCTACAGACAGACATAAAAATTTAAGATTTTGAGACTTTTCGGAGTGGTTGTGCTATAAGAGCTTACCAAATTTCAAGTTTCTAGGACAACTGGAAGTACCCTTTAGGTTTTCTCAGTACGGCGATTTGTATGGAAACCACCTTTTTAATGACTGTACCTTTTGATTGCGTTCACTTAGAAGGTTGATTTTTTCACAGCTTCAAGGGACCGCAGGCTTGAGTATTTGATATTAATTTCAGCATGCTACCTCCACGCGTCCCAGAGAAAAAGGGTCTTGGCAGACAGACAGACAGACGGACAACAAAGTGATCCTATAAGGGTTCCGTTTTTTCCTTATGAGGTACGGAACCCTAAAAACTATGCATTTGACGCTCATTATTTAACATCAGATAACCTAATTACCAAACATTGTTTTACGAGATGAACCCAGCATCAAACAAACAAGGCAAAAGCTGATCACATGCGTCTATACGCTGCGATATGCGCACGAAACAACCGCGCGCCTTTAGGTCAAATAACTAATAGAACTTAAATGCATTTATCGTATTTACGCCTCACGGAATTCAGGTTTTTAGGTTAATTATCCGTAGTCATACATCTCAATTTGTAGTTATTGGTTCAAGGTATAAGAAAAGCTATAGGTACTTATAACCTTCTTGGTATGGAAGAGTTACTATTCATGTATTACCTACGAGTATTTTTACTCGATGATACCATAATTTGGGATAGTAAGCTGGAAGGTTTGACGAGCATTTTCCATTCGCATAAGCATGAGAGGTTGATTTACATACAAGTCGCAGAGGAGTAGGTCGCCCGCGCGCGACATGCAGGAAACCACGTCCTTGGACAACACCGCTGCACGAAACTTAACTAGCTAACCGCCGTCAGCACTACTACATGTAGAAAAAAAAAAGATTTTTAAAATAAACTTCGTTAAAAATGCCTGTTTCTTTCATTTACAACAATCAGTCAGTCTTGCACGCAACATCGATCCTTCTACATTTATGTATAAACCACTAATTAACCATTCCTAAGCAATCTATTGCAAAATATAAAAGGAATGGGATGTGGTAATAAAGGTCTTTGGCCATTAAAGGTATTGTTAAGTGTAGGCATCATGAACGAGGCGAGGCGGCGGCGTGGGCGCCCGCGCCGCCGCCTCGCCTCGCGCCCTGCGCCCGCTATGGTTCAAGCGCGTCTTATGCCTTCTTAATAACAGTAAACCAATCGACGGATTCCAAACTTTACGACTATTAAATAGACTCTGGTTATAGTATTGCTACCAACACGCTTTGTACCTATTAACTTATTACATAACAGGCGCGGTGTTTTACAGCTCCCGTTTAGGGTTCCTTAGTCAAAATTTCAAAAACGGAACCCTTATACTGCCGTCCTAATCATAAATATTGCAATCGTCATTTTTAGGGTTGCGCACCTCAAAAGGAAAAACGGAACCCTTATAGGATCACTTTGTTGTCCGTCCCGTCTGTCTGTCTGTCAAGACCCTTTTTCTCTGGAACGTGTGGAAGTAGCATGCTGAAATTAATATCAAATACTCAAGCATGCAGTCCCTTGAAGCTGTGAAAAAACCAAACTTCTAAGTCAACGCAATCAATAGATACAGTCATTAAAAAGGTTATTTGTGAAAACCTAAAAGGTAAATTTGGTATGAAAGTAAGCTCTTATAGCACGAAGCACAACCACTCAGAATTTTTTTAGATTTTGACAATTATCTGAGTGGTTGTGCTATAAGAGCTACCTTCATACAAAATTTCAAGTTTCTAGGTAACTAGAAGTACCCATTAGGTTTTCAGGGTACGGCAATTTCTATGGAAACAACCTTTTTAATGATTATCTTTTGATTGCGTTGACTTAGAAGTTTGATTTTTTCACAGCTTCAAGGACTGCATGCAGGCTTGAGTATTTGATATTAATTTCAGCATGCTACCTCCACGCGTTCCAGAGAAAAAGGGTCTTGACAGACAGACAGACGGAAAGCAAAGTGATCCTATAAGGGTTCCGTTTTTTCCTTTTGAGGTACGGAATCCTAAAAACACTTTCAACGAAAATTGATTTCAACATATTGCCGAAAAACTGCGCTTCTAAACAAATGGAAGTATGTGCCATGAAGATACACCCTTTTCATCGGTACTGCATTTCTTTGTAGTAAGCGTTACGAAATCCTACACTTAGGCATGGTCCGACATGCTCTTTTTCGTCATGGCCGTCAGTCTGTCTATCCGCGGCTTAGCTCAGAGACTATTTTTAGGTACTACAGGCCTCCCCCAAGGCTCACCACTCAAACAGGTCTTGTGTTTTCCGCATTCACCGCGGTCCCGTGATCTTTACTAGATCGTCGCTCCATCTTGTTGGAGGCCTACAGACAGCTCTTCTCCCGGTCCGTGGACGCCATTCGAGAACCTTTTGACCACATTGGCCTGCAAGCTATGTGCCCCGCCCACTGCCACATAAGTTTCGCAATTCTTCGGGCTATGTCGGTAAGCTTAGTTCAACTGCGGATATCATCATTTCTGATTCTATCCCGCAGAGAAACCGCGAGCATAGCTCTCTGAGTGACTTTAAGCTTCCTTATGAGACCCATCGTTAGCGCCCACGTCTCAGACCCGTAAGTCATCACTAGCAACACACGCTGGTTAAAGACTTTTGACTTCAAACACTGCGGTAATTTCGACGAAAAGACACTGCGAAGCTTCCCGAACGCTGCCCAGCCGAGTCGGATTCGACAAGTGACCTCTATCGTATTCAATTAAATGTAATTAATAAACACAGATTTTGCTATATACTTATTATTTTTACATTAGTTTTTAATTTTTTTATATTTTTAGGGTTCCGTACCTCAAAAGTAAAAAACTAAACCCTTATAGGATCACTTTGTTGTCCGTCTGTCTGTCAAGACCCTTTTTCTCTGGAATGCGTTTAGGTAGCATGCTGAAATTAAAATCAAATGCTCGTCAAACCTTCCAGCTTACTATCCCAAATTATGGTAATACATGAATAGTAACTCTTCCATACCGAAAAGGTTATAAGTACCTATAGCTTTTCTTATACCTTGAACCAATAACTACAAATTGAGATGTATGACTACGGATAATTAACCTAAAAACCTGAATTCCGTGAGGCGTAAATACGATAAATGCATTTAAGTTCTATTAGTTATTTGACCTAAAGGCGCGCGGTTGTTTCGTGCGCATATCGCAGCGTATAGACGCATGTGATCAACTTTTGCCTTGTTTGTTTGATGCTGGGTTCATCTCGTAAAACAATGTTTGGTAATTAGGTTATCTGATGTTAAATAATGAGCGTCAAATGCATAGTTTTTAGGGTTCCGTACCTCAAAAGGAAAAAACGGAACCCTTATAGGATCACTTTGTTGTCCGTCTGTCTGTCTGTCTGCCAAGACCCTTTTTCTCTGGGACGCGTGGAGGTAGCATGCTGAAATTAATATCAAATACTCAAGCCTGCGGTCCCTTGAAGCTGTGAAAAAATCAACCTTCTAAGTGAACGCAATCAAAAGGTACAGTCATTAAAAAGGTGGTTTCCATACAAATCGCCGTACTGAGAAAACCTAAAGGGTACTTCCAGTTGTCCTAGAAACTTGAAATTTGGTAAGCTCTTATAGCACAACCACTCCGAAAAGTCTCAAAATCTTGAATTTTTATGTCTCTCTGTAGATTTCGCAGACCAATATAAGTTGACCCCACACTGCTTACATTTTGCTTAGGAGCCGGGCTCTGCTAACACTGGACTTCTTAAAACACTGGGGAAAAGCGTTAAAATCTTTCTACGGAACCCTCGTGCGCGAGTCCGACTCGCACTTGGCCAGTTTTTTTATTATACATTGCTTCAAAATATAAATGATTTTTCAAAAATATTTTCCTAACAAAGTATGCGTTATTCGGAAAATTTTAAAGAGTTAAAGAACTCATCTTAGCTGAAAAACACTTTATATTGCATGGTTATTTGAAAGTAATCTTTGATAATCATGATTATTAATTTAACGAATAATGAAATTACTCAAAACTACTCGTAAAAGAGCACATTTAATTTTATGCCGTGAGTTCCTGCCGTTCCCCCAGATTACTCACAACGCCATGAAGTTACAGGGAAGTCAAAAGTGCCGTGAGACGCTTTTAGAGAAGGACTTGGCGAGAGCACTACCGTGTACCTGTATTAAGGATTATTCAGTTTTTTATTTATTTATTTATTATCAAAACAATTCTACAGCATTAAAATTATCTATAGGCTATAAACACTTACTAAATTTAAAGTTTGAACTTTGTATGAGTGCTAGAAGTACCATTGAATATTGATGATTGTATGTCAGTCAGTCATCTTCTAAATTAAAGAACCTTGACTGGCAATAATTCATAAATTGTATACACAGAACTATACCGGGTAGATAGAAGGAAAGAGTGTATGTACCTCGCGTGCCGAAAAGAAGGGCTGAGAACCTAATTACTCGTTCCAACATCCACCACAGTTTTACGCGTGCAGTTTTACGACAGGTTTAAAAAACAAAATAGGTACGTTACTTAAATACTAAATTACACTCGTGACGTCAAAATACATACCTATGCAAAATGTTACACGTTCGATTCTCATACAAATACATATAAAGGAAAAAGCTTCTACCCCGATATAGTTCTGTGATTGTAAAGTATCATTATAGTAGTATATTGGCAATATAGCTAGTCATTGTATTGTCTCAGTTTCAGCTTGGACAAAAATTCTTTCGTATGTCTGTATGACCGCCGTCAGTCTGGCTGTTAAAAGAAAAATCGAAAATGTTCAAAACTGGGGTCGCCAGGTGTACAGCTCATAGAGTCACAGACCCACTATTAATATTTGTATTTACTTAGGTACTTAAATACTCTCATAATTAATGGTTCCTGCTAACACACATGGTTTGCCGCTTTAGCCAGAAGACACAGCGGTTATTGGCAGGGCCGGCCTCCCTGGGCGCCGGGATCTACACAGGGCGCCGCGCGCACCGGCATAATGTCACCACTGTCTACAAAAGGGCGCCAAATGCATCATGACTCGATTGTCGATGATCCCAAACTAACGAGCGGTTTAGAGCCGTTGAGTTTCAGGAGAGACTTTGCCTCTCTTTGCGTGTTTTAACGCTTGTACAACGGGTTGTGTTCTGAAGAACTTTTTGACGTGATGCCTACAGCAACCTTCTACCACCACACGGCTCGTCGTCGGCAAGGAGTTCATCCTCATACGTTGGACCCACAACTGTCACGTACTGTACGGTTTAAAAGGTGCTTTCTCCCAAGAACGCTTAAATTGTGAAATGAGCTTCCTTCTGAGGTTTTCCCAGCGAATTACAGCATGGCGGTCTTCAAAAGGGGTATAAAAAGGTTTATGCAGGGTTGGCAACGCGCGAGTGACACTTCTGGTGTAGCAAGCGTTCCTAGGCGGCGGTAATTGCTTAACACCAGGCGATCCGCATGCTTGTTTGCCACCGACGTGGTATAAAAAAAAATAAAAAAAATGACTCGCCCGGGGCGACTAGATGATTAAGGCCGGCCCTGGTTATTGGTCTCCAAAACAAATTGTGGATAAATCCTATTACTCAATGTTATTATATTATAGAGTACGTAATTTGACCAGTTTGTATCTTTTGCATGTGTGTGACCAAATTTTATCGAAGCATACTTTGTAAACAACTAATATATTAAGTAGTACAAGTAAGCACCTTCTTGTCGAGCAGGACGTGGTTTTCGAGCGCGTGCATGATGGCGAGCGAGAGGCGCGAGTCGAGCGCGCGCAGCGCGGCGTCGGCGTCGGCGCGCGCCAGCCGCTCCGCGCCCTCCACGAAGCCGGCCCACGGCGCCTCCAGCTCCGCCACCGCCGACCCCAGGCAGCTGCAACAACAATGCGCTCGTCAACACGCACACACCACTATTTGTTAATCCTCATGTATTGTATACCAAAACAATTAATAAAATTTAATTACCTACCCCTTTCAAAACATTATGATACGAGTTGGTCATTACACTGGAGGCGAGTTTTAAGCCTGAGCGAAGCGAAGGTTTTAATATAGCCGAGGAGTGTAATGACTAATGCTCACGCGTTTCATACGAAGTTTTTCAACACACTTGCGAGGAAAAAAAAATTAAAAAATTAACTAAGTATTCAACTGCCCTATGTCGTCAGATATTGGTTATTCGTAGCTTCCTTTGTCTGAATGTCTTTGGTGATGGCACCTTGGATTTGTTGCTGTGATAAACGTCCGAGTATTTCTTTAAGATCACAGTTAAACGTGAATACGTTTTGATGTCGGTGCCAGTTTTAGTCCGTAGAGTGCTTTGCAAAATCGAGTAAGTATATCTAAGTATTATTCACCACAACGAACTATACTTGTACGTATTAGCCAGTTTAATTACCTAGTAGCCTTACTCAAAGTATCCTCCGTCCTCCGTGGAACCCTGGGACTCCGCAAAGAGTTTGTGGGAACTCCGCGGTGTTACTTGGCCACAATACATTCTTTAGGAGGACAAGTTTAGAAAATAAATACAATTAAGTAACTAATTATAAAATTTCGTGATCACGATAGTTAGTTCCATAAGCTGGCTATAAACACATTTTCAGAAAACGTTTAATACTTACTTGATTGGTTATTTTTACTGCTCTTCCATTGTATAAAACTTTTAGTTTTAGTCTATCGGTTAAAATGTGAAATACATGTTTTGATTTAGATGGCACAATAATTCACTTTAAAACATCAATTGCATTTTGTCTTCACTTAGTATTTCTAGATTCTACATTCAGATCTTTATCAATAATTAAAACTCTACAGTTTTCGAAGTTATAAACATAATGCATCTCTCTACTAGGTACTAGAAACAAATACAAGACTTTTTTTTTCTTTTTCATCCCATAAGGGATAGGCAACGTAACTGAGTCCATACAGCCACGTCTGATGTGTTTTGTAAATTCCTGTATATTAAAGTCCTGTCACGAAAAAAAGCGCGGGAAACGTTGGTCGTGGCGGGAGTGTTTCTTTTTGCGATTTTTGAAAAAAATATTTAACTTGTATAAAAGACCAGTTTTGTACATATTTTTATGTATTAGTATAATATAGTTAGTTTATTATTGTTTTGTGTACATAGTTTGCTGTATTTGGTAAGTTGTAAATATTTTTATTTTCTCCAGGCCTGGCTTCAGGCCGCAATATGGGCGAGCCCCCGGATATCGGGGGCTCTCCCCCTGCAATTGCGTATAATGTAACAATTGAAAATAGTTTCTCAAATTTAGAAGAGTCCAGCATGGACACGGATGTTTCGTTAAAGGGATCGGTAACTCGGAAAAGAGCGCGTACTAATAAAATTTGCAAAAACTGCAACAAACGGAGAAGGAGGTTTGATCCGGCGCACCGGAACAAACTTAGGGATACAGACTGTTCGTGCCAACTATTGGAAACACCCACACTTAAGCTAAGTAAGGCAAAGGCCCTTGATGGTTTTCCAGAATCGTTAACACCCATAAAGCTACAGCATGGAGATGACACTAGTACTGTAAAAATATCTGCAGAAAACCATCAAGTGCAACCCAATACAGAGACTTTAAATAATGCCCCATTCCAACCAGGTAGAACCTCATATGAGGCTTATGACATAGGGCCATTTGTTGTACATATACAAAAAGTGGTGGTGGATAGTGAGATTCCTTCTCTCCACCCAGTACAATTTGGTTACTTCCTAAAGAAAAAATTCATTAAAAATATTATTAATGGCAGTATAAAAAGAATAGGCAGAAACCGTCTCGTACTCACTTTCAATAACTACAAAGACGCCAATGAATTCATTAATAACCCATGCCTGGCCCGGAATAGTTATAAGTCTTTTATTCCATCTTTTAATGTGAGCCGCATGGGTCTGGTACGCGGTGTACCAGCAGAGTGGTCTCCTGAGGAGGTTTTGGAAAATATCTCTCTGCCTGTTGGTAGTGGGAAAATTATAAAAATCAGGCGGTTAAATTATAAACTGCGCAACATTTCCCCCCCAGAGTGGAAGCCGTCGGAGACAGTTGTATTGACATTTGATGGTCAAGCACTACCCAAGCATGTATTTATGTGTTATAACGCTTTGCCTGTTGAACTGTATTCATATCCAACCATCCAATGCTATTCCTGTTGCCGTTTCGGTCATACCAAAACAAGATGTAATTCTCGCCCCCGCTGTTTTAAGTGTGGCCAAGGCCATACTGGAGATTCATGTACTGTTGAAAAGGACTCAGCAAATTGTTGTCTGTGCTCTGGGCTGCACTTCGCAACAAACAGGAAGTGCCCAGAGTATGAAAGGCAGATTAAAATTAAACTATACATGGCTCAGAGATGTGTTTCATACGCGGAAGCAAATAAAGTGCATGAACCGGTTTCTAAATCATTTGCTGATGTTGTAAAGTTCTCAAATATGAACAATATTCCTCAAATCTCTGGATCTTCAATTCCTTCGTTTAGTAGATCTTACAAGAAACCGATCTTTGCCAAGCCATCCTCCCCTAAACAAAATCGCCATGGGTATAACAAAACGGAACATTTCAATTTGATAAGAGATTACGATGCTCCAGCTCCTTCCAATGGGGTTGCTTTAAACAATAAATTTGATAATAGTGAAACAGTGTTCTCAATCTCAGATGTGATCCAACTTTTGACTGAAATAAAATCCATTTCTAATTCTAATTTTGACCATAATATTACCGAACAACGTCGCCCTACTATTGACTCATTAACCCAGCTAAAATCCTTTTATGCATCACGAACGCGAACAAGTAATTCAGTGGAATTGCAGAAGCGCAATCTGCAATAAAAATGATTTAATTCATTTGCATAATAAATATAAACCTTTCGTTTCAGCTCTGTCGGAAACATGGCTTCGACCGGATTCGACTTTTCGAATTCCTGGTTATGTCATTCTCCAAATAAAATATGACACAAGGCATTGAAAAATTCGTTAGGTACACCATCGTTAAGTATAGCTTAATTGGTGGAGCGTGGTACGGATTACCGAGGTTGCTGGTTCAAGTCCAGCTGCTTAACGAATTTTTCTTTGCATTGTCATTGTATGTTGAATGTCATTCTCCGACAAGACAGGGCTGACGGCTATGGCGGTGTTGCCATAGTTATCAGAAATAATCTCCCTTATTCCATATTTACTCTTCCTTCTTTTAGCGATGACTTTTCAGTCATTGCTGCCATTGTAAATAAAATTTGTATAGTATCTATTTATTTCTCTCGTCTTAATGTAAATATTTTTTCTCAGTTAAATCAACTGCTCTCTATCTTACCAAGACCATTCTTAGTTTTAGGTGATTTTAATTGTCAACATCAGTCTTGGGGAAGTACTACTTCTAACTATTATGGAGAACAGTTGTTAGATATTATAGATTCTCATTGTATTTGTATCTTAAATACTGGGCTACCAACTCGTCTTACTGGCCCGAACGAAGGTGCAAGTGTTCCTGATATATCTTTATGCTCGCCAGATTTAGCTTCGACTTTGGACTGGCATCCTCTTGCATCTTCGTACGGTAGTGATCACTTCCCGCTTGTAATAACTTTTCCTTCACCTAAACCTACAAAAACTGTGCGTCCGGCTCGATTTAAATACAGGTTAGTAAACGCTGATTGGGAATTATTCAACCAAAGAGTACAACTAAAAACTAGTTCTTTCTCTCAAACAGATACACAGATTTCTGCAGAAATCTTAACTCAAGTCCTGATTGAAACTGCCGATGAAACCTTTTGTATTCAAATTAGGAGCCAATCACAAATTCCCTCGCCTCCCTGGTGGGATCATGAATGTACAACCGCTATTAAGGCACGAAAACAAGCTGAAAAAAAATATTGTGAGGAGATGTCGGAAGAAAACTTTGAATCATATTTAGAATCCGCCCGTAGTGCAAAAAAAAATTTTAAGAAAAAGAAATACGATGGTTGGCAATCATTTTGTACTTCCATATGTCCAGATGTCAGTCCATCGGAGGTCTGGCGAAACATTCGTAGGTTTAGATCAGCATATAATGACACTCCTTCTTCTAAACTACCACTAACGCTAGCAGATCAATTTATGGATCACCTTGCTCCCCCTTCCGTTCCTGAACAAAATTTATATTTAGTTTCCATTCCTACGCATATTACCAATGAACACTCGGGATTGAATTCTCCTTTTTCTTTGATTGAACTCAAAGGTGTCTTAAATAACGTGAAAGACTCTACTCCTGGCGAAGATGGTATTCCATATTCCATTTTGAAAAACCTTTGAGACCATGTACTGCTGCTTTATTTAAATGCTATTAACTTTATTATGACTTCCGGGCACATTCCAAAGGCTTGGAAAACTCAATCCGTTATCCCTATCCTGAAATTTAATAAACCGGCCGACGATCCTTCTTCTTATAGACCTATTGTCTTGTCTTCAGTTTTAATGAAAATAGCAGAACATTTGGTTAAAAACCGCCTTGAATGGTTTTTAGAGAGTAGAAATCTGTTAGCGGCTTCTCAATTCGGTTTTAGAAAAAGTAAAAGTACTATGGACAGTTTGGGAATATTCACTACAGACATTAGGTTAGCTTTTACAAACAATGAATCGGTGGTTGCTACTTTCTTAGATATAAGCTCGGCCTATGACAACGTACTCGTGTCAGTCCTCGGGGAAAAATTACGCTGTTTAAATGTGCCATCAGTCTTGTCAAATTTCATTATTAATGTCCTCAGTGAAAGATACATAAATTTATTTATTAAAGACGTTAAATTGTCTCGAACAGTTTGGAAAGGATTACCACAAGGTTCAGTACTAAGCCCATTGCTTTATAACATCTACACGTATGATCCAGAGTCTTCACTGAACGCATCAGTTCAGATACTGCAATATGCAGATGATCTCCTCATTTACAAATCAGGTAAATCAATAGAAAACAGTTGTCAAGCTCTAACTTCCTCTCTAAACCTTTTAAAAGTTTGGTTAGTCCGGAACGGTTTAGAATTATCGGTTGCAAAGAGCAGGGTTGTATTGTTTTCCAGGATGCGTAGACCTCCTGCAGTTCATGTAAAGTTTGATAATGTCTTGATTCCCTCGTCAAACGACGCTAAATTCTTAGGGGTGATTCTGGATGCCAAGCTCACTGGAGTACCTCACTGCGATTATGTAGTTGCAAGATGTGAACGTAATTTGAATATACTCAGATGCCTATCAGGTGTCTGGTGGGGGGCTCATCCCCGCTCTTTGAAACTGATTTACAACGCTATAATTCGAAGTGTCATTGACTACGGAACTTTTTTGTTAGAACCGGGCAATGTTGCTGCTTTCAAGAAACTGGATAGTGTTCAGGCGAAAGCGATGAGAATAATCCTAGGTGCCATGAAATCAAGTCCAATAAACTGTATGAGAGTGGAATGTGAACCTCCATTTAACTTACGACGACAATTCCTGTCTGATAAATTCGTTTTTCGCTGTGTCCAATTCAAGAATCACACCTTAATCCCTAAACTAAGTCATTTGACCTCAGTAATTCCCACATCTAATTACTGGAAAAACAAACGTCAAAAGTTTTAAGAGATTTAGTTCTCTCGAGGCCCCTACCTACCAAACTACGTCCAATCCGTTGTTCGAATACAGTCATGATTCCCTTACCATTTGCCCTGATATACATTCCAGCCTGGGTCTTATAAAGATTGAGCAAAACCAAAAATTAACATTTAATTATATTGCCGACACTAAGTGGCCACAATGGCATCGAATGTTCACTGATGCTTCGAAACATTCCGATAACGGTTGTGTAGGTGTTGGCGTGCTTCACGCTAACTATAATATTGTCCAAAAAATAAAACTCCCTCCTGAATCATCTGTGTTTACTGGCGAGTTTCTTGGCCTCGTGAAAGCAGTAGAATACATCCTCTTAATGAAACTTCATAAAACAGTTATATTTACAGACTCTCTGAGTTCTTTACAAGCTCTTACCCGGTTCCCTTTCGGCTCACATTATCAGTTCCCTGTCATCTCTGAAGTTAGAAACCTGTTATCGAAATGTTTAAACAAAAGCTATTCTGTGGCTTTTGCATGGGTTCCTGCTCATTGCGGAATTTCTGGAAATGAGAGAGCAGACCGTATAGCCAATGAGGCGGTGGAGAGTGGAGATATTAATCTATTTAGAAACTATGCTCATGATTTGTCGTCTCTTCCCGGGATTTATCTCAGGAAATCCTGGAATGAATCCTGGGCTGTGGACGGCTCGAAAGGTCGTTATTATCGTGCCATTCAGCCTTCTATACCTTTAAAACCTTGGTTTTGGAAATTGAGGCTCAGTAAAAGAATCACAACCATTTTGACTCGTATGCGACTGGGTCATGTTTGTACCCCAGCCCACCTTGCTAGGCTCAACATTATTAACAATCCTACGTGTGAGTGCGGATATGACGCAGCCGATTTAAACCACGTCATCTTTGTTTGTTCCCGGCGCGACCGTTCATCTCTCCTCGCAGGTCTCATCTCTCTTAAAGTTCCTTTCCCTTCATCCATATCCTGTTTACTTGCAACCCTGGATCCATCTATATACCAAGTTTTAGCAGACTTTATTTTATGTAATGATTTAAAAATTTAATTTCGTATATAACATGTATATATTTTTTTATGCTATCTGTCAATTTCCTTTTATTTCCGTTTAACAACTGATTTTTTATTTCCCAAATTCCGTTCCATGTCCGATTATTTTATGTTTTTACCCGTTTCCCCGTTTTTACTCCAGGCCACAGTGCACAAACCGTGCGGGCCAAGAAAAAAAAAAAAAGTCCTGTCACCGTCAGAGTTGTCAGTCTGTCCTAGTCACTGTTGCTGTTATTCCAATAAAAGTAGTGTGTAGTGTCTATTGTCTATTTGTATGCACCTATGATATTTAAAATAAATGAGATTGACTCCTGTCACTTTCCACATTACAACTGGTTATGGGACCTAAGAATTAAATTCTGTGGATTATATAATTCCAATAAAATTGAAAGAAATAAAAATAAAGCCGTGATTCAATAAAATAAAACCGTAATATAAAAATAAAACGTTGTTTTAACAACGGCTAACGGGTAAGACAGGAAAAAACAAAATGGAGTTTTCAACTAGTTCAAAATTCAACGGCGAAACTTGGCCGTTGTGGAAATTTGAAACGCAAGTTCTATTGAAAGGTCGAGGACTGTTTGAATTTGTAACGGGAGCCAGAATAAAGCCAAAAGATGGTAAGGAGGAAGACCGAGTTAAATGGATTGCGCTTGATGCTAAAGCCCAAGAACTTATTGTCATGCGAATGTGTAACGATTCAATATCGTTATCAGGACATTTGGGGACTGCTAGCGACATCTAGCGAGTATCTTGTGACTTAATTTATTATTTCTCACTCTGGCTGCAAATAGGCATCTGCACGCCATCTAGTGGTGTTATCGCTTACCACTTGAGCGTCGTTTCGAAACGCTTGTTCCCTTTAATTCTAGAGGTCTTTAAATTATAATTGATTATCATCTTTTATTTTGATTTTCTCCTTTACGTGATCACTAAAAGAATCAATGATTATCGATTAATGAGATGCTTATTCGCATAGGGATAGTGACTTGTCGATGGGCAAAACTCTGCGTTGTCTATGTCATAACACAGCTCTAGTGACGTTTGTTATCCCACATTTCGCTGTGTCGATGTGTTCAGTCGATGAAACCCCGTAGTTAAGATATAGTATTTCGCGTCTCCAGGTGCAAAGCTGCAGGTGGAAGCAATTAGTTCCTTGTTTTGGCCTTGAGCTCTGCAAAACTCATTTGAAGCTTCCTGGATTGGGGTTGTAGTTCAAAAGTTAGCTTGATATTTCCAACACGGTGAGATTATCGATGTGGTGTGCACATCACTAGAGGAGGAAAGCTCTTTCAAGGGCTGCAGCGGACATGTCTCTTTTTTCAAAACCGCAACCAACGGAAGGCCGTGTGCTAAAGAGGCCCCAGAGGTTCCATCGTCGACGCAGTCGTGGAATGTGATATCTAATTACCTATTTCTTCATCGCCGCTGGTGCGGGCTTATTTCGCACACAATCGCTGGTTGACCGAGGTAAGTGGAATGCTCAGCCACATCATCATTTCTACAAATATAACCTAAATTTTGGTATAGAGCTAACGTTCTTGTTTCTTTTCAGCAATGCTCATTGTGCGAATAGCTGCCGCTTGCGCGTGCGCCATGATTGCTTAACGATGTCCTAGTTTTATTTCCTGCTTGCCGAGTGAGTATGGGTTCTGTCACTGCGCCACGTCAAGGCACACTTCACCTGTTTGAACACTCTCGCTGATCTCTTCCCTTGGCTTACAGATTTTACATTCGGTCCTTGGAGGGGAATCCAGAATTGCTGGAGAGCTGGTTGACATCTCAGGGTGGTCTCGTCACGCTGGCGTGTAGTCAGTTATGCGGACACCGCGGCACAATTGAACACAAGCACACACACACACTCATCCCCGAGGTGATATTTTCCTGTTTCTTTATTTTGCTTCGACGGCTCTGCCTACAAATATTGACCCTTATGGTATAAATTGTGTCTAGGAAGGCAGCCAGACTTTTATTGTAACTTAAGAATAAAGGAGCTCCGTGAGGTCATGTTCCACCAAACACACCTCAAACCGAGGCCTAATGATGTCTAACTATTAGCTGAAAATTGCTAACTGTAATCTCTTAATCTTTTTTTTTTAATAATATAAACCTTAAGCAAGAGCAAACACATTCTTTTCTTTTGGTTAGTCTCAACCTTTCGTGCCTTATAGGTTAAAGGCACGTGGCGCCCCTCTATTCGGTCCTACATTTCTACTTTTACTGCCCCAAGCAGGAACCACTCCCCGAGCTAGAGGGCATAACATCCAGTGTGGACAGAATAACTACACACACATTTAACAAATGCAGTACGGGCCACTCGCGCACATCCAAATGTCCGAAACATCGGCGGAAATGTGGTCGAAGTTGAAGACAGTGAACGAGAGAGAGTCTGTCGTGAGTGTCCACCTTCTCCAACAAAAATTCTTCACCGTCGAGTTTGGCACAGATACAGTTTTGGCGTTTATTTCCAAAATTGAAGACCTCCGTATTAGACTGAAGCAAGCTGGCTACCCAATCGATGATAAAATGGTAATTACGAAAATTTTGATGTCTTTGCCAGAGAAGTTCAAGCACTTTCGATCAGCATGGGAATCTGCGCCGTTTGATAGACAAACACTCGAAGAGCTGGTGCCACGTCTTTTACTTGAAGAAGAAAGAGCAAATGCCGGAAATGAAATGGCAGTTGTACTCTTGGCACAGCGAAGAGGTAGTGAGAGCAGAGCGCGTACTGAGTGCACTGTGTGCGGCAAATTTGGCCACAGTAACAGGACTGCTTTAAAACCAAACAGTGTGGTTTCTGCAAGAAGATGGGTCATCCAACAAAAAATTGTTTCTTCAAGAAGAACAAATTAAAGAAGAAAAACGGTGATGATGATGATGATAAATTTGCTCTAATGACATCTACTCTAGTTAGCTCACACGACGCGTGGTATATGGACCCAACATATGTGCAGAAGCCGAGCAAATATGTCAGATTATATAGACTTTGACTATGAACGCCCTGTACACCTTGGCGATGGAACACTAATAAAAGCTCTCGGCGTGGGAGTCGTACGGTTAGAGGCCTATAATGGCAATAAGTGGCAGACCATCAGTCGAAAGTCGGTTTTGTTCGTACCTGATCTAAAGGTAAATCTCTTCTCCGTAACGAGTACGTTAGACAAAGGCTTACAGATGGTATCAAACCAAAACATCTGTAAGTTCATTAAAAACAAAGAGGTTATAGCTGCTGCAAAGCGCGATGGCAGTTTGTTTCAGATGCTCTTTAAAACTAAAAATGTCTGTCAAGTCTTGTTTTCGCGATCTAACGCACCGATGTCATCAGACGTTTGCAACAGCAATGTGAGTAAAGCTTTTTCTTTGCAAAAAGAAGTTATATTGTCGCCTCATCTAGAGCCAACAGATGTTGTGGAAGAGTCTGCTGAACAAGTTGTTACAGTAAATTTCGACGTCACAAATGTGAGTCCCGTTGCTTCTTCATCTTCGTCGGTATTGGAAGCTGTTACTTTTGAACGTGGTGAAACTTCAGGTTCAGATACGTCTGTTTCTTATACTAATGCCAATAATGCGCCTGTAGTAAGCAATGATAACAAAAGAGTTTTGTGCCCCAGGCATATTCTAAAACCTCCTATTGCCGACTAAACGACTAGTCGTCCTTAAAAGGGGCTATGTCTTCCACAAAATCTTCAAAATGGTCACTCAGATACCTGTTAGAACAACAAGTAGCTGTATTATTAAGTTGTGGCTTCGTAAATTATGCCTTTTTTTGTTACTGCCTTGTTTTTAGATAATACTTTTATTGAGGGGGTGTGTTGCTGTTATTCCAATAAAAGTAGTGTCTATTGTCTATTGTATGTACCTATGATATTTAAAATAAATGAGTCCTGTCACTTTCCATATTACAACTGTCACGTCTTGTCAGCTGCTCATGTCTTCCTTAAAGCGATAGTGTACTTTACGGCAAGCTACGGCGAGCAGCAGCCGGCGGATATTTGGGGGTCACAAACAGAGGGAATACGCGTTTTCACTTGAATTCTTCATTTACTGGGCACTGTCACGTTAATTTGTTGTATAATACACTATCTTTATTATCTACCAAACAACTTTAAGCACAGAAACTAAAATTCAATTAACGATCCACTCTCATCGGTTTCCCGCCAAATTCCCCAACAAATACAAGAAAGACGACAGCACAGCAGTTTTTTTGTTTTCCATTTTTTTGCGCTTGTTCCGTGCGATATGTTTTGTAATGCGCGCGCAGGTTCAAATCAAGTCACAGACCGCCATACAACCTAATATTAAAAATATGTATGATAAACTACAAAATAATGTTTTAAATACGCAAATAAACGTTAATTCCTAGATAAAAATAGAAAATTTACTTAAATTAAATAATTTTGTGTCATCTTAATCTAAAATATTTTATTTATTCACAATAATATGTTCATTGCTTTTAGGCGGGAAAGGACTTTGCTGAGGTTTAAAAAAATACGTAATGTAAAAAACACGAGTGCGGTAATTATAAAGTAAAAAACCGGCCAAGTGCGAATTGGACTCGCGCACCAGGGTTCCGTAGAAAGATTTTAACGCTTTTCCCCAGTATTTTAAGAAGTTCAGTGTAAGCAGAGCCCGGCTCCTAAGCAAAATGTACGCAGTGTGGGGTCAACTTATATTGGTCCTCGAAATCTAGAGACAGACAAAAAACTTAGATTTTGAGACTTTTCTGAGTGGTTGTACTATTAGAGCTACCTTCATACCAAATTTCAAGTTTCTAGGACAACTGCAAGTACCCTTTAGGTTTTCAAAAAACGGGAATTTGTATGGAAACGACTTTTTTTATGACTGTATCTTTTGATTGCGTTGACTTAGATGCTTGATTTTTTCACAGCTGTAAGGGACCGCAAGTTTGAGTATTTGATATTAATATTAGCATCCTACCTCCACGCGTTCCAGAGAAAAAGGGTCTTGACAGACAGACAGACAGACAGACAGACAGACAGACAGACAGACAGACAGACAGACAGACGGACAACAACACTCAAAAGGAAAAAACGGAACCCTTATAGAATCACTATTCTATAAGGGTTCCGTTTTTTCTTATAAGTTTTTGTTATAAGTTTTACTTATATAATACTATGCAATAAGATTCAATTTACGAGCAAGTGTGTTGAAAAACGTCGTATGAAACACGTGAGCATATAGTCATTACCCTCCTCAGCTATATTAAAGCCTTCGCTTCGCTCAGGCTTCAAACCCGCCTCGATTGTAATGACCAACTTAGCATCATCAGATTTATTAGTAACCCGATTTTACGTACCTATCAATAATGTATTAATAACATGAAACAAATTAAAATAAATAACTATGAGTTAGCTACCTACGTGAACAAAATTTAAATTGAGATTGACACTTTACGGGTAGGTTAACCTAGGTTACCTAAAACCTATTGTAACATTAACAGATGTTCCCATGTCAATAATATATACCTATTTACATAGGTACCTAATGCAAAATCAACTAGAACTACTATAGTGATTCCGTTTGTATTCACTTTTCTTGAATCATCAAACAGTATTAAAAAGCATTGACAGAATTCGCAAAGGCGAGCAAAAGGTCGTTCGCCACGAGCTAAGTAGGTAGGTACTAGATACTGAAGTGGGACGCTTACCCTCTCGCGAGGTTGAGGCAATAGTGACGGCAGGGGCGAGCGTCGAGCCCGCGGCAGCGCGCGCAG
>OY829505.1:22927879-23067522 GCA_963691665.1 Clepsis dumicolana | reverse complement strand
AATAACACACTTTATTAAGTGAAGCAGTACACGCGTGCTAGCTTAACTACTCGTAAGCAATGATACTATAAGTAAAGATACGTCATATGCTCGCAAGGCAATAGAAAAACATATTTCGAACATTTTGACATAAGGGCGCAACTTTGGACCTTATTCGAGAGAGATTGTGGCCAAAGAGGCTACAATTTGTAAGCTTTTCTGCGCTTCATTTTCAGCGTGTTGATGAGTGATGACATATCTACCTCTTTTTATATGTAATATCATTGCTCGTAAGTACCTACGTGGGCGAAACACGCCTCGATGCCGACTGATTGTCACTGTCATCCCAACCAATGAGCCTCCTCAGCAACCCTAATCATACCCACAAAGCATTTGACGAAATACAGGACTATTGTTTGCGATTCCATTAATTTAATATGCGAAGCATTTAATACGAATACGATTTCAAAGTACCTGCTTACACCCTGACAAGGGACAAGGTGAATTATTTTAGTAGTGTAATGGGGATCGCGGCGGGGCTGGGGGACGCGAGTGCAACACTCACTTTTCCGGTCTGATCTAACCGGGGGTTGCAAGTGGTCTTCATTGTTCTACTACATGCAGACATGGTTAGGTTGGAACAGAGGTCGTCGCCCTTGGCAGAGCATGTTGCGATGGCAACGCATTCATCACACCGGTCACAAATTGCAACAAAGTGGCATTTTGAAGCAGTGCAAGTCCAACTAACGTTAGTGGTAACAGTAAGCCAAGAACGCTTTTCTCCAATTAACTGTTATGAGAAAAAAGCTCACATTGCTCAAAACTAAACTAAAAGCCATTTCACACTAAATCGGCTTCGGCGCCGTCTGTCCTCCCCTTGCTCGCGCCGCCGCAACTAGCCCGTGTGATATACCTTGTTAGCGTCTCTTGTTCTACAATTACTGCCTAGTGGGTAATTAATGCACACATGCAACAGCCCGCCAGGATCGGATTACATGATTCAATATTTTCTGCAAGATAAGAAGATTCACATAAAATAAGTTCATGAACCAAAAACAATTAATTTGCTCACCCGCGCCCGCGACCCATAACGCCTGCGCTACGCCTGACTCAATTAATTATAAAATAAGTTTTTAGGTATTACAAAAAAAAAAAAACTACCATCTTTTTTGTCAACTGTGTAGGTACTTTTTGCTGACTGTATATATACTTGTATTGTAATCCAAGCTACAATAACCACCACCGTAACTGTGCCAAATTTCAAGACTACCTGACAAATAAATGTGACAGTCAGTTTAGCTTTTAGATCAGACGATCAGAGGTTCCCAAAGTTATCCGGACCGTGAGTCATCTAAAAAAATATTTAAAAATAAAAAACCCGACTGCAAAAACAAAACTAAAAAGTGAAAAACCCGCCTGCACTCCATATAATATTCAAGTTACCTGTCTATAAAGTACTTATAATGAGTTAGACTTGTTTTACACTTTTTAGTTAATTGTTTTCGCAGTCAGGCTTTTCTTTCGTAATTTTATTTTATTTAAAGCTTTTTAGTCATATAAGCTGAGAATGTTTGCGAACCAACTTTAAATCGCTATAGATTGTAAATGGTCACTCAAAATTAAAAACGATAAGAGAAACCTAAATTTCATTTTCAAATACCAATTCAATGATGCGCCACTTGATACAGTTTGTACATTTATATTTTTTATATTTTAAAATATGGCGTCTGGTGGTCGCCATATTGGATTTAAATTATTGTCATGCCTTAAGTGACACCCGCAAGGTTAACATGAATCGATTGTCGCCAGAATTACTAAAATCGGCAAACTCGTTCGGTCTCTAGAGTGCCACAAAGGAACAAACATACATACATAGACTGATAAACACATTACCCTCCTTTGCGTTTCGCAGTTGGGTAAAAACGTTACTAAGTTCGGGACCCAGCCTCCTGATGCAACTACCTAAGTGACTATATGGGATATGGGAATGCCTTATCAGGAGGACTTTTATGGCTCATTCTGATTTTTGGGGTCCACCCAAAATCCGGTTGTGACCCATCCAGTCGATCGCGACCCGTAGTTTGGAAACACTGGCTTGGATTATTACAATAAAATACATTTATAATTAATACCTTAGCATCAATGCGTATTTAAAACAGGTTATTCAGGTTACACTTTATGACTTAATTGTATACCTGCTGCGACTGCAGTAGGCACTCATATCTGTTACATCGATTAATTTTGTTTAACTAAATCAATATATGGATAACCTTAGCATGAATCAATTACTTCTAATAAACATCTACTTACTTAAGTATATTTGTTTTTAAATTTATTGACTGAACTATATTCTACGGTGATGATCTGATGATCTCATGATCATAATAATCGTAGACATATTATAACGTATGGACAGGCACTTCGGTGCTCCGTTTTTGTTGCCAATTTTGTGGATCTAAAATGACTTAGTCTCAGTGATATGAACCGCGCGCACGCCGCGGGTGCGCCGCCGGCCGCGCACCCAACACCGTTCCTGTTTCAAAACGTTCCAAATGTTTCCTGATGTCTAAATTAATACTTTTTCTACTCCTATATAACCTATTACTCCTTTATTATCTGTCAATTAAATGGTAAAAAGTATACAATAATAACTCATGTTATAAGTCTGTTTCAAGTTCTATGCTCTATGGTCAAAATTCAATAACATAATAACCCTAATTTCTAATTGTTTTTTTTTTTTATAATGATGTTGAATATAATTCTGAACGCACAAGTTGAGTCGATGCAATTCCTAAACGCATCGTCAGAAATGTCAACATTGTCAACAATTTTTTTCTCACCGACTCCGACTGACGTAAAAATACACAACTTCCAGAGTTTTATGTTATAATGTAAAAAAATTGTGATTCCAGTGATGAAGATTTATTTTTATGAGCTGTATTTTTTGGATGTCGCGCTTTCCTCGCTACAGTGAGGTGAAAAGTTTTGTGTTACACACGGGTGCAGATGTATTTTACTTCTCGTGTGTTGAAACACTCGCTACGCTCAGGATTCTATTTTAGAACCACTCGCTTCGCTCGTGGTTCAACTATGAAATCCTTTCGCTTGCTTGTGTTTCAATTCCACACTCGCGGGTAAAATACAACTTTGCACCCTTGTATAACAAATAACTATTATCTACACAATATTATAAGTAGGTATTCTAAAATGGGTTCAGAAGTCGAAGGCAAATAAACCTATCACGAATTTGGTTGTTTTGTAGGGTTCCGTACCTCAAAAGGAAAAAACGGAACCCTTATAGGATCACTTTGTTGTCCGTCTACTGTGTCTGTCTGACTGTCCGTCTGGCTTGACAGGACGGACGGAGAAAGGGTCTTGACCCTTTTTCTCTGGAACGCGTGGAGGTAGCATACTCAAGCCTGCGGTCCCTTGAGGCTGTGAAAAAAATAATCTTCTAAGTCAACGCAATCATAAGATACAGTCATTAAAAAGGCTATTTCCATAGCCGAAATCCGAAAACCTAAAGGGTACTTCCAGTTGTCCTACAAACTTGAAATTTGGTATGAAGGTAGCTTTTATAGCACAACCACTCAGAAAATTCTCAAAATCTTAAATTTTTATGTCTGTAGATTTAGTAAACCAATATAAGTTGACCCCACACTGCGTACATTTTGTTTAGGAGCAGCGCTCTGCTAACACTGGACTTCTTAAAACACTGGGGAAAAGCGTTAAAATCTTTCTACGGAACCCTCGTGCGCAAGTCCGACTCGCACTTGGCCGGTTTTTTTTAAATCGTAGACAACGTATCGAGCTGACGTTTCGTATAGACTATTTTTTTTAATTGAGACCTATTTTTGAATTGTAGTTGACTGTCGTAATGATGGTCATTACCTACGGTTTCTGAACGCATTATAGAGGACTTATGATATGCGTGTGGATAAAATTTTATTAATAGGTAACCTGTTATAATAAGTAGATCTTGTTTTCTATATTTATATAATTACGTATAATAATAAATAGACGTAGATATAATATAAACAATTTATTAACGATGTAAAAGAATTTGTGCTATACCCCACCATGGTTCGTGTTTTGCTTAATTTTTAAGATTTTGTGATACATGATTGTGCTCAATAAATAAATATAAATTCTGTTTTTAATTATGTACTTGATAATGACCAATAGTAAATTGATATCGTCGCGCTGTGCCTCCGACCGAACAGCGGCGCGGGACGCACTGACGCTTGTTGCGTTACTTAGGGGCTAGGGCGGCTGTTTTTATTATAAAAGACCTTTATTATAAGCATAAATCGCACATTATCATGATACTCGGGACTTAATCGCGTAAAAAACATTTATATTTAAATTTAATGTTTCTTACGCGATTAAGTCCCGAGTATCATGATAATGTGTGAAAATCGCGAAAGTTTAAATCAATACATAAATCGCACAGCCTTAAATACAAATGATTCTTTCGCATTTGAGCTTAATCACGTAAACTCGCTTATGAGCATACAAGACATGGCAATTGAGGAGTTGCAGTGTGGTGGACCATCGACACGTGGGTACGTACTCCGCCAGAGGCGGCGGTGCAACAGTTGAACGTTCAGAATGCGCGGGCATTAGGCACGCGTCGGCTGTTGGCACGCAGCAGGGTCCATAGGCTAGGCTAGGCAAGGCAGGGAGGGGCAGTCAGCACCTTGCAGCGTCTTGCGGGTGGAGAGCAGCAGCGCGGCGACGGGCCTGGTGGCGGACGCGGCGCGCGCCTCGGCCGCCCGCTGCAGCGCCTCGGCCAGCCGGCCCTCGCGGCCCCGACCGCAGCACGAACCGCCGCACACCGCACCTGCAACAATAACACGTTTTCATTGTTGTTGTTGTATTATAAGGTAAAGTGCATTTTTAGGGTTCCGTACCTCAAAAGGAAAAAACGGAACCCTTTTAGGATCACTTTGTTGTCCGTCTGTCTGTCTGTCAGTCAAGACCCTTTTCCTCTGGTACGCGTGAAGGTAGCAGGCTGAAATTAACATTAAATATTCAAGCCTGCAGTCCCTTGAAGCTGTGAAAAAAACAAACTTCTAAGTCAACGCAATCAAAAGATACAGTCATTGAAAAGGTTGTTTCCAATGTTTCCATACAAATTGCCGTAGGCTCTGTGAAAACCTAAAGGGTACTTCCAAGTGTCCTAGAAACTTGAAATTTGGTATGAAGGTATTTTTTTGTCGATTCGTTTTTCTTTAAGAAAAAAACCTTACAAGTGCGAGTGGGACTCGCGCACGAGGGTTCCGTACAAAGATTTCCCTGATTAATTCCAGTGTTTTAAGTTGTCTAGTGTTAGCAGAACCCTGTTCCTAAGCAAAATGTATGCAGTGTGGGGTCATTTTACATTGGTCAGTAACATATACAGACAGACATAAAAATTTAAGATTTTGAGAATTTTCTGAGTGGTTGTGCTATAAGAGCTACCTTCATACCAAATTTGTAGTTTCTAGGACAACTGGAAGTACCCTTTAGGTTTTCAGGGTACGGCAATTTGTACGGAAATAACCTTTTTAATGACTGTATCTTTTGATTGCGTTGACTTAGAAGTTAGATTTTTTCACAGATTCAAGGGATTGCAGGCTTGAGTATTTGATATTATAATTTCAGCATGCTACCTCCACGCGTTCCAGAGAAAAAGGGTCTTGACAGACAGACAGACAGACAACAAAGTGATCCTATAAGGGTTTAGTTTTTTCCTTTTGAGGCACGGAACCCTAAAAACTATATAAATCAGCAAACCTGGTCACAAAATTCGCCCACTTCGTCCGCTCGGTCAAGCAAAGTCGCTTATACCGCCGTCTGTCCCTCTGTATGTATACTGTATGTATTACGCTTAGATCTTGCAAACTACGCAAACGATTTTAATGCGGTTTTCATCAATAGATAGTGTTTCACGTGGGAGGTTTATATGTAGAGTTTAATATTGTTTTACATTAATTTCTTGAAATATGAAGATATAACTGTTCAAGATGTAGGAAAATCTATGTCTATGCTAAAATGATTGCTTATGTACCTCTAATTCAAGTAGGTGTACGAAATTTATGTTCCATATTTCTTCTTTATGTTCTTAAAACATAAGGTTTAAGTTTTTTACAGTTAGTTAAAACAAGGTTTAAACTTCATAATTACATAGGTAGACTTAGGTAAGATCATTAATGCAGATGCTAAGTTTTCATATAATATTTTGATCTGATTCATTTAAGTAATATTATTATTTATGATTGCTCGAAATTGAGTATATCATGGAGTTAAATATACCTAATTGCAAGCGTAAAGTAGTAAAACTGTGTGATATAGTGTTAGTAAGTTTTGGCACCGATCACAGCGGGCAGCGGGCAGCGCTGACCGCGGTGGCACGTCCGGGTTCAAGGCTGCGGCGGCGCGGCGGTGTGACAAACCAATCATACGGACTACAAATATCTCCCGCGAACTGGTTACGCGAGCGCCGCACCGCCTGCACAATGACCTGCGAGCCGACTGCCCGGTGCCCGCCTGAATGCTGCTTATAGGTATGCTTACGCCGACAGCTCTAACTTGGTGCTTACTATACCGGCACCGGCCTAAATAACCACCTACCAACGACACCACGCGCGATTATATGATACCACATTTATGGATTGTAATAGCCCGGTATGACTCAGTCAAGGTCGCTTATGGTAATTTCTGTGGTATTAATGATTAATAATACATATTTATCATATTTGGTTAGGGCAACGCCTCAGTGGGTCATGCTCTCATGCTACGAACACTGATTATTTCGTAGATTTGAAGCAGATCGGGGTAGGCTAGCGCTAGGCGGCTGCGGTCGCGCAAAGCCGGCGCGAGCGTAATTGCTGTGCAGTAGGTATCGAGATCGAGCGCATCCGCAGCTGGCGCCAAGGCCGCGGCCCAGCTCCACCACGACACAACGCTTACTCATCCTTGCCTACATTTGTATCCAACTACATATCAATTTACTCAACACCATCGGGTCTGACCTGATCAGGGCCGGATTAAGTAAGGCACGTCTCTGGGGCACTTATAAATGGCGCCTCAGGGCAAACCTGTCTCTAACCCTATCACCCTATCCATGCTTGTATAGTTTTAAATAGGTGAAGATTCAGGACGGAGTATGATGTAAACTGAGGATGTAAATATGATGCAAGACAACGGCGCACGGCGCACGCGGCCAGCGCGTGGGCTCGCCACCGACCTTATAATTTACTCATCGTTGTCTTTAAACTGCTATGAAATTAAAATAGAACATCGACAGCATCCGTTATTAATTATATTTACATTTTCAAATGATGTCGCGGTAAACCTGATGTTATCTGAAGTTTCGTGCTCGCCAGTTTTTTTTTAATACAACAAAGAAGGCAAACGAGCAAGTGGGTCACCTGATGGTAAGTGATTACCACTGCCCATAGACACCCGCAACCCCCCGGGGCGTTTGCAGATGCGTTGCCAAAATGCCAACCTAGAGAGTTAAGATGAAATGCCTCTTGTGCCCGTACACCGGAACACAACAGTGCAAGCACTGCTGCTTAGCGGCAGGATTAGCGAGTTCCAACGAAATCAGTTCAGTTGTTTACAGCACATCGAATAAATTAATTAATTACTGTATAAGACTTAGACTATAATTACCTACCTCGTACATCTTAAAAATATAATTATCACGTACCTACTGTCAGAAAAACACTTTTCTTGCCAAATGTTTTTTTTTTTATGTATGTATATAGACAATGTAGACAAGTATCTGATTCTTATCATGTATGGTAATTAAGTGTTTGTACTTACTAAAGCTAGTTTATGAATTAATACGCACTGTCATCTTTACTGATTTATTTTAATATTTACACCTACGTTAAGTATATCGGTGAGTGGGAGCCCTCTGCCCTCGCCGCCAAACCGGTTTCGAGTCAGCGATGCCCAACGGAATATGAACGAACGTGTCACACGATAAGTTTAAATTTCGCGTAACGGTCATAAGAGTAGGCAAACTACACCTAAACTTGGCTTTTATTAGAGAGAGAATCTTCTGTACGTTATGGCATTCAGCCATAAAAAATATCATGGGCAATATTTGCCTTGTTGCCATTGTAATTACCATATAAAATCAAAAAGAACATAAAAAACTGGAAAGAGCACCGGAGATGGCGCTGTCAATCACTTTGCTTTGTTTTTTTTTTATAGATAATGGTACGGATAGTGGCGCGTTATTTTATTTTGTCTAAGAGTCAAGCTCATTGAGATTGCTGCCTAGTTACACTACTCGTCCACAGATGTCATTTTGCGACCTCTCCAAGGCATTTGATTGCGTGGAACACGAGACGCTTATCCGCAAACTTGAACACTACGGACACTCAGCTAATGCACTGAAACTTGTTATTTCCTATCTCAGTCAGAGAATCCAGAAAGTAGACATAAATAGAGTGCAGTCATGTGGATCACCGGTGCAGCTTGGAGTACCACAGGGCTCCATATTGGGTCCTTTTCTCTTCTTGATGTACATAAATGACTTGCCCCACCTGCTAGAACACAAATGTGACATAGTACTGTTCGCTGATGATATCTCTCTAATTTTTAAAGTCAACAGGCAACAGAAAGATCAAAGTCACATCAATGAGACCCTAAGACAGGGATGGCGAACCAATGGCACGCGTGCCCGAGGTGGCACGGGACAAAATAATTCAGGCACGTCAACAACGCGCACCTACTAAACTTGATTAATACCTAGTTTTATTTTTAAAATTGTTTATTAAGCTTCACCAGTATAACTGTGCCTGTGCTTCAAATATTACTACTACTAGTGAATATTGGCCCACTTTCAGTAATTCAGTGGTCGGATTGACCTGAAAGAGCAAGGGTAATCAGGTAAAAACCTTTGTTGAAAATTACTGTTTTAGCCAAAATCGGTACTAGTTGTCTATTAAATCCCTATGTTGAGATTCTTGGATGGCACGTCACATCCAAATATGTATTTTCTTTATAAAAATAGCACGTTCACCAGTAAAGGTTCGCCACCCCTGCCCTAAGAGATGTGCTGAAATGGTTTACTGTGAACAATTTACTATTGAATGCAGCTAAAACTAAATGCATAAAATTTTCGTTGCCTAATGTAAGAGGGGATAACAAAAATGTAAAGAAAGATAATAGTAGATTGACACTTTTGACTGTTTTAATATTGTTGCCAGGTACCATTGTGTCTCTTTCGTTCCACATTGCTTAATTTCTACTCTTTTATGTCGCACTATACACAAGTCTCGCGGTTGGAATAGAGGTTGCCGGACTCGTATCATATACCCGGCCTCGCTAGTTTACACTCGGCCGTCTAACCCACTCGTTCGGCAACCCCTTACTTCCCGGCACTACAGCTATACAGTAATGTACTATTTCTGCGCATTGTCATTGTATGATAAAATTGATAAAGTAACCAACCAGTTTCAAGGGCGTAACCAGCTTTTGGCAAGGGGGAGGGAGGGGAGGGGGGGAATTAACCAGATATTGGTAAAGAGGGGGAGGGAATCTAAATTTAATAAGCCGTGATATTAGAAGATCTTCACTTTCGAACTTTAAGAACTTTTTCCACGCTTGCGCTAGTGCTTTTGCGTTAAGATTTCGAAAAGCCATTCCGAGCTGGTGAGGTGAAAATAGTATATTTCCTTCATATGTATATCTACATCAACATCACATAATATATTCTTATGAACTTTGTTTGCAGTGATTCTATTCGTACAAATGTAAGAAGGAACTGCTAATTGGCGCATGCGCATTATGCGTCTCTTCCCCTTCTGCGGGTATCGGCGCCGAGGCGTCAGTACACAGCGCACAGCGCGCAAGCAACTAGTACAGACACAAAATAACGGTTTACTTGGTTACCTATATTGCTGTTAAAAAGGAGACTATTGAATGTTGGTTGGGCTTTGCTCGCAATTGTCATTAAAATCCTGTCAAAGTCTAATCTTATTAAAAGGATATTACTTAACATGCACCCTTTGCATGTAAGTATGTAGGTATGTATGTAAGTTGTCCGTCAAATCTTGTAACCGAATTTCAAAGCATCCTTATCCTCAACCGATTAAGATGAAATTTGGCATACTTATACCTACTTACGTAAATCCGGTGACAATAAAATAATTTGGTACTTATTGAAATTCTGGTGGTGCGGCCAGGATCTTCTCCACGGGGGGGGAGGGGGGGGGGAATATTTTTAATATTTGGTGGAGTTGGTTGCGCCACGTGTTAGGTAGGTACTAGGTGTAGCGGGTAGCGGCCGGCGCGGCGCAACGTAAACAACGCGCAGATATATCAGTCATCGGTTTTTGTGAACTGGATTACGTGCGCGGGCAGTCGCTGCGTGTGCTGCGTATTCGATGTTAATGTTAGTTTAATAATAGGTAGGTACAAGTATATACCACAGTACTACACATTTAATTCGGGTGCTGTTATAGTATTTTATCTACACACATATCGTAAGTCCTCCATTATGCGTTCAGAAACCGTAGGTAATGACCATCATTACGACTATTTACGACAGTAAATCTTCGTCTTCAAAAACCAATACAATTAAAAAATAGGCCTCAATTAAAAAAAAATAAGCAGGGTTTTATAACAGAATTACACGCGTGTTTTAACGCCTAATTATGAAGAGTTACATACATTACTTTATAAAGACATATTAAGTATAAGTCTCTAAGCACTAGGCTATTCAGTCGTCAAAAACGCTTGCTTGTTTTGCTTGAAAACGTCACATAAGTATAAGACCGCGCGGCGGTTTAACATCACTCGGCACAAGTAGAAGGGGCATGCGCAGAAGTCATTTCTTAGGTCTATTTGGCGGAGCAGAGGAGTGAGGGGAGGGTGCGCGCTGGCGCCGACACATTATTGGTAGATCAGTCGCTCTTCCCCTCCCTCGCTTCGTTCACGCGTCTCGTGTCCCTTGGGTACTGTTGCGCACACATTGTTTTACTGTATTAGTAATTTTGTAGTACTATACATTATGTCATTTATGTTGAATTTAGTGAAAAAAATGCCCAAATATAAAGTTTTAACATTGCAAGCCAGAAAAAGGATTTACGACGAGAATTGTTATGCTAAAACCGGGCAAGAGCGTGTGGGTCACGCCCTGGATAGGGTTCCTAAGCCATTACGGAAAAGCCCTGGCATACATACCTAATTTAAAGGTATTTTCATCACACCAATCGAAACCAGTGTTAGCAGAGCCCTATTTCTAAGCAAACTGTACGCTGTGTGCGGTCAATTTATATCGGTTATCAACATACACAAACATACAAATAAGATGGTCAACTATTACTCCCAACCCTGTAAAGCCTGCTTATCCCTGATAGTTTTCCTTTTAAATTTACTATATGCATTACTGCTCTGATTTTTTTCACATTTCCAAATACAACAATTTCTTTGGTAGAAGAGGCAAGGGACACTTGACGCCAACAAAAATGAGCACTTCATAGCTAAATATAATATTAAAAGACCTATCCAACGATACCACACACTATGCGGTGGGCGAGAAATAAAAAAAATCATCCCCACTTTACGTGTAGGGGAGGTACCCCAACAATTTTTTGTCAAGATTTATCCTAGCACTTTTTCGGCATCATTAATATGTATTTATAGATGTGCAAAATTATAGCTTTCTATTACCAATAGTCTCTGAGCTATGCCGCGGACAGACAGACAACAGACAGACAGACATGACGAAACTATAAGGGTTCCTTTTTGCCATCGTGGGTAATTTAAAGCAGGTAAAAAATACTACCAAGATTCTGAATATACCTACTAGCAAAATAAGTCACAAGCAAATAATAAGTCACTTTGCCGAGCTGCTAAAAAAAAGTGCGAGTCGGACTCGCGCACGAGGGTTCTGTACAAAGATTTCAATGCTTTTCCCCAGTGTTTTAAGTTGTCCTGTATTAGCAGAGCACTGTTCCTAAGAAAAATGTAATTAAAATTGTGGCGGCCACATGAATTTAGTCTTACGTCCCGGACCCGCCGTGTTCTTGTAAAATTTTACCTAAACGTGGAATTGGCCCGTCCTGGTTACACCGACACCTGCCCTGTCCACTAATCCAATGCTGTCATCTACGCGTCTCTCCTCCTTAACAGTGATAATGACGAAAAAGCCAGTTGAAAGAATCAGTTGACTCTCCTAAGTGATGAAAAGTAAAGCAGTGCCTCCATCGATCGGGGGATGGCTACGACGCAGAGCTACGAGCTACGGGCTACGGCGCTACGCCATTATTAATGTAACACAAGTCGCGGCACAATCAGCTGCCGAGCGAGTACGAGGCAGCGGGGCAGCGAGGCAGCGAGGCACCGAGCCGAGGTAACGTGACGCAACATTTAAGCATCCGTACACAAAGTTAAACTTCGCCTCAACCTAGCTATCGATTCACCGTAGGTATATCGTAAATTCATTTTATTATTATGCTCAAGTTCAGAGACATCTTCGTAAGACGTATGTTATACGTTTAGTGCGGCGTAAGTTCAATCCGTGACCTTGATTACGAATCCCTTTTGATATTTACGTGTTACAGTTCTGGTCCAAAAATCTATAAGCAAATATTTGTATTAAATATGTCAGTTTTAGGACTTTTCGGGTTCCGTAAAATCGTAATAACCTGACCAACTTAGAAAAGTTGACAAACCCCCGACATTTTCATTTCAAACTGCAATATTTCAAAAACGAAACTTAGCTTAGAACCATCTATATTAAACTAGCTTTCGATTAAAAAATCGCATCGAAATCGGTCTATCCGTCCGAGAGCTATGATGCCACAGACAGATACACATGTCAAACTTATAACACCCCTCTTTTTCGTCGGGAGTTAAAAAGGATCCCATATATCGCCATGAAATTTCTAGCTTTGAATTACATGCTTGTCCAACTATTTCGCAATTTCAAGCTTTTCGAAAGCTAGTGTAATCGAGATGGTTCTTAACCAAGTTTCATTAAAATCGGTTCACCCGTTTTTGAAATATTTAACTTTGAAATGACAATGTCGGGGTTTTCAACTTTTTTAAGTTGGTTAGGTTATCTTTTTTTAGGACGCATAGTTCTCGTCTTTTGATGGATTAAACAACCGGCCAAGAGCATGTTAGACCATGTCCAGTCAGTGTAGGGTTCCGTAACTGTTAGTACAATGAAATGCACTACAAATGAATAAAAAAATACGTTACGTAAAACACAATTAAAACACTTACTACAGTATCAAAATGTAAATATGCGATGGAAGAACTGCACCAGCGCAAGAGCGCATATCTTCTTGGCACTTACGTTTACGTCCTTTTGTTGACATAAGGTTATTCGGCAATAATTCAGCGGTATATCCGATCATATCATAAATTTTCGTTGAAAGTACTTATTTAATAAGCTTGTCATTTTTTTTTTGTATTTTTGAATCTACTAAAGACTTCTTATTCTTCAGTTTAGAAGATACTGCGGGGGGGGTCGCAATTTATGCTAGTTTCGGAGCAATTATTTCCGAAAATATGAATCAATTAATAAAAAATATACTTGACCTGTCGAAATGTGTCATGGTACATAATTATGTAGTGCCATTACAATATACCATTAGATCCATTATCGGACAAGATATGGCGCCGAGCCGTGGTGCGCGAGCCGTGAGCACGTCTCTCCTTACCGTTCGATTAAAGTATCACTCGAGCACTCGTGAGCACTGTATAGATTATTATTAATTTTTTTTTGACAGTTCATTCTTAAATGAACAGTGTTTTTTAAAGAATCTTATAGTTTGCTTTTTATTTCAAATAACAAAAACAGAACAAAAAACTTCATCATCATCATGATGCTCAAAAACCTCAATTTAAAATCAATTAATATTTTAATTAGGTATTTTCAATTTGCAAAATACTTTAGCAAAACTATTCTAAATTTCAAGTAAAAGCATTATATTAGTAGTACCCGAGCTAATCAGCTGTGATGGACAGACAGACAGACAGACCGAGACACGGTATACCATTTTGGTTTAGAATCCTAAAAGATAGAGCAGGAAAGGAATGGAATGGAGATGTTAACGCGCGATTTCCCCTCTGCCAAAAATTTTACATTATCAAGTCTGTGCAAAATGACAGGGTCTGTTGATTGAGTGCGTGTTTTTGGCATTTGTGTGACAATTTCGTTTTAGTATGAGTTTGTAGGAACGTAACGAATTTAGACATGAACGTAGACGTGTGTTCTACCTACCTACTACCTACGTGTGTCCCTAATCGCCCTCAAAAAGTGGCAGAAAAATTGTAGTCATAGATAAGCCAAAGGCGCTTCCCGTCCCGTCTGTCTGCTTTATGACTAATATTAAGTCAAGTCCTTAGTCAGGAATACAAAATTGCAATGAGTATGAAAGTCGCGTATGAACAGTTTTCAGTGGCAGCGACTTCAGCGGTCAGGGATGAGGGGTGTTACTCTCTAAGGTTATTCGCAGCTGTGGCTGGGCTGTCGCCGTAGTCAGGAACACCCCAGCAGCCGGCACGGCGCCGTGGCGGCGAGGTGTCGGCGCGCGCGCGGCTCGCGGCGCGGCTGTGCGGGCGCGGGGATAGTTCTGTCGCCTTTTCTTGAATTACGACACTTAAGTGACTCTTAATTAAAACTCTTAGTGCTAACATACGCATTCGTTATTATTTATTTATGCAACGAACTTTAGTACTTGGTCGGTTACCCGTCTGAAATAGATGTATACTTAATACAATTCTCGATTTGTCTTTTTACAGTCGAAACTCGTAACGTACCTAAAGCGTTGAGTTTTGTAAATAGGAGTCTTATCGAGTGTCAACACAAATCATTGTGCCTTGTTTCAAATGAGTAGTAGCAGTAGCAGGGTAGACGGTTTGGCGAACCGCGAGCCGAGGGCATTCCTACGAAATTCTAATTTAGTCGCAGTCGACGTCGCAGTTGCATGCGAAATTAGCATTGAGCGTGAGCGCTCGCCCGCCAGTCGTTACCCTCCGAGTACCGACGCATTCAATTATTTCGAGAGCATCTACAGTTGTTTCTGAACTAAAGTAGGCACATGATAAAGCATGTCCGCTCGTCTGCACGACGATCTTCTTTTACCTACTAGCTTGTTTGTTGTCATCATGCGCTTACCTTAGTTAGGTTAGGTAGGTATTCATAATTTATTTTATCTTTTATAAACATTGACAATTAAGAGATTATTATTACCAATTCACTATATTATTTAAATATCACATTTTAACTGTTTGACGTATAAAAATACCGATTAATTTAATCATGTTTACAAATGCATGCCTATAATTATCTTGTCTTCTCCGAGATTTATCATTTACAAGGTAGTAGTCTCGCTATGCAGCAACCTAACGCACAAGTATTCAGAGTAAAAAAAGAGCAGCAAGCCTGCCTGCTATCTCTTTCTCACTCCGATGGTCTCTGTCACATTGCTCTCAGGAGCAGCCTCATTCTTGTCTGTGCGTGCGCACCGACTGCTCAAGTAAAATAAAATTCGTTATTCTTAAAATAAAAAAAAAATGTCCAAACGTCGTAAGGAAACCAGTAAGGAAAAATGGACCCGATTGATGGAAGACTACGAACGGAGATTTCAAGAGGACCCAAAACCAAAACGTCGCCGTCGTATTATATACTCCAGTGCCCTAAGCACGACTTGTCGAATCCTGCGTCACGTAAACTCGAATAGTAAACTATAACGAGTTTGTATGACGTTTGGAACAGCGCCCGCCCGTGAGCGTATTTGGAACTAAAATTTAGTATGAGATTTCTCGATCTCGATACGATAACCGTAACGTAACGCAGGATTCGACAAGTCGTGCTTAGGGCACAGCTCCAGTGGTGAAGATGATGATGTTACATCCGAAAGTTATTATATTTCCTCACTGCATGGTAATTTTTTACCGTTGAATTCTTCGGTAAAAATATTTAATTCCCGTTGTATTCTTCGGGATATATTTTGAATAAGGTTCAAGCTTAATATGTGCCTAATTATCAAGATGCAGTCTGCGGGTCGCCATTATCTATCCGTTGAAATCTTCGGTAGATAAATTATTGAACTATATTTCCTTTATTTTGAATCCCGTTGTATTCTTCGGGGTATATTTTGCTATAACTAGAGGAAAGTTATTCATTTGCAAGACTATTTGCGTTGGTATTTGAAGCTACCCTCGATTTCCCTAATAAATAATTCGTTAACTCGTATAATGCTTCGGTGCATTTTTTGTTCTGTTTCTACAAAAATAAAATAAAATAATTGTTACAGAACATCTAGAAACTACGACCACTGGCAATGAGACGTCAGAGAACACGGCTAATGACGTTCCTCCCAACAATGATGAGCCCCTCGGCACGGATAGCTTTGAACCAGAGCTATTAAAAGCTCTTGGTGAGGTGGAAAAAGAAGTTGTTGAGTATGGGGATGATTTACAAAACGACATTGCTAATCGTTTCCAACAGGTTTTAGTCAATGGCTTAAGCAAAGAATCGCGAGAAGAGCTAAGCAAGAAATATTTGTTCCCCAAAGATGTTCCTATGGCGAAAGCCCCTACTCTGAACCCGGAGGTAAGCGCCATGCTGGTTGAGACCTGCCGGTTACGTGACAAACGTTTGCTTGGCAAACAAGACCAGCTCGGCAGGGCTCTTGCGGCCCTCGGGAAGGCCATGACGGCTTTGCTGAAGAAAAATCCGGATGTACCACAAGTCGTTGCGACTTTAAACGACGCAGGCAAACACCTCGCGGACTCACACTTTGCAGAGACTGATACTCGCCGATCAGTCATCATTCTCCTAATTGACAAGTCTTTTATTGAAAGTTTCAAAGACAGGAAAAGGGATAGATTCTTGTTCGGTGACAAGCTGGGTGACTTAGTACATAATTCAAAGGGCAAAAGAAAACTAGCCAAATTATTCAAGCGTCAACGTCTGCAAACGCAGGGTTAAACTCGAGAGGCCCATTGTCGTATCGACCGCGGCAACAACGAGCCGGGCAATTCTACCCGCGTCGTGTCGGTGGGCCGCCAACGACCTACCCGCATCCGCAGACGAGCCGCAGGCGCGGACCGCCGATGCCGCCGCCCGGCCGGCGCTACCCGCCCCCGCCCCCGCCCCCGCCACCACCCCCGCAGGCTCGCCGCTTTGCGACGCAAGCGCAACGTTCAACCTATCGGAACCGCACCTTGTCTTGTGTTCGCCGAAGAGATTTAAGGACCCTCCCATCCCTTCTTTTATTTTTTGGTGCTTTCCCAGAAGATCAATGTTGCTTATTCATCTTATTCCTCTCTAAAGATAATGAGGCTGCTCCTGAGAGCAATGTGACAGGGACCATCGGAGTGAGAAAAAGATAGCAGGCAGGCTTGCTGCTCTTTTTTTACTCTGAATACTTGTGCGTTAGGTTGCTGCATAGCGAGACTACTACCTTGTAAATGATAAATCTCTTCGGCGAAGACAAGATAATTAAGATCGAACTTCACTTCAGGTAAGTTCGTTTGATCATCTAATTTAATGTACCTAAGTTAAGTACCTAATTAATTTCATGTAGTATTTTGAGTGTGACATCATGTTATCTTAGATTTAGTTATTAGGTAATTTATATGTATTACTAGCTGTTGCCCGCGACTTCGTCTGCGTAGAATTAAGTTATCGCTATCCCGCCGGAAATATACAATTTTCCAGGAAGAAAGATAGCCTATGTTTTAATGTAGGGTATAAGCTATCCCCATTCCAAATTTCATCCAAATCCATCTAGCCGTTTCAGCGTGAAGAAGTAACAAACATACTCACTCACAAACTTTCGCATTTATAATATTAGTAGGATTGTGTGTCCTTACAGGGCGTCATGGACTGACTTACACCAATATGACATCTTTATTATAATTTACCTACATGGTACATGACATTACAACAAATAAATGAATAATTAAGTACTTATTACGAAAGGCTAGGTAGCAGCTGTACGAGGGCTGTTTGATAAGTATCCGTTTTCTAAATATATTAATATCACTGGCCGCAAATAAGTATACCACCTTTTTAAGCCATTTTTCAGAGGCGGGAAAATTCAAAAAAAATGGCATTCTTTTGTTTTTTTTTCTCATTTGATAACGATTCAGTGAAGGAGTGAACTTAAATTGTTAAAATGGAGAAAGAACAGTATCGGTCTGTAATTAGATTCTTATTTTTGGAAGGAAAAACATGTGATGAAATAAAAGTAGGAATGCAAGCGGTTTACCATGAATGTGCTCCTTCTATGACAACCGTCAGATATTGGTATAACGAGTTTAAGCGGGGGAGAACAACCGTCTTTGATGAGGATCGCCCAGGCCGGCTAGTTGAGGTGACTACAGACGACATGGTTAAGAAAATTTAAAATATCGTTTTAGCCGACCGCCGAATTAAACTTCGAAAAATCGTTGATGCTGTAAACGTTTCAATCGAGAGGGTACAACACATATTAGAAGAAAAATTGGGTATGAAGAAAGTATCGGCGAGGTGGGTGTCGCGTTTACTCACGAGGGAGCAAAAACGGAACCGACTGACTACTTCGGAGCAGTGTTTGGATGTGTTCAAACGTAACCCGAAGGAGTTTCTGCGTCGTTTCGTGACCGTGGACGAAACGTGGGTCCACCACTACACCCCGGAAATGAAAGAGCAGTCGAAGCAGTGGATTTTACCGGGTGAACCTGCTCCAAAGAAAGCAAAAACCGTCCCATCGGCTGGAAAGGTCATGGCGACCGTTTTTGGGGATTCGCAGGGTATTATACATATTGACTATTTAGAAAAGGGAAAAACAATAACAGGGCAGTACTATGCCAATTTATTGGACGAATTTGACGCCGTGCTGAAGGACAAACGACCCCATTTAAAAAAGAAAAAGTACTGTTTCATCACGACAACGCCCCGGCTCATTCGTCTAGAGTTGTGACGGCTAAATTAGCACAGTTACGCTACGAACTATTGTCTCACCCCCCCGTATTCTCCAGATTTGGCCCCATGCGATTTCTTTTTGTTTCCCAACAAAAAAAATGGCTCGGTGGCAAGCGATTTGGATCAAATGACGAAGTCATTGCCGCCACAGAGGCCTATTTTAATGACTTTCCAAAATCATACTCTTTGGGTGGTTTATTGAAGCTTGAGTATAAAAATAAATGCATATATATAAAAAAAAAAGTTTTTTTTCCATAAACGGGTACTTATCAAACAGCCCTCGTAGGTATTTAATAGATGTTTTTAATATTTATATGTACGTCCATAATAATATAAAAACTAAATAAAATTCCATTAGATAGAATATCTGAGCTTAAGGTACACTGCGTCAACGTCTTGCTCGATTGGCCCACTACGCGGGGAGGCGGCGCTTTATTGGCAGATCGAACATCGCGCAAAAACACCAACGAAGCAGTACGAATGCCGATTTGCAAAGGAGCAACAAGAGTGCGAACCGCGCGCGGGCGGCTAGCCAAGCAAGGAACGGGTTTGTTCCGCGAGAATGAACTCATGCGAATGCGGCGCAGCGCGAGGGCACAATGCGTATGCTGGCACAGCAGCACCGACACCTCGGTTACAAAGTATTTTCATACTTGTGCTTACAATGATGAATTCTTAAACAATTTTGCAGGTAACTAATAGTGCCTACCTATAATATGAAACGTGACCTACTTTTATTTTTACACTGGAAAGTGTTATCGGGATGCGAGGGATGCCCGATCGCTATTAGAAGATGTAACATAGCAAAATAAAAATCTTGAAATTAGCTTAGAGCCTAGGGATTCTTAATTTTTTGTATACTTTCGTGCTATTTATTTAACGCATTCAAGTCTTATTTTACAAGAAAATTATAAAAAACTACAAAAGACTTCATGTATTATCGGATGTATGGCATGACAACTCTATCGTTGCCCGCCTCGTGTGGCAAGATCGCGACAGTTGGTGCAACGGATTAAAAATAAAACTGCTGTGGAGCGAAAAGAGCCCTTAGTGTCTGTGATGCAGAGTGCGCGCTTGACCCGCGGCCGCGCGGAGTGACGTCACCGCGCCGCGCGCCACAAAACCAGTCCCTGATCACAGGTTAAAGGAATTCATTTGATGTTTTGCACAATCATTTGCACATTGACGGCTCTTTTGCAAATTGCAGTTACATCACACATACAAACATCACTAGCTTCTTTTTTACGTTCCACTGCTGAAAAAAGTGCCCGACGCTGTGAAAATAGTTGGCACCTTCAATCTTGATAAGCATAAAACAGGGTGTCAATTATAGAAGTCCATGTGTCAAACATTGCGACGGTTACCTTATCTCTGTATGTGAAGTGACTAGATTCAATATTTCAAATTATCTGGGGCGAGTTCTAGAAAGCATTTTTTGAGTCATCATCATCATCAGCCTTTTTTACGTCCCACTGCTGGGCACAGGCCTCCTCGCAGGATGAGAGGGCTTGGGCTATAGCTCCCACGCGGGCCCAGTGCGGATTGGGAACTTCACACACATCATTGAATTGCTTCGCAGGTGTGTGCAGGTTTCCTCACGATGTTTTCCTTCACCGAAAAGCTCATGATAAATTACAAAATGTAAATCCGCACATAAATTCCGAAAAAGTCAGAGGTGCGAGCCGGGATTTGAACCCAGGACACTCTGCTTGAGAGGCCATAGGTCAAACCACTAGGCTATCACGGCTTTTTTATATATTTTGTTTGTATCGTTTGAATAATGTACAGTTTAACTCTAAAAAGCAGCTATTTCAGCGTCTGTCTCAGGGGAACCCCTTAAGTAGCTAGGTACGAACAAGAACAATAATAAATGGATGCGTAGAAACGTAATCGTCTCCACTTGTGAGCAAGCGCGTCGCGGTATCTCATCGCTGCCCTCATTCTGGACAGATCTTTAGTAGCATTATTACAGGCATAAGGCTATCAGGCTATCACGTAATCATCAGGCTCATTTACGAGTTCATATTGATTCCCGCAGTTTAATGGCAGCATACGCTATGTAAATGTTACCATTGAATTCGATTTCTTAAGTTGAATACGTATTGCTTGCTAATTGATAGCATGTATAAATATACAACGAAAATTAAGTAAGCCGATAAGGAAATATACAAAATTATTATTGTTATTATTATTATAAAAAAATGGTAAAAATTAAATAAAAAATAGGTTGGTAAATTCGCATACGTGTTTGTTACATAGCGTCTTGTAATGATTCCATATTTAATCATCCGTATTAGTGTCAGTAGCTCGTTTGCATTATCTGCTGTGCTGTGCTGACTTGACTGTACTTCCTGGTTTACGAATACATATACCTACCCGTAATTCCAATACACATTATATAGAATCATCTATGTACTACGCTTCAAATAAAACATTGAATAGAAGCAAATGTTCGTTCATATAAATTCTCGCGCACGTCACCGTAGTCTACCTAACCTACTGGCATGCCAGTCAATCCTTGGCATGGCTCAATTAAGGCCGCGAACAATTGCCAGTTCCAGGAACGCGCGGCGTGACGTCGCGCAGGCGATGCAATCTGACGGTTTTTCCTGTCACGCTGCCATTAACTGCCGTTGGTCCATTATTCAACCCATGACAATTAGATCGCTAATGATAAATAAGTAGCAATCCGAGATGAGTTGTTTCCGAGTTCGAGAGGTGTCATATTCTTTCTTCTCTGTTTCTGTTTATATAATGTACAACAATACTCTTTCTTGACGACATTGATAAGCAGGGAAGGACTACGATACATTACGTAAACGGGATAGGGCTCGGGGGCGCAGCACAAATACAACACGTTACTGCAGGATATTGATAAGTAGCGAACCACTACGCTTTTTCAAGCAAAGAGGCGAGAGTAGTGGGGGGGTTCGGGTGCGCAGCTCCCGACATAAAAACTATACAAATACTTACAACTCTTTCCCGTAGGATATTGATAATAAGAGAACCTCTACACGCTGCCAAGCTAAGGTGGGTGGCTCGGGGGGCGCAGCCCCCGCCACAAAAACCTAGGAACACACAACTCTTTCCTCTACGACATTCATAAGTAGTCATAAAGACACACAAATAAAACTTATTCCTCTAGAATATGTTTAAGTAGCGAGCCACTGTACTGCAGTAAGTAAAGGAAGGGGGTCGCAGTCGCCGCCATAAAAGTACACAGACACAACTCTTTCCTCCAAGATATTTATAAGTAGCGAACCACTACGTTGCAGAAGGAGCTCGGGAGGCTCAGCTCCGTGCCATGAAAAGTACACAACAACAACTGTTTCCTCCGAGACATTGATCAGAAGCTATCAACTAAGCAGCAGGAAGAAAAGTGGAAGCTTGGGGGAGCAGCCCTCGCCAAAAAACTACGGATGTAAAACTATTTCCTCCTATACATTGATAAGTAGCGAACCACTTTGCTTCAGCACGAAAAGACGGGGGGGGGGGGGGGGGAAGTACCTACTGAAATATATATGGTTTAGCAATTTTTTAGGGTTCCGTACCTCAAAAGGTAAAAAAGGAACCCTTATAGGATCACTTTGTTGTCTGTTTGTGTGTCTGTCTGGCAAGACCCTTTTTCTCTGAAACGTGTGGAGGTAGCTGGCTGAAATTAATATCAAATATTCAAGCCTGCAGTTCCTACAAGCTGTGAAAAAATCAAGCCGACTGGGATAACATAAAGGGTACTTAGTTGTCCTAGAAACTTGAAATTTGGTATGAAGGTAGCTCTTATACTTACTCGTAGCACAACCACTCAGAAAACTCTCAAAATCTTACATTTGTCTTATATGTTATTATATTTGTATTACTGTCTGTATATGTCACAGACCAATATAAAATGACCCCACATTGCGTATATTTTGCTTAGGAACAGTCAACTTAAAATACTGGGGAAAAGCAGTGGAATCTTTGTACGGAACCTTCGTGCACGAGTCCGACTCGCACTGGTCCGGTTTTTTTACATCAGGAATATTATAGAAGAAGTTGGAAAAGTACTTAAGAGGCTTCCCTGAGAGGCTGGCCTTGAACGTTTCGCGCCTTACCCCACCTCACTTACATACTAAACAACTTCGTTTTAGTTGCGATATCTATTAAAAATCTGTCTAACTTCATTTTACACAGTCTTATCACAAATAACGCGTCTTTTCGAAAAAAAAATCGTTCGGAATTCCCACCGAATACGTAAATTACTGATTTTAATTTTTTAAATAAGGTACGGCCCTGTACGGCTGCGAGACGTAAGACGCAAAGAGATAGGGAGAGACTGGAGGCGTTCGAAATGTGGTGCTGGTGAAGGATGGAGGGGATTAGTTGGACCGAGAGAGTTACCAATGAGAGGGTCTTGGAAAGAGTTGGGGAGGGAAGAAGTATTTTGAGTGTGGTAGAGACTAGGAGAGGAAAAATGGTGGGCCATTTGATACGACACGACGATTTGATACTGAAAATTATAGAAGGAAAGATAGAAGGAAAGAGAGGAAGGGGAGGGCCGAGGATAGAGTATTTAGATCAAATAAAAAAGAAGATAGACGCTGTGTCGTATCGGGAGGTGAAAGGACTTGCATTGGAAAGAACGGATTGGAGACAACTGCATCGACAAGAGTAGCACTCTTAAATAAGATGATGATGATGATAATAAAGGCCTGTCTCCAGCAGTGGGACTTAAAAAGGCCGACGATGATGATTAAAAAAAAACCGGATAAGTGCGAGTCGGACTCGCGCACGAGGGTTACTTACAAATATTTTAACGCTTTTCCCCAGTGTTTTAAGTTGTCCAGTGTTAGCAGAGCCCTGCTCCTAAGAAAAATGTACGCAGTGTGGGGTAATCTTATATTGGTCTGTGAAATCTACAGACAGACATAAAAATTTAAGATTTTGAGAATTTTCTGAGTGGTTGTACTACGAGTATAATAGCTGCCTTCATACCAAATTTCAAGTTTCTATTACAACTGGAAGTACCCTTTAGGTTTTCAGTGTACGCCAGTTTGTATTTGTATGGAAACAACCTTATTCATGACTGTATCTATTGATTGCGTTGACTTAGAAGTTTGATTTTTTCACAGCTTCAAGGGACTTGATATTAATTTTAGCATGCAACCTCCACGCGTTCCAAAGAAAAAGGGTCTTGACAGACAGATGGAGAACAAAGTGATCCTATAAGGGTTCCGTTTTTCCTTTTGAGGTACGGAACCCTAAAAATGATTATCAGCCAACATATTTTTCTATTTATTAGAATATGTTCCAGAAACAAACCACCTTTGCTCAAATATTGGTGAGCAAGAGCTGAGCTGAGTTAACCCGCTATCAATTTCAATCAGTGTCGGTCGGCCGACAAACGGTTTTGGGCGCGGCGCGTCCCACGGCCGCCGTCGCCGCCGTCGCCGCCCGCCGGCGCGCGATCAAAGGGGCCAACGAGCCTCATTTATAAACCTGACACGTGTTGATAGATATTGCTTGTATAGCCTCGTATCTGGTTCGATTGATCTATGTATGTACAGTCGCCAAAAACATGAATGACGATTCTAGTCGCAATCGCAAGGAAAAAAACAAAACACATCGCCTGAGAGCCTGACCTAGTCAAATTATACATCTAAGTAGCTGAAGGTTTGATTCATTTTTTTAAACGACCTCATGCGGGAAAGTACTTATTTAAATAATATCTAAGAGAAAATTTAAAAATCGGTTGACAGCGAGTCGGACGCATGCACCGAGAGTTCCAGTCATCCATCATCTAATAATGTTTGTGCTACTTTTCAATGTAGCACATGCGGACACGCGGAAAGCGCCATCTTTTGTCATTTAGTGGCCCTAATTTAATTTTTGATGATTTCTGAAATACTATGCTATTTAGAGACATCGTTTTATACACATTTCTTTACATAAATGTCTATATAATCGTTCCACGATAACTCTGCATAAGATATTAAGGCGCTGTGTGTAGCCAAAGTGTCATTTTAGAAATTATAGATAAAATACTTACTCAATTATTTGAACAGTGATTTTTTTATATGTATATCTTCAGTTCATTAGCTAGTAAGTAAGTAAGTAAGTAAGTAAACACTTTATTGTACAAAAAATAGGATAAAACACAAGTTACAACAATAACATTTCAGTACAAAGGCGGACTTATCCCTTTAAGGGATCTCTGCCAGTCAACCTTTGAGTGGTGGCTAGTTTTTTGTTAACGCGAAAACACGATTACTAAAACAAATCTCGATAGATTTTATTTTTGAAAAACATGCTATTTGTTTTTTATTTTCCAAATATCTCAAAAGCCAGTTGAAACATTGAAACAAAACTTATTTGGTTACTTAGCTTTTTAGTAAGTCTAGTTTTGTGTATACCACTTTTTCAATACGTTGAATGTATAATTTTTAGCATTTTTTTTCCTAAAATCGGCTACCGCGCGGCATCGCATCATAGCGCCCGCCCTTCTGTTGGCCGTTCAGTCGACCACTGTCAACGACGGTTCTGTGTTTCTTTTTATGGCGCGCAAAAATTGTTTTAGATAACAAATAAAATGGGTAACCGCAGTGGAAAAAAGTTCATAGAAAAAGGCAACGCTTGCGTGAACTACGGGAACACATCAGAAAGATAAGATCACGAAAACGGCGAGTAACTACCATACCTACCTACCTCAGAGTTAATTCTGAAATACGGACACCTTTACAGAACGAATGTAGTGCGTCGAATCCGAGCCTAATGAATTTTCTGTATTGAATTTTAGTAATTATGTCTTGAGTCTCATTCTCATCTCACGCTCGCAAATCTCAGTTTTATACATAATATCAATATTTTTGTTGTTTCTTATAATATACATGAAACAGATATTACAGTGTCATTGCAAGTTAATTAAAAGCTTGTAAAATCTACTCACTATGCCCAAAGTCGGCGTTATGTCCGAAGGTATAGGTATAATCAAATATATATTATAGACTATAGAGGTTACCTGTAGGTATACACAGTAAAATTTTAGTGATTGTTTTCCCGCGGCATGGTGATTTAGTCTCGATTAATTTTTATTAATAACCATTCTGACTAGAGTCAAAAATCGGTAGATTTTACAATTGAGAAAAACGAGCCTATGATATCCAAGGTAGTCTGTCAAATTTCAAGTCTTGATCTCCAGTGGTTTAGGCTGTGCGTTGTTTGTCAGTGAGTCAGTAGCGTTCTTCTTTTATAGGTAGGTACCTACTTATAGATTTCAAGTTTGTCTCTGTAATTCGATAGAACTAGGAGAAGTGAACAGAATTACTTAGTATTACGATATTTTCATTTCCAGTAAAACCAAAAATCTCAGCTAATAGAAATCGGTTCACTTAAAATGATAGGCTCTCAAAGTAAAGTGTCATTCTATGGAACTTGCTAACTATGTAAACAAATAGCCATAGTAAATTCATCATTCAGAGATAATTTCAATTTGGCGGTTTGTTTACATAGTTAGCAAGTTCCATATACAGTATGACATTATAATAACTATGTAATAAATTGCTTTTGTTATGATTAATCTTTATTTTTGTGGACCTCTATGTCCGTTATTGCCGTATGAAATTTTTGTTCTGCTGGTAATCCCGTTAATACGTGCAGGTAATTCCGTTATTTGCAATAAATGCCCATTCCCTACAGGATTAATGTTTTTTTTTAACTAATGATATGTGATCTGAAATAGAACATCATTAAATTTTAAATAAAATAAAAAACTTTTAGCTAACTGGGGAAGATTGGGGACATTCGAGCCGGCACCAACGTGTAAAAGGCTGCGAGAAAGTCCAGGAACTGAACTAGCAAGTTTTAAGGAGGAAATGAGGGAAATGATTAGCAAACTTATGATATCCCAAGAAAATGAACTTAAAATCATCACCCCTGCTCTGCTCCAAATAAAAGAGTCGAATGCAAACATAGAAAATTCTATCGCGTTTCTCGCAGCACAAAACGAGGAACTCAAAAAGAAAGTAGATAAACTGGAACATGATAAAAGGGAAGATAGGGAATACATAAATTTACTGGAAGAGAAGATTGAGGACCTGCAAAGAGATAGCCGGAAGAAAAATTTAGAAATAAAAAATGTACCGAAAATTGAAAATGAGACGCGCGGAGATTTAATAAATATGGTCGTCAAGCTCTCTGAAGCGATAGACTGTAAAATTACATCTGCGAATATATCTGACATATACAGAGTTAGTGGCAGAAAAGAAGGCAAGCCAAAAACTCCGATCATAGTTGAAATGTCCACTACCTTGCTTAAGACAGACATCTTGCAAAAATGTAAACAACATAACCTCGGCAAGCCGCATGACAAGCTATGCGCCAAGCACCTTGGCTTTACTACCAAAGAGAACTCCCCAGTCTATGTCTCGGAGCAATTGACAGCTAAGGCGGCCCGCCTCCGCTTTTTAGCGCGCGATCTAGCAAAATCGAAAAATTACATTCACTGCTGGACCACGTTTGGACGAGTTTTTGTGCGTAAAACTGATACGTCACGTATAATCCTTATAAATAGTGAGACACAAATTCAAAGTCTGTTCCAGGAACCCTGACTTTCGGTGACTCTAGTGTTGGGTGACTGTGCTTGCGGCTTTTGTTCGATGACTGCTGAACTGTATCGATTTTTGTACTGTAATTTTTTAATTTTTTCTCTCTATAATTACCTGATTGTAAACATATGTTTTGTATGCAATACTCAATACACAACATACACACTCTCATACCTAAATAACATAAAACATAACGTAGATTTAATTGAAATATATTCACACACACGCACACACATGGATAACTTAAAAACCAACTCATGTTTTATTAATATATGCTGACACTCACGCACATATTATAAATCAAACCTAAAACCAAATAGACAAATACTAAACCCATCAAACCAACTTATGCCTGTACCTTTAATATTCCCTGAAATGACAAATTATTTTAAACACTCGAGATCTACACAATCTATAACTGTACATTTGAATAATGGATAGTACCATCACTACTTTAACCCAAATTCATGAAATGCACATAGCTGAATCCATAAACTGTAAAATTGATGAAATCCCAAATCGTACTAACTTTCAGCAATCGGACTTCATAATTGTTTCACAAAATATTAGAAGCGTATATTGTAATATGGACAACCTGCTCACGACCCTGGCCCAATTCAAATTTAATATTGACGTAGTAATACTTAGCGAATGTAGACTACACCAAGAAAAACCTGTCTCTTCTCTAGAAAATTATCAAGCTTTTTATACAACCAAACAACTTAATCAAAATGACGGTGTCGTAGCTTACGTTAAGAATACACATAAAATAAAAGTACGTGAAATAAATCTAACACATGTCTCTTGTCTAGAAGTGACAATTTCAAATATGAAAATAAATGGCATTTACCGATCGCCATCCATTAACAATGCGGATAACTTTATTACTAGCCTAAATTCCTATTTAGAAACAATAAAAGCTTTCGAGACTGTTATCATAACTGGTGATATCAATATTAATATTTCCCTTAATAATAATGCACATGGTTGTGAACAAAGCAATAAATTAAATTGTATAAACATGCTTGCAACACATGGACTACTTCCCGGGCACCAACTACCCACACGGCTGAATTCTTGCCTCGATCACTTTATGATAAAAACTAGCAAAACTACAAGGAAGGCAAATATATTTATTCTAGATACAACCATAACTGACCATGCGATGACTTTATTAAAGCTAAGTGACAAGAACATGAAGCCAATTCTCCAAAACACTAAAACAAAAACTGACTTTGCTAAAGCGCTTATTTCCCTCGCTAATGTTGATATCTCTGAATTGTGAACTATTTCTGATCCTAATATCCTAACAGACCTCTTTATAAGTAAGATAAAAACATGCTTAACACAAAACACTACAATTACGTTAATACCAAGAAATAATCGTATAATTAAACCTTGGATAACTCCAGGAATACTCCGCTGTATTAGAAACAGAAATAACATGCAGAAAAAGCTTCGTTCTGACCCAGATAATACAATATTACAAATCACGTACAGAAGGTACAGAAACTATTGTAATGGTCTCATCAAAAAACTGAAGCGTAAATATGACCGGGAACAATTAGCTCTGGCAAGCAAAAATTCAAAAACTCTATGGAAAACAATCAATAATATAACTAATCGCGAATTGAAAAATAACGACAACTTAGAATTATTAGATATGAGAAACTCACCACATGAATCTGTTAATGCAGTGAACAAGTATTTTTCCGAAATTGGGAAGTCTTTAGCAGAAGATATCCTATCAAGCAATGCTCCGCGCAAAACAAACATTAACAAATGCCCAAGATCTTTAGCTTCCTCCTTCGTACTATCTGAAGTTGACCCGGGTGAGGTACTTGTTATTCTGCCAAATTTGAAAACTAGTAGTGCTCCTGGCTGGGACAAGATACCCACAGAATTTCTCAAAATGGCTAGCTGTATAGTGATTCCTGTTTATAACACACTTAGCTAATCTATGCTTTAAGAATGGCATAAAAGAAGCCTGAAGCACTAAAACAAGCTATCATCACTCCTGTTTACAAGGGAGGAACCAGAGACAACGTATCTGACTACAGGTCTATATCTGTACTACCAACCATTTCTAAAATCCTAGAGAAACTTATAAACAATAGATTAATAAACTACTCCAATAAATTTGACATAATTTCTAAAGCTCAATATTGATTTAGACAGGGCCTGTCAACTGAAGATGCAGTTACAGCCCTTTCATCTCTAATTATAGACAAAGTAGATAAAAACAAAAAATGTCTTACGGTATTCCTAGACCTTAAGAAGGCTTTCGATACGGTCTCGATTCCAACCCTTGTAAACACACTGGAAAACATTGGCATAAGAGGGGTTCCCCTTATTCTACTAAAAAGCTATCTTGTTCATAGAAGGCAAAGAGTTAAAATAGGAGACCACCTAAGTGACGAGTGTAGCATAACTTACGGGGTTCCCCAAGGTAGTGTCCTAGGACCTACCTTATTTTTAATTTACATCAACAACCTATGTAACATGAATATCGAGGAGGGAACCATCTTTGCCTATGCAGACGATACAGCTGTGGTATTCTCGGGAGACACATGGGATGATGTTCGTAAATATACAGAAATGGGCCTCGTCAGAATTGCTGAATGGTTATACACTAATCTCCTTACATTAAATGTTAACAAGACAAACAATATTTGTTTTACTAACTACAAAACAACTCAGCCAGAGGAAAATTTCAAAATTAAAATCCACTCGTGTCACAATTCAGCACAATCAATTTGCTCCTGTACAACTATAGCTAAGGTAGACTGTACAAAATATCTTGGGATCATGGTGGATCAGCGACTTACGTGGCACGCACACGCTGAACTAATCATGAGCAGAGTTAGAAAACTAATCTGGATTTTTAGGAACTTACGAAACGTAGCTTCTATAAACTTACTTAACCAGATTTACTTATCATTCGCTCAATCAGTATTGATGTATTGCATACCAGTTTGGGGCGGCGCTACAAAAACTAAGTTCCTGGAACTAGAAAGGGCGCAGAGGGCTCTAATTTAAAATAAATTAAAGTCATGTATTCTAAACCACGCCTATTCCCCACTAAAGACCTATATGAACTGTGTGGTTTGTTAACGGTTAGAAAACTGTATATACTAAACGTAATCCTGAGAAGACATAAAACAACTATGTATAGGTTGAATAAAGTACAAAAAAGGAGAAAAATAAATGTTATATCAACTTCAAGAGTGAATACTGCCTTCGCAAGAAGGCAATACTTTACGCAATCAGCTAATCTCTACAATAAAAAAAATAAAGAAATTGACATTTATTCATCTACCTTACATGAGTGTAAAACTAAAATAAACAAATGGCTAAAAACAAAAACTTACACTGACACTGAAAACCTAATAAGTACTATATAGATTAAATTAACATTGAATGAACTCTGCCGAGCGTTCACACACGCACACACTCATAAGCATTCGCCCACGCATACAAACACATACACACACAACATTCCAAAATGTTTGGTTTGTTTACATAAATAGTATGTAAGTAACTTTACTTTGAGAATAGATTAATATTATATACTTACTTTTCTTACTTGTTATATTGAAAATAAAATCACTACTGTAAATCAGATACCCACATTGGAGGAGCGGTGTCTCTTAGCACAGGTATCATGTTTACTTAAAAAGTGGCACCAACCTATGTTACAATGTGTCTTTAAGCAAACGAATAAACTATTTTTTTTTTATTATAGTCAACTAACGTTTCACCTACCAACGTCTTGCAATAGGTTAGGTTAGGTTAGTGTTACGTCAAGGCGCGAAGCCCCTCAAGCGCGCGGAGTTGGAGCTCCGCGAGCGGAGCTCCGTCGACACCGTCCAGAAATTGGGTTTGAGTAAGTATAATATTATATATACACATTTGCTCGAAAATTTTAGAAGTCCGGCTTAGAAGTCCAATTTAGAAATCAATAAGCAAAGTGCTATAAAATTACAGAGTTTGAGTATAAATTTAACACTGCCCTGCGTTTCGTTACACAGAAAGTAATTTTTATGGAACAATGTTTAGCAATTGACATTTTGCAAAATAACTGATTTTAAAAACAATTTACTTGTGAAATGAACATTTTAAAAATAGTAATTGGCCATTCCATATGTTTGTCAAGCGTTAACGTTTTTAAATATATAGTTGTGGTGTATTTATTTATAAAATGAGCATTTGTTGCAACAGCATATTTGTGAAATGAATAGTATATGAAACGTTGGTTGTGAAATGAACTTTTGTTAAACAAGTTTCGGTAAAACATTAGTGAACCCCGAGTCGCACTATAAGGGTTCCTAAAATACTTAAGTTAAGTCTTTATTGACTATTATTACTATTATTAGCCCGTTAGGAATGGGAACCCGAATACATAATTACAGAGTTCTCAATTAGTTATATTCTATCTAGTTCTTTATTTTCAAAATACTTGGGTAAACATTATCTAAAACTGTTCCAAATTTCAAGTTGATGTCGATAACATTAGTATTAGTAGTTCCAGATATAAACAGCTGTGACGGACAGGCAGACTGACCGAGTTACACCATAAGAGTTCCTTTTACAATTTTAATTCGGAACTTTGTTGTATTTGTTGTTGATGTTTCTGTACAATATACCTACATATATCAGACGATCTGCCCGTTGCATTATGAACCACGCGCATCAGTCGCTATGATGCAAATATTGTGCATTCGGATTCGAGCCGCATTGCGCCGTGGCCCGCGCCGGCGCGTCTGCCCCGCCGCGGCTCGACCAATCCAAGCGTGTACCGAATACCGACTACCCAACTGCCATTACCTTAATAAAACATCTGATCAACAACGGTCTACATTTGCTTACTTAGTTAAGAAAAAAAGGTATGCTCTCGTCCATCGAACAAGTTTAAATTATTTGCGACATCCAGTTAAATATTTCGTAAGTGGCTTAACCGACTTTGATTTGATCATCAATCAGGTATTCGTCCCGGTAAAAACGGTTGTTTCAAAAGTAGAATAATAGTATTAGGTATCAGGGGGGTGTCACTCCTCAAGAAGTGTCACTCCTACTTAGAGGAGGACTATGGCAGTCGGTCAACTGCCGCTCGGCTGACTCGGCTCGCACGCTAGCCGCGTAACGAGTAATTTTTGCGACGAGTCGAAATTAATCGCTTGCACTAGTCGTCACTTGTTTGCGCAAGGAACACTCGCCATACAGGGTGTTAGGTAATGAGTGGATAATCCTTGAACTACGGATAGATGGCACTTAGGACGTTATAATATAGGTTTAATAAAAGTTGCACGGTTTCCAAAATATTTGGTCTTTCAGGTTTTTTTTTATTTAAATGAACATTCTTGTTCAATCTTTTGATCATAGCACCATTTAAAAACTAATTTAAAAATACGTATTTTTGCTCAATATTTTTGAGCACTTGTGTTATCAGATAGATAGTTTTGTGAGAATACGTTGGATTAAAAAATATATAATCGCAAACTTAATTTCTGGGATTTCAATCGTACCTATATTGATCAAACTTTCAGCTCTTATGCTGAAAAAAATAACACACTACCGTCTAGTTGCCGATAAGCTTAAAAAACATGCCAATTTAATGACCACTTCAAAATGGTAATTACCTTTTGAATTTAAACTCAAAATGTCAAAATAATAAAAAAAATACAAGCTCACCCGCATTTTTACAGATTTATTTTTTTGTATCCCTTTCGTAGAATTTCAAATTTTTTGTTGCAAAAATAACATTACTGGCGACTTATTTAAATGCCATTTATTTCAAATTTTATAAATATGTCGACTGCTTTTTTTTCTAAACCGGTTTTGAATTTCGCTATTATTGCGTAAATATTCGTTTGCGAAATATTTAGCTTTACAAATACAAATATCTTTATTTTCCTTAAAATGAGGTACAGAAAGGTTGTTGAGACATTTTGTAAAAAGGAATCACTCATTTTACAAGCAACAAAAAAAAGTGACTAAAAGGAAGGCACAACAATGATTTAAAATTCTAATAAATTACTAATAAAATTGTCAAAAGTAAGATGCTAAATTTATAAATGTCAGGCCAATAACAGAAAAACATACCAAAACAATAATTTCAAGGTCACAGTACTTAAATATAAAAATAATCAGTAACTCAAATAATAATTATAATAAAATGTCACGGAAAATACTGAAAATAAAATAATCACAACGTTACATAATCCAACACAGTAACAAATTATGGACCACTGTAAGTATATTATATTACATTATTACTTATAATAAATCTAATGGTTAACAGCAACTTAACATTTAAAATAATTAAAATATTCATTAATAGAGTAAAAACATTCTTGTATTAACCAATTTTTTAACTTTTTTTTTAATATTTTAATCGGCAAGCTTTTTATATCGTCTTGTAAATTTTTGATTGATAATTCGATCGTTAATTGATCGTTGATTGTAAATCTCAATAGACATACAATAAGCATTCTTGCCGTACAATTTTGTCTTTTTAACCGGAAACACGAGACGGTTTGGGTATCTTGTGTTAAACCTACATATATCCTTATTTGTTTTAAAAAGTTCAGGTTGTAATTTGACAAATAAGCACACTTCATAAACATACATGCATGGGACAGTCATGAGTTTCAAGTTCCTAAATAGTGGCCTACATGATTCCAGAATACCCACATCACATATTGCTCTAACGCACTGTTTTTGTGCCACAAGCACTCGCTCAAACATGTCTCGAATTGCCCCAAAGAAGAATACCATATCTAAGCACGGAGCAAACATATCCATGATAAGCCAGTATTGCGGTATCCCTGCTGCTAATTTTTGCAAGTCTCCACAAAGCATATGCAAACGAGTTCGCCTTGCCGCACAACTTATTAATGTGACCGCTCCAAGAGCACGCATCGTCCAAGCATATGCCCAAAAATGTAGTTTGACGCGATTCGAATACAGTTTGATATGAAAAACTTACAGTTAATTGGCGCTTGTTGCCATTTTTATTCATTATAAACTGGATATTATGTTGTTACTAAGGTTAATGTTTAAATTGTTTCTACGCAACCAGATAATAATATTACTCATTGTATCGTTGATGGTATCATTGTAAGTCTCGGCATCACGACATGGTATTACAACAGATAATTCATCGGCAAAAAGCGTACAGTCAAATTCTGTTATATTTGGCAAGTCGTTTACATACAGCACAAATAGCAGGGGTCTGATGCTACCCTGCGGCACGCCGACTCCGTTTACTTTTGCAGAGGACTTGTACGCAGTCATGATCTTAGCAGAATTAGTTTGATTCACTTGAACAAACTGGGTTCTTCCACGCAGGTAGTCCCTGAGCCATTCATTTACTACCCCCCTCAAGCCGTACAACTCACATTTAGTTAGAAGTGTCTCGTGACACACAAAATCAAAAGCCCGGTTCATGTCAAAAAAGATTGCAGTTACTGGCATGCTCCTATCCATATAGCTCAAGATTTTATCTGTCAGGGAAAAGGCAGCCAATGACGTAGATTTTCCTTTCTGGAAACCAAATTGCTGGGAAGTAATTATTTCAAACCTATTTAAAAATGACGTTAAACGTTGATGTAACGCCTTCTCAAATATTTTTGATGCAACGGGAATAAGAGAGATTGGCCTGTGATGCTCTACACATTCTTTGCTTCCTTTTTTATGGACTGGTTTAATTAATGAGAGTTTTAAGGGGCTCGGGAAGATACCACTATAGTAAAAGACAAATTCACCAAGTAGCTCAGAACTGTAGAAATCTCTTGTTACATTCCTTTAATATTTTAGTTTGTATCTCATCATAACCTGCGGAGTTAGTAGATTTTAGGGATTTAATAATTTTACTTATCTCTTGCTCATCTGTTGGGACTAAGAACAAGCTAGCGTGATTGGAAATTATCGCCGAGGTATCAAGCCTATAGCTATTAGCAGTGTTTAAATTCGTTAAATTTATGTAATAGTCGTTAAAAGCATTTGCAATGTCCGTAGGATTGGTTATGGTGTCATTATTAATTACTAATTTATTAATACCTGTAGAGGCGTCGATGGAGTAATTTTTGGTTGCCTTTTTAATAACATCCCACGTCGCTTTGCATAAATTTTTAGACTGGGTAACATTATTACAATTTGCAAGTTTTTGAGCATTGTTTATACATCGTTTGCAGTAGTGCATATAGTCCAGTCGGAACTGAGTGTATGATTTTTTTTAAATAAATAAATGTAGTTTTACTTGACACTAAAATCGGTGACAATTGGATACTTAGAACATATTTTAGTATGTGTTATAAATAGTTTTTGAGTTCGCCATACTGAATACTGACCCATCCAAATGGTCCACCCTGCGTGGCTGTGGTGGCAAGCGTGAGTCACGGTGGGGACGGTAATAGGAGCTGGGAAGCCCGAAGTGGCCGGGTCGGATGCGGCGGCACGGCAGGCGGCAGCGGCCGGCCGGCCGGGTCACTGCCTAAACGAACACCTGTGCCTTTTATAAATGGGATCATACGGGAAGTCAAACCAAATGCCGGGTACGCTTTCGTTAATTACACATTTAATATAACTTAAAACAAATCTAAACGAACATCACGATTGAAAAATCTTTCTTTCAGAGCTCCCGTCCAGGCTTCCCTGAGAGGATGCCCTTGAACGTTTCGCGCCTTCCTCCCCCACCTCACTTCTACTAAACAACTTCGTTTTAGTGACGATATCTATTAAATATCGGTCTAACTTCATTTTACACAGTGTCATCACAAATAAAGCGTCTTTTCGCAAAAAAAAAATTTAGAATTCGCACCGAATACGTAAATAACTTATTTTTTTTATATATTATAAATAAAGGCCTGTGCCCAGCAATGGGACGTAAATAGGCCCATGATGATGATGATGATGATGATTATAAAAAAGGTATGATAATAATGTTAAACATGAAACTCCTAGCCTATTAAATTCTCTATACATTTGTGTATGTCACAAGTCGAAGTAAATTATACTTATGATGTAGTGACAGAATATGAATTGCTACTTGAATCAGTGGTTTGCACCGGAGCGTAAGCTTGCGGACCGGTGAACTTCACCGATGATTTGCCGATCTCCGGTGATTCACCGAAGATCTCAGGAGAATTTTGTTGCTTAGCTAAAAATCAAGCTTCTATTCAGATAACGCCCAGCCCAAACCCCTGGACCTAGAAAGCTGAAATTTGGCATAAAGGTTCCTTTTATAATGTACACCCGAGATAAGGTGGTATTTTTCAAAATTCCACCCTTTAGGGGGTGAAAAGGGGGGTGAAGCTATGTATGGCAAAACGTTATTATTAATGTTACGGTCATGAAACTTGGTGATATGTTTTAGAAAGAAAATAAATTAACACGTGTTTCACCGTTTCTAAACATTTCAACCTAGGGGTGAAAAGGGGGTAGAAGTTAGTATTGAAAAAAAATACTTTTTTAAATTACGTTTATGAAACTTAGTAAATAATGTCCTCAAACAAAATAAACAAACACGTTTTTCACCGTTTTTGAAAATTTCGATTCTAAGGGGGAGTTATAAACAACAACAACAACAACAACAACAACTCTTTATAACAACACATAACAAAAAATACCACATAATAAAATGTATTTTATTTGGCTCTATACGTTGTATAACAGGAGAATACCGGTTTTTCGCCGGTGTTTTTTAGCGATTACTTTCACTGGTAGAGTACCAGTGTTTCTCCGGAGGTCTACGCTCCGGTGCAAAATTAAATCACTATCTTGAATATTTACGACTTACTTGTGATGCAGATAGCATAAGTATTAAATAGGAAAAAAAAATTAAACGTGGAAAAACCAGTTGAGATGTTATAGATAATTAATGTATGTATATATATTATTTGTTTTTATAGTTTAAATAATGTACAGTGTGACTCTAAAAAGCAGCCATTTCAGCGTCTGGCTCAGGGGAGCCCCTTAGTTCTGCGGTTGAGTCGGATTATTATTATTATTGTTGGTACGGATGTTCGATCACGGGCCCATGGGGTCCCGGTCATTTGAAAGGCATAATGGAGCCGAAGTCAATATGAAGAGGTCTTTGGTACCATATAAATATGAGATGAGATGGGCGCACCTATAGAGGTCTATCCTATCCCCTAATTATTAGCCTGATCTGTCCCACTGTTGAGCAAAGGCCTCCTCCCAATACTTTCACTGCTTCCAAAGGCAGTACGAAGTATGAGTTCAAATTATGCCGGGTCACGGTGCAGCGTGCGATGGAATCGTTTCGAACACGGCGATAACCTCGCGGGGGGAGAGGGGGAGGGTGTAAATGTCTGGCTCTACTATGAGACTGATTAGCACAACCGCCTTATCATTAGTTCATTAATTCCGCGACGAGGCTCGGCTGCACACACCGAATAAGTACAAGTTATTATACCTATTCCATGGGACACTTTTCACTTTAGTAAAAAAAAAACCCGGCCGCGAATCGCGAAGGGTTCCGTACCATTATCTATAAAGACGGCTAAAAAATCATGTCTGTTGTATGGGAGCCCCACTTAAATATTTATTTTATTCTGTTTTTAGTATTTATTGTTATAATGGCAACAGAAATACCTACATCATCTGTGATAATTTCAACTGACTAACTATCACGGTTCATGATATACAGCCTGGTGACAGACGGACAGACAGACAAAATAGGGTCCCGTTTTTACCCTTTGGATACGGAAGCCTAATGAGGCACAAATGTACCCCGAAAGGGGTATTTTGCGGTTTTACGGTTATATCTCGTTAAGGACAAACTTACAATATCGAAAACTGTTCTTCATAAAAGCTGTAGGGCATTTAATCCTGCATAGAATGAGGTCAGGTTCATATTTTTTGGACTATCCATTCTCATATTAATGCTCAACAAAGTTAAGCGTATTTCACTTAAGAGCAAAAACAAATACTCGGATTAGTTGTTCCGACTAGTCGTCTCACTAAGTAGACCGAAATAATCATTTGGAGGGGCGAGCCATGTTATCGTAATTTATCTCTTATTTTTATGAAAAAAAAAACGTCTTAATTTGTGTTTTTTGGTAATGGATGCGATTCTACGTGCACATCGCCTAAATAGCCTAAAACTAAATTTTCTAATTTTTAGTTAAAATTTAGACGGCCGATTTAACAAGTGCTATTCCAGAATGTCAAGCTGACTAAATTTAGCCTGGTTTTATCCGTATCCTAAAATTTCTAATTTAATTGAGCGTGTTGCTACTTCAAAAAATAAGTGAACGAATGAATGAATTAAATTCGTCAAAATGTATGGGATCGTATTTTCTTAAATTTGAATGGGCAACATTTAGAAAATGGCTTCTGGCATCGTGTTTATCGTGTTTTGCGGGTGGTAGACCTTGTGCGAGGTCCGTCCGGATCGCTACCACCATCTTACTCGTTAATCCTGCCGCTAAGCAGCAGTGTTTGCACTGTTGTGTTCCGGTGTGGAGAGTAAGACAGCCGGTGTAATTACGGGCACAAGAGGCATTTCATCTTAGCCCTCTAGGTTGGCAACGCATCCGCAAACCCTCCGGAGTTGCGGGTGTCTATGGGCAGTGGTGATCACTTACCATCAGGTAACCCACTTGCTCGCTTGCCTTCCTCGTTGTATAAAAAAAAATGTCTTGGAGGAAAACCATCTTGGAACTCCTGGGTCGTGTTTTGTAAAGCTACAAGTTACAATTCACAAGCGGAAGTCTCATTCTATCACCTTTCGTTAGAAAGAGACTTCCGCATGTAATTTGTAAGTTGCAGTAGCGCATCCCCTGCACACAAAGTTTAGTGTCCACTACGTGTTGGCCCATATCCCGCGACAGCCTAAGCAATTTCCGAAACTTCTGCTCAGACCGGTCAAACGGGTTAGATTCATCTCGCAACCTCTTCAAATAATTTTTTTCACCCTCACCCTCGATATACTCCCTCTCTTCGGCCACCAGAGCAGCTATCACGTATTCGTCATCCATTTCTAATGAATAATATAGTAAGGAATCGATCCGACACAACTAAATTTTAAGCAATCGGGGTTTAAAGGGACTATTTTAGTCGCCGCTAAAATTAGGCAGTTTAGCTTGACTTTTGCCTAAAAAGGACATGCAAAGAATAGCATTTAAACGGCTAAACCTAAATTGAATAGACCGCCTAAAATAAGAAACGTCAGATTCAAATTGGCCTTGTCATTTGATTATGACAGCTGCTCATGGAATAGCAAAGGGACTTAGCGACGCCTAAATATAATTAGGAATTTTAGCGGCTGCTGTAGAATCGGGTCCAATATCATCTAAATTAACCAATCTATCACTAAAACAGTTTTAACAAAAGTTATAGAGGACTGAACTCTGCGTTTGATGATATCAAAAGTAATTTTTACGGTCCATCCGGTTTCATATAATTCCACCTTAAAGTTCTACCAACACACATTGCTTAGATAGGCTTGAAGGTGAAGGCTTCTCAATAAAGCAAACTAATGAAGACAAGTGATTGTTGCCACAGCCCTAGATGAGTCACATATGAGAGGGGCGTGGCAGTTGGTGAGGATACGGACCTCCTTATTATGTTCAATGCCCTAATCTCACCATCGGCAAAAATGTATTTCTTAAAACCTTTAAGAGGAACGGCTCTATCAAAATCTGGACCCGACATCTTCAATCTGGCAGACAACATCAGAAGGCCACTTTTATTTCTCCACTCCATAACCGGATGTGATACCACTTCAGCATTCTTCAGGCAGGGTAAGAAAAAGGTGGTCAAGCTTAAAAATTAAAGATGAAAGTCTTCCGGACGAAATAAAACCTTTCTTAGAGCATTGCACTCAAGCCGAAGCTGTTGCCGAAGCTATTTATGTTAAGCACGCGATTTAATCACGTAATTCTGATCCTCTAATTCTGGTCCAGGCTGGGACCGTCTCCGTAGGAGGGAACTCTTCAAGGGTTAATGGTATCGACTTGAAGCTTTAAGTATATATGTATAGTTAAAGTTTCAAGTCGATGCCATTCAATATCCGATGAGAATGCAAGTACAGTCAACAAAAACTACAGCCAGAAAAAAAACTTTGCAAAATATCCCACCAAAAACATATGCGAAAAAGGGAGCCAAGCCATACTGAACATAAGAGGTGAAATCTAAACGAGTGCCGCATTTTATTCAAGAGGCTTCCCATCTTAGTCATATGCAACTTGGCTAGTTTTAATTCATCTTCAGGGCAATACAAATAAAATTTAAATAATAATAATAAGCGTTCAAAACGTTATGTACGAATATTTGGCTATAAACCTAGTCGTATAGTATGTTATAAATCCTAAATATTCACAACCACACCAAGTAAGCCATCCGAATATTGACATATTATTTGTCTGCACAGTTGTCATCGTTATTGAGTCACCATAAAGATAATGACTGTGCGCGGTCCGTGTTAAAGAGACGAGGACCGCGAGATACCTGGCGCAGGCAGGCGCAGGTAGCCTCGCGCCGGCTACAATGGCATTCCGAGCATCCGAATGATTCCAAATTCAGCGCGCGGCGCCCGCTCGCTGTCACTGCCCACTTTGCCAACGAAGCTAAATTGCAAATCTATTCACCACACCGAAGTATTCTTTAGTTTGCTTACTTCTGTCTGCCGTTTAAAAAAAGTTTTATCATTTCAACTTGTTTTTATCTACAAATTTTATATAAAAAGTCGTTATTATAAATAAATTGCTAGCTACATACTGGTTTATTATATATATATTAATATGAACAGCAACATGAACATTAAGCTGCATGTGTATTAAACGACTTGTTTTACAGCCAGGCGAGCTCTAGGTATGTCTAATACTTCATAATGTCATAGAAATATCTGCCGTCGGTGGTGCGTTGGCGGCGCTAAGCATCGCTACCGGTTACCGGTTACTGCTTCCATTAGCTTTAGCGGTTGCCAGCTCAAACCCCGCGAGCACGGGGCACTGAACTCGATAGCATGCTGCTGCCAGACTGAATTCCCCATCTTCGAAAAATTTCTGCAATGCTCTGGCTCTGGAGCAAGAGATTGTAATTTGCCGATACGAGTAACTTTTGTATTAGTAAGGTATTTTCCTCACTTTGCTTAAGTCAACATAAGATCCAATCAACCGGTCCGGGTAATGTCAAGCAAGACACGAGGGAGTCGGTTAATCTCCTACTAGTCCTAGTACATAGTTACTATTACTAATTTATGATCAGGTTGGACGTGTTTAGTGCAGTGAACCAACAAGCCCTCCCCACTCAAAGCGACTGGTTCCATTTGTAGGTGTATCGGCGACCTCCCGCACCGACGGGAACAATGAAAGTGAGAGAGGGCAGGAATGCGTGCGGGGCGCGGGGCGCGGGCTTGTTCCCGGTTCCCAGGCGAGGAATTCCAGCACGACCAACAAAGCCTAAGCGCCGCCATTCACCCCTGCCCCCGCCCCCCGCCCCCTCCCGGCTCGCACCGCCACCTCTTCTACCGGTCCCGTACAGCCGTGCACCTTATTTTTACTAGCTTTCCCCTAAGTAGCTTTTATGATTGCCGGGATTGAAAACCGATCCTAACCACCGATAATCAAACTTCATATCGCGTGCTTCCATTACTGGTATGATTTCCAAATTGACTCGAAACACACGAAGATTGCACACGAAGGTTTCCGTACCTACCACCGTAAAGTATTTTATAACACTAGGTTGGTAGAGTCGAGGAAATTAATTCCTGACCCACCATAGAACATTTTTGTAGTAAACGCCATAAGTAACGATTTTCCTTGTCAAGCAATGCGATGTCTCTCTATGAAGTATACTGTGAAAAAGTTCCATGATGGGTCAGAAATTAATTTCCTCGACTATAAATAATTTTAAAAACGTTAAATTTTAATTTATTATATTTTTATTATTCGTTGTTACAGAGGCCGTACACACTTAGTGATTTTTACCCGACTGCGAAACGCAAAGGAGGGTAATGTTTTAAGTGTGACTTAAGTGTAACCAAAAAGACTCGTTTCATAAATTGTGTAATTTCTAGCTTTATTATATTTATTGATAATTGGTGACTGAGCACAATAATTTTAAGGGCATACACAACTGATTTGCAGCAAAATATTACATCATGGTACCCTGTCCGAAATTAGTTAGTTTCGAAGACATTGTTCATTTTAATCGGAATTTTCGATTTATACCATACGTCCATTTTTAACCGACTTCAAAAAAAAGGCGGAGGTTCTGAATTCGTCGGAATATTTTTAGGGTTCCTTACCTCAAAAGGAAAAACCGGCCAAGAGCGTGTCGGACACGCCCAGGATAGGGTTCCTAAGCCATTACGAAAAGCCCTCTGGCATAGATACCTAATTTAAAGGTATTTTCATCACACCTATTCGAAACCAGTGTTAGCAGAGCCCTACTCCAAAGCATACGCAGTGTGGGGTCAATTTATATCGGTTACTGACATAGACACACATAATTAACTATTGCTCCCAAACCTGTAAAGCCTGCTTATCTCTGATAGTTTTCCTTTTAAATTCACTATATGCTCTACTGTTCTGATTTTTTTCACATTTCCAAATAAAACAGTTTCTCTGGTAGGGGGGCGGAGATGAGGGGACGACGACACTGGACTCCAACAAAAATGAGCACTTCAAAGCTAAATATTTCGCAAACGAATAACTTTATCGAAAAACCCCCGACATTGTCAACTCAAAGTTCAGTATTTCAAAAACGGGTGAACCGATTTTAACGAAACTTAGCTAAGAACCATCTCGATTAAACTAGCTTTCGATTAAAAAACCGGCCAAGTGCGAGTCGGACTCGCGCACGAGGGTTCCGTAGACAGATTTTAACGCTTTTCCCCAATGTTTTAAGAAGTCCAGTTTTAGCAGAGCCCTGCTCCTAAGCAAAATGTACGCAGTGTGGGGTCATCTTATATTGGTCTGTGAAATCTACAGACAGACATAAAAATTTAAGATTTTGAGACTTTTCGGAGTGGTTGTGCTATAAGAGCTACCTTCATACCAAATTTCAAGTTTCTAGGACATCTGGAAGTACCCTTTAGGTTTTTGGAAATCGGCAATTTGTATGGAAATGGCCTTTTTAATTACTGTATCTTTTGATTGCGTTGACTGGAAGATTGATTTTTTCACAGCCTTAAGGGACCGCAGGCTTGAGTATTTGATATTAATTTCAGCATGCTACCTCCACGCGTTCCAGAGAAAAAGGGTCTTGACAGACAGACATGAGACATTGTCACCAAGTCAGGATCTGATGACGGGATCCCAGGGAAATCGAAGGTAACCCTCAAATTTTATAGGCACGTATCATGTAGGTATCGTTTCATATATATTTGAAAGCTTGTCAAATTCAGGACGAAAAAAATAGAATTATTATGAATAAATAATGGAAAAAAATGCATATAGTGAATATAGTCTACTTTCATTGAATGCCATTTATTTTCCAGTAAGACCTATAAATAATTAATTAAAAAACGACAAAGGCGTAAATGCCGGTTTTACCAGTTTTCGACTTTATATTTGCCAGTTCTCGACTAGGTATTGATTATAAATTCGTTATGTAATAAAAACCCGTACTCTGTTAAAATATAAAATGTATACAACAATGACAACAAAATAAAACACGTAACTAGTTCAAACTTTTATTTATTCATGTTTCTAACTATAGAAATAAAAATCGCATTCTTTACTAACGCTACTTTTATCAGCTAAGGAGATTTCGACACAAAATACATTGTGCGATGAATTTAATGTGATTCTTGTACAAAAACACAAAATAGGCATTAAACTGTCTATTAATTAATTATTTTAATTATTTTTGGGTAAGTACTCATAATTAAATCTATTTCTATGTTGTATTTGTAGTTTATAAAGGTATATTTGTGTATCGTTCCCTGAGTCACAGACGGTTCTGACGGAAAATCAGCGCAGCAGGCGTTTAACGCCTCAGCAAAATGCTGAGTCAGCGACCGTTTCACTTTTGCGAGGACACACTCCCTTGAGAAGAAATGTGTGAAATTGTGTGTATTTTCTTGTATTTGTGTGTCTTCTTGTGAAAGTGAATAAATGTCTTCCTTCTTTCTTTCTTTCTTTAATTCGAATATGGTAGTCGGAATACGGCATATAGATATTACATAATTACATATCCCATTTTTCGATCAGAAAGTTGACGCTTGCTATATTTAAGGCATTTGAAATAATCCGGTCGAAAACTGGCTGACACAATTCTGTTGTTAATAAGATTCTAATTCAAAAATTAGGTTCAATAGTTTCTTTAATACCTAATCTATTATTATAAAGTCGAAAAACCAGAATGGGATAAAAGAAACGCGACAGAGCGAGATGGCGCTCTACAACACCATTTTGACACGTTTCTCCCAAACAACGCATTATTTCTCTGGAATTTTAAAGCAATTCGTTTCTTTGATCTTGGGAATCGCGAAAAACTTGAGAAAATATGATATTGGGTGTGTAAGTTTTGTATATTAAGCAAAATAAAATCGCAAGTTCGAATTTCGAGCCAAAAGCGAGCGATGTATTATCTATGCCAGTGTTGCCGTTCAGGGATAAAGAAATCCGTTCATTATCCTGCATTGAAGTCTACGAAATTTTTTAATTTTATCTATGTAATTTTGTATTGTTAATAAAAAAAAAAATACATTTCCGTTATTTTTTTTTCGATAATATAATATGTATATGACAGACTAATTAGAAATACTACTTCTTAAGTTAATATAATATTCCACGCGGGCGGAGCCGCGGGCGCTCTCTAGTATACATGTCGAATAAGATGCAACTTTACTGGACTCGGCGACGCCAGTTTTCGACCGCAGCGGTCGAGAACTAGGTATTTTACGAAAACGAGGTAGCTAGTTACCTACCGACTATTAATTTTTATACTTTTTCCAACAAAAAATGCAATAACACTTACTTTTATTAATAAACAGCAAAACTCATTATCTATCAATACAAATAACAAACAAATCAATGAACATAAAATTACCTTTAAAAACTTATCATAAACTGTGGGGCTCCTCACTATTTTTAACCGACTGCGAAACGCAAAGGAGGGTAATGTGTTTAACAGCCTATGTAATTATGTATGTATGTAAGTATGTTTGTTCCTTTGTGGCACTCTAGAGACCGAACGCGTCTGGCGATTTTAATGATTCTTACGTCAATCGATTCGTGTTAATCTTGCGAGTGTCACTAAAGACATGAAAGTAATTTAAATCCAACATGGCGACCATCATATTGTGAAAAATAAAAAATAAAAAGTCGACAAACTATATCAAGTGGGGTATCATAGAATAGGTATCTGAAAATCAACTTTAGGTTTCTTTAATATTTATTTTTATTTTGAGTGACCGTTTAGGATCTATAACTGTTTAAAGTTGGTTGGCAACCATTTTCAGTTTATACCTACCTCTATGATTAAAACCGCCTTCAAAAAAAACCTCAGAAAAAAAAACATAAAATAATCCCCAAAAAGCCATGAGTCTTATGGCCTAGCAGAAATATGAAGTCGGTGCTTCATTCCAAGAATATTCCGCTAGCACCGTACCGACTTCATATTTCTGCTAGGCCATAAAACTCGTGGCTTTTTGGGGATTATTTTGTTTTTTTTCTGAGGTTTTTTTTAAGGCGTTTTTACTTTTTGTCAAGATTTTTTATTTCACAATTTTTAGTTACGTTAATGTTTAAAATATTATCCTCCAACTCCTAACCGTTAAGGAGTTGTACCTTCCATCATCACCTCATCAACACGAGAAGATGACTAAGAGACGCAAGTACCTACTTGAATAACTTTCGAAAATACATGAAACACATGATACGTCCCTATAAAATTTGAGGGTTGCCCTCGATTTCCCTGGGATCCCATCATCAGATCCTGACTCGGTGACAATGGGACCAACTAAAAAGTATACCCTTTCAAACAAAAAATATTTTTTGAAATTCTTCGAGTAATCGGGGAACATACATAAAAAAAAATATTCCGATGAATTGAGAACCTCCTCCTTTTTTGAAGTCGGTTAAAAACAAAATTATTTAAAAACAAAAAACCCGACTGCAAAAACAATTAACTAAAGACAAAAACTAGCTCATTGTAGGTAGTTTATACATAGGTAGCTTGAATATTGTAAGGACTGCAGGCGGGGGCAAAAAATGACGAAACAGCATAATAATATTCAAGCTGCCTATGTTATAAACTACTTACTTATAATGAGCTATTTTTCTCACACATCCAATGCGGGCACACGACTCATACGCTACTGTTTTGGCAGTTTGACGCTGATGATATAACAGCTGACCCGATGGTTGCAGTTCAATTTGAGTTCATTTATGCTGCATTTATTTGACGACATCTTGATCACACTTAATATAAAATTGCTAAATTGTTTGCAATAGTTTATAGTTTTCTTATTTTTGGGCCTTAAACGTAAACTTAAGGAATTCCTTACATTTACATTTACCTCTGGTTTGGGATGCGACCTGTGTCGATACAGTAGCACCCTCACATCTCCAGGGAACCACACAAAAAGCTGGTGCGGCGGCAGAAACGGCCGAAAATAGAAAAAAATCTAAGTATCAATCTCTCGGTCCGAATTATAATTTTGTTCCTGTCGGGTTTGAAACTTTGGGTCCATGGGGTCCCAGCGCTTACAAGCTTATTTCTGAGTTACAAAAGCGCTTAGTTGATGCAACTTGTGACCAAAGGGCTGGCAGTTTTCTCTCTCAAAGAATCAGCATCGCTATTCAGCGAGGCAACGCTGCCAGCCTTTTGGGCACTATGCCACGGGGGCCTTATTTAGATTTAATTTAGTTTTAAGTTGTAGTTTATTTAGTTTAAGCTTAGATTTAATGTCATTGTAAATTTACCTTAGGTAGGTAGGTAGGTATTGTAATAACGTATGTGAGTTCCTGAACGGAACTACAACATTATTTTATGTTTAGCTGTGGTCGATCCCTTGCCACACCAACTTAATGGAACACGGACGTATGTATCATACTTTATTAAGAAAGACTAAATAAATAATGTGTTTTCCTCGTATATTGTTTTAATAAACAATACAGGTATATGCTAGGAATATCACGTTAGGTTTAGACTAAACAATTTTTTTCCTCAATTTTATTGTATGCAATAAGTACATTTTAGACAAAATACCTACCTACTTACTTTAGAAATGACCCTAATACCTAGGTATATGTTTCTTTAACTGCATTTAACATAAAGAACCGCACTGCGATCTGCAATGCAAAACTTTTTACTACAAGGTAGGTATTTTAGTTTATACTTAGGTACATAAGTATGTAGTTAGGCATGCGAAACTGCATGACTTGGCATTACTTTCTTACATTTTCATTGGATTATTTTACTACTGGGTGTTGTAAATTATATATCAGTTCAGTAAGTATCTAGGTCCAACAATCCTTTACGTACTTATATATATATTCTTTGCCTTTACTAAAATAATTAATTACTTACCTCTACAGGTATATGTACCTACCTATCTAACCAATACAAGTAAATAAAATAAATGATGTAATTATTATAGAAAGTGTTAGCACCAATTACGTTAATACACCACAGCAAACGTAAAACTGGTTATTTTATAACGCATTATCTTGTTTGTGTAAAAATTCGAACCTGGTTCGTCGCTATCATCAGCTGATGCATTATGCCTCATGAAGAAGTCTTCGGAGAGAGCACAGGAGGAAGCGGCGGCGGTGATACCTCGGGCCCCGGCCAGCGTGGCCAAAATAAACACTATACACCTCATTTTCACAGCAGTTGCACGATTATTTAATAAAATAAGACTTATTTGAGAGAGCCGTTCAGCGTGCGTGTGAGTACGGTAAACACGAAGGTGGTCGCGTGCGCCCGCATCGAAGCGCCGTCCCGGACTGGCCTGGCCGCGGCCGCCGCGCGCCGCGCCGCGCCGCCGCCGCTCCCGCCGCCCGCCGCCTACCGCCTGCACCTAAAAGCCTCTTTCTTCTTTATTTATTCACTCTTCATCTACCTACATTCTTTAGAACATGTTTAGACCAAGCTTGTCCTGAGGTTGAATCTGAGGCAGTGTTCGAAGTCAAAAGTCTTTGACCAGTGTGTGTTGCCAGTGATGACTTACGGATCTGAGACGTGGGCGACAACGATGGGCCTCATAAAGAAGCTCAAAGTCATTCAGAGGGCGATGGAGAGGGCTATGCTCGGGGTTTCTCTGCGGGACAGAAACAGAAATAATGATATCCGCAGTAGAACTAAGTTACTGACATAGCCCGAAGAATCGCGAAACTTAAGTGGCAGTGGGCGGGGCACATTGCTCTCAGAACAGATGGCCGATGGGGTCAGATGGGTCCACCGACCGGGAGACGAGCTGTCTGTAGGCCCCCAACGAGCCTCCAACAAGATGGAGCGACGACCTACCTAGTAAAGATTGCGGGACCGCGGTGGATGCGGAAAGCACAAGACCGGTCTGAGTGGAGAGCCTTGGGGGAGGCCTATGTCCAGTAGTATTATGTATTCTGTGCCAGCAGTGGACGTCAATCGGCTGACATGATGATGATGACGACTTAAATTAAATAATTTTGTGTCATCTTAATTTAAAAACATCCCGACGAATTGAGTACCTCCTCCTTTTTTAGTCGGTTAAAAACGGTTTATTTATTCAATATTCACAATCATTTGTTCATGGCTTTTAGGCGTAAAAAGACTTTTATGCAACTGTAACATAACCGAGGTTATTATACATGAGTGTGTATGTTTATAAAACGAGCCCGAAGGGCGAGTTTTTATAATAAATCACACACACGAGAGTATAATGAGCAGTTATGTACCGTTGCATACATTATTTTTCTACGACTTCATTGTAGAAATAAGAAATATTTTAAAGTACATGCTTTCCGAAAAAGATATAATTAACACCTTTTTTCAATTCACCATTTTATGAAGTTTTCCAGCAGCATATTCTCCGTCACTCTGTGCCATTAGGTATTATAATTTCTTCGGCAGTATTTAACCGAAACAAATCCGATAAAGCTAATTGTAATTACACTTTTTGCATTAACTGTAAAACTCAACCAGCTGACTGACTCGTTTTTTTTTTAAATTTGCCGTGTTTTATAAAGCTACAAGTTACAAATTACAAGCGGAAGTTTCTTTCTAACAAAAGATGACAGAATGAGACTTCTGCTTGTAAATTTTAACTTGTAGCTTTATAAAATTCGGCCCAGATCACACAGAGCAGAGCTAGAATATTAGCGTGTTCTCAGTTACGGAATTTTGCTAAAAATAATCTATATCTAAAAATACTCCTTAATTATGATTGGCTTACAGCTGTTCTCACTAATGTTTAAAAAAAACCGATATCAGAATCGAACTTGATCGAACTTCGCAAGCTTCGATCAGCGAAATCGAGGGCAACCCTCAAATTTTATAGGTATGTATCATGTGTTTCATGTATTTTCGAAAGTTATTCAAGTAGGTACTTGCGTCTCTTAGTCATCATCTCGTGTTGATGAGGTGATGATGGAAGGTACAACTCCTTAACGGTTAGGAGTTGGAGGATAATATTTTAAATATTAACGTAGGTAACTAAAAATTGTGAAATAAAAAAATCTTTTAACAAAAAGTAAAACCGCCTTCAAAAAAACCTCAGAAAAAAAAACATAAAATAATCCCCAAAAAGCCATGAGTTTCATGGCCTAGCAGAAATATGAAGTCGGTGCTTCATTCCAAGAATATTCCGCTAGCACCGTACCGACTTCATATTTCTGCTAGGCCATAAAACTCGTGGCTTTTTGGTATTACGTATTTTATGTTTTTTTTCTGAGGTTTGTTTTGAAGGCGGTTTTACTTTTAGTTAAAAGATTTTTTGAAGTCGGTTAACAAACCTAACCTAACCTATTTTATTAAGTTAAAGTCATTTAACCTAACCTATAGGCAGGTGGTCCTGAAATAAACGTATCAGAGCGCCTGCGCGGATTTTCAAACTGGAGACCCCTGGTCAGTGGTCACCCTTATGTACTTAATTTGCGAGGCCGTATTTTGTATAAAAAAGTGCCACACAAGTTACTCTGGTGTAATTTGTGTGCCACTTTTTCATACAAAAATACTGGCATGCAAATTACACCAGGTGTCTCCAGTTTGGAAATCCACCCGCCTAGTGTAATCGCCGACCAGGCTAAGAAATACGTTTCGATCGCGATCGAGACGTATTTTTTGTGCTTTTTGATTACACTAAGGGCACTGTTGTGAAACGATCGTCGGTGAAATTATCGGATACCACTAAGACCATAATACAGCCATAATATTATCAGGTAGGTATTTGTTAAAAGTATGTCCCTAAATAAAATAAGGTTGCGTTCGAAAACAGAACGCTTTTCCAAAAAATGGGGCAATAAATAAACAGACAGACAGACATACGGACAGTCAAGTGATCATATAAGGGTTCCGTTTTTTTAACATAAAACTACCGTGAGACTCAATCATAGTGAAATAAACGGATCACGACGACAACGACGGATTGTTTACGTCTCGCCACCGGGGTGGCGTGTGCTCCCAGGGGAAGGACTACAGATTAGTCCGAAACAAGTCGAGCTATACTCGACTGACATACGTGAGTGATCCGATCCGAAAGTAAGTACCTAACGGTATTGCATTTTGAACTTTAGGTGTTAGGTCAAGAACACAATTTGGGTCGCCAATTTTTGTTGATTTAGAGATGACTTTTATGTTTCATATTTGAATCGACGAAAATGGTTTCGGAGAAAAAATATCTGTGCAGATTGTAGTTTTTTTTTTTACAAATAACACATTTTTCACGCTTTATGTCTTATGTAGGTACTGCTGTAGTATTATTTTATTTGTGACTATTACCAACTACTTATAGGGGAAGGCGGGGTTCAACGTGCCGATTTTACTAAAATTCGAGATATCACCTACACTATGATAGCTATATTTATTTTTTGTGAACTACCTTATGTGAAGTGTAGTTTTTATAACAATACGCCTACCTGTTGAATATAATTCTTAATATTATATTCAATAGGAATTTATTTATAGAACATATTATACAAAAAGTCAGAGAGGCACAATTAGGTACAAGGGGCGACTTGTGCCGATGGTGAGGTATATGAGCTATTTGACTGTTTTTAGGGTTCCGTACCTCAAAAGGAAAAAACGGAACCCTTATAGGATCACTTTGTTGTCCGTCTATCTATCTATCTGTCTGTCTGTCTGTCAAGACCCTTTTTCTCTGGAACGCGTGGAGGTATCATCCTGGAATTAATATCAAATACTCAAGCCGGCGGTCCCTTGAAGCTGTGAAAAAATCCACCTTCTAAGTCAACGCAATCAAAAGATACAGTCATTAAAAAGGCTATTTCCATACAAATTGCCGATTTCCAAAAACCTAAAGGGTACTTCCAGATGTCCTAGAAACTTGAAATTTGGTATGAAGGTAGCTCTTATAGCACAACCATGCCGAAAAGTCTCAAAATCTTATTTTTTTATGTCTGTCTGTAGATTTATTCGACCAATATAAGTTGACCCCACACTGCGTACATTTTGCTTAGGAGCAGGGCTCTGCTAACACTGGACTTCTTAAAACACTGGGGAAAAGCGTTAAAATCTTTCTACGGAACCCTCGTGCGCGAGTCCGACTCGCACTTGGCCGGTTTTTTTATTTCTCGCCCACCCCATGTGGGATATCGTTGAATAGGTCTTTCAAAAATATTAGGGGTGCTCGAAGATCATTTTTAACCCCCGACGATGTGTGGGGTCAACTTATATTGGTCTGCTAAATATGCAGACAGACATAAAAATTTTAGATTTTGAGACTTTTCTGAGTGGTTGTGCTATAAGAGCTATATTCATACCAAAGAAGTTTGTAGGACGACTGGAAGTACCCTTTTGGTTTTCGGATTTCGGCAATTTGTATAGAAATAGCCTTTTTAATGACTGTATCTTTTGATTGCGCTGACTTAGAAGGTTGATTTTTTGACAGGTTTGAGTATTTGATATTGATTTCAGCATGCTACCTCCACGCGTTCTAGAGAAAAAAGGTCTTGACAGATAGACGGACGGACAACAAAGTGATCCTATAAAGGTTCCGTTTTTTTCCTTTTGAGGTACGGAACCCTAAAAATACCTACTTACCATTATTTCATCTTCACTCTGAAAGGACTGGATAGATTTGATTCAAATTTGGAATGGCTACACCTATAGCAGAGACATTTATCCAGCATTAAAACATAGCTATTTTTTAACGCGGAATATTGTATAGTTCCCTCGGGATAACTGAACTCTACGCTGACGAAGTCGCGGGCAACAGCTAGTAGGTAATATATCCATAGTGCATTAGCTACATTAAAAACGAATGTCATTGATAATTTACTGTAAACTTTTTTTCCTACTTAGGTAGGTACTTGTTTCACTTGTTTGTCCTTAGTAGTTGGTGCTGACCGGCTAAGCGGCTGAGCGGCTGCGCGCGCATGTATCGAGCGCCGCTCCGCCGCGGCCGCACAGCACAACACAACGCGTCCTCGGTCCTCGCAGCCTCGCACGCGGCACGAAGCATTGCAACCGCAACAAATAATTGATAAAAAAAAAACACTTTCAAGACTTCTAGGTCCCGACACGACAGTCGTCAATTTTCAATCAATCATCTTGCAACTGCTTTTTCTAATAACTAATTAAAGCGTAAGTAAAGCGTCTCTAAAGATTTTGAATATTTAGGTATGGTCAGGTTACAAGTAGTAGTAGGTTACATCTATGTGAAAAGGTTCCACGGCGGCTCTATATTCCGGTGTCTATATGTAGTTAGTCTAGGCAGGTAGGTATAGCGTATATGGCTGCTACGCGAATTATCCAAATTATCCACCTTTTTAGGGTTCCGTACCTCAAAAGGAAAAACGGAACCCTTATAGGATCACTTTGTTGTCCGTCCGTCTGCCTGTTTGTCTGTCAAGACCCTTTTTCTCTGGAACGCGTGGAGGTAGCATACTGAAATTAATATCAAATACTCAAACCTGCGGTCCCTTGAAGCTGTGACAAAATCAACCTTCTAAGTCAACGCAATCGAAAGATACAGTCATTAAAAAGGCTACATATTTCCATACAAATTGCCGAAATCCGAAAACCTAAAGGGACGTACTTCCAGTTGTCCTAGAAACTCGAAATTTGGTATGAAGGTAGCTCTTATAGCACAACCACTCATAAAATTCTCATAATCTTATTTTTTTATGTCTGTCTGTAGATTTCGCAGACCAATATAATCCAACACTGCGTAGGTACATTTTGCTTAGGAGTATGGCTCTGCTAACACTGGACTTCTTAAAACACTGGGGAAATGCGTTAAAATCCTCGTGCGCGAGTCCGACTCGCACTTGGCCGGTTTTTATCAGATGGACAACCATAATAACAACACAAGTCGTTATGGTATTAATCGCAGCAGTTTTTGCATTATTTTTAAAGTTAGGTAGGTAAGTAATTTACAGTAAATTCTGCATTGACACATGGGTACCTGTTATTTGACATGGGATATTTGTAATTTATTACCAGGGCCGTGTTTCATAAAGTTACAAGTTACAATTAAAAAAAAAAAAATTACAAGCGTAAGTCTCTTTCTAACAAAAAGTGATAGAATGAGATCAATTTTAACTTGTAGCTTAATGAAACACGGCCCAGGTTGATAATCCAGGTACCGTAAAACACCCTTACTTCGCCTGTCAGGCCTAACTTCGCCTAAAATGAAATTGTTCAAATTTCTACTACGTGTGGCATACACACGTGGCAAGCGCGATCGAGACGTATTTTGTGCTTTTTGATTACACTAAGGGCACAGGCCAAGAAATACGTCTCGATCGAGTTCGCGTTTAACAATTCTCATACTATTTGACACTTGATCGCAAACGCGATCGAGACGTATTTTTTTGTGCTTTTTGATTACGCTAAGGGCACAGGAGGTAGAACTTCATTTCAATGGCGTGTGCCTATATTCACTCAAATTAGATGCGGTAGGCGAAGTTAGGCAAAAAGACAAAACTTCGCCTAATTACTTCGAGCTCGTATTTTAGGCCTTAGTATTAATACGATGCGATTGTTTTTAAATTAAACATAGGGAAAATCATAATACACGCCGTTTAAATATTAGCGTTGCCATAATAAACATGTACATAGTTTAAGAGAATTTTTCACAAAAAGCAGGCGATGATAGGGTGTTTTAGGGTAGATACTCCATTGAGTATCCCTGTAGCGGCCAGCGGCCGGGGGCGCAGCGCGGCGCGCAGGCTCGGGCAGCGGCGGCGACGGACAGCGCAAATTTATCCTTTCGAAACACAGTTGCCATGATACTTATTAGGCTAATGAGACGACTGACACGAACAGTTACTCATTAATTCAATTATTTTCATACAGTACCTACTTAATTGCTTAATTCCTCTCAAAGCCTTTACTGTGTATTGAATTGACTCGACCCGGACCTTAAATATATTTTTCATCTCTCATACTCGGAAAGTGAGGCATATCTTAACTAACATACGGGAGGAAAGTTATGCATGGCTCCCCTAGGGAGCAAAAAAATTTAAAAAAAAAGCGCTGGATGGATGGCTATGACTATAGTGGTTTTGCTGTTCTAATAATTTTTTTTTACACTTTTTTCTAAAATACGGTTTTTTTTCTCTTTATTTTTTTTTTAATGATAGAGTGAGCTTTCTTTGTGTAATTTATCTGTGGTTACGTATTGTAAGATCTGATGTAACTTGTTTTTAGAAAAAATGACTTTGTGCCAAGTTTCTTGCGGCGCATTCTTCTTGGCAATCATGGTCTTTCCGAAAGCGCTGGTAGACTCGAAAAAATTACGTGTAAAAGAGCATTCAACTGCCTATTTGCTGAATAAAATTTTGAATTTTGAACTTTGAATATGACCTATTCAGCCTATACAGCCTGTGGAACAATTCTTGTTTTTATTATTTTTCATTATTGTTGCCTATTATAAAAAGAAAACATGCTTAGGTACCCAATAATTATTAATACAACATTAACGTAGTTTTTTCTAAGTAAATTACACTTAAATGAAAAAAAATACGAAAAAAGTAATTTACATTCATTAAAAAAACACTCGTTAAATGACAATGGTATTGAGAATGCAGCCTATAGAGCCAAACTATAATTTTTTTTTCATTTTTACCATTGTAATTTACTTGTTTTACAAAAAATGTGCTCTAAAATTCGTACTGTTATTAAATGAATAAGTATTGTCTAACTGCTTGATTGAATTTATAAAGTAAAGTAGTTAAATAAAACCTATTAAATAAAGACTCTAACAATAATTATTCTGATCAGCGATCAATTTAGAAAAAATAAAAAAACATAAAAAAAGCATTTTTGTGTTTTGTTCTCTGTGGTCGCGGAGGAGCAAAATTTTTTTTTGTATAATTTTTTTTTAATTTTTTACATTTATGTTTTTTTACTTTCCTTATAGTCGAGATGAAAAGCAGGGTGTTTAACTCTGGGAAAACGCCAATTTCAAACTCTAATTATTGGCACCCTCGCTATGCTCGGGTGCCAAAACATCTCGTTAGAAAGTGGTCCTTTTCCTCCCTCGTTGAACAATCTACTATTATTTACACACGTACCTATCATAAGTCCTTTATAATACGTTCAGAAACTGTAGAAAATGACCGGCATTTCTACAGCCAGTATCGAAAATTCATTGCGACATCGACCCCATCATAGAGTACATACTTATAAATGTGTGTAGATTAATTACTATAACATAGACTTAAATAATATATGTATGGGATTCGCTGTCAAGGCTTATTTAATAAATATATTTGGTATATTTTTAAACACAATAAATAGGTTCAAGTTGCTATCTCTCGTCCGTTGAGCCTCGAGCTCAAGCAGGACCCTTAGTTCCCGACGAGGACCATAAACGTTACGAGTTATAAAAGAGGATGTCTCATTTATTATTGATAAATATTTCGTGCTGAAAAAATGTTGAAAAGAGACTAACGGAAGGCGCCAGTTTTATTTTTATTGAAGGCATTTAAAGGAAGCTTACAATGACTAAGAAGGCACTTTGTCGGCGGGAGAGAATGCCAACCTTTTTTTCTGTGCCGTGTGAATGTAGTAGGTACAGGAAACACTGCGAATTCCTCAGATCAAGGGACAGCTTGGTATTTTTTGAGTCTAAATAATTATTCTGGCAGGATGTCAATAATTTTAAATTTGAGGATTGTAAATTTTCGGTTCGTGGAGAGTTCGGACAAAAGTTTTTCTCGAAGTTTTTCTGATTAAGTACGTAGCCGTACGGGTAGGTACGTAATTATGAAGATTTCCATTTTCTATGTCGCGAAGTGCTGTTTTTTTATATTTGAAACTAGTGTTCCTTATTGTTTTTGTGCAAATCCCTTTCCCTTTTCTAAATTCCAAAATTGCGCTGTCCACGTTTCTTAATTTTTGGGTCCCGCATTTTTGGATTATCGGATTATTTTGATTTAATTGCTAGCTTATAGTTAACTTCCAATGTTTGTATAATTAATAAATAATAAATTTCGTGGGTCAATACTTAGTCCCAAATTAAACAGAGATTGTGTTATGGTATGGGTACTTCGGGTACTAAGTAGACAACGAATAACCATACCTATATATGTATACTAGCTTATGCCCCGCGGCTATGCCCCCGTGATTTTTTAAAGCAGTTAAAATTCTCAACTGATTGAGATGAACTTTGACATATTTATATGTAAATCCAGTAACAATACAATAAACTCGTAGTGAAATTCTGGGCCGTGTTTTATACAGCTACAATAAGTTAGAATTTACAAGCGGAAGTCTCTTTCTAACAAAAGTTGATAGAACGAGAATTCCGCTTGTAAATTGTAACTTGTAGCTTTATAAAACACGGCCCTGGTGGCGCGGACAAGATCGTTTCCACAGGAGGGAACTCTTCAACGGTTAAACGGGTTAAAGGCATATCGGCATGAAAATTGGTACGGATATGTAAATTGGATGACTTGGATGACAGTGAAATAAAAACGGATCACTCACGTATATAAGTCGAGTTTAGCCCGACATGTTTCGGACTAATTCGATGAAAACGAGGGTAGTTGTGTGCCGCTGTCAGCTGCGTCTAGTAGTCGCGCGAGCAGAGCCGCGGCGCGCAGTGTGCGTCTCGCCGCCGCTGGGTCGTGCGCTCCCAGAGGAAGGACTACGAATTAGTCCGAAACATGTCGGGCTAAACTCGACTTATATACGTGAGTGTTTCTTATCGGAGTACACGCGTTTATAAAACAAGTGCATTTTATTTACATAAATACCACCCAGTTGAGCCACCTAAACTTATACAGTGCCTGCTCTACACGTGGGTAATTTAAAGCAGGTAAAAAATAGCTAGTGTAGCGTGGGGGCGCTCAAAAAAAGGTGAGACCAAATAAAAATCAGTTTTAGTTCAGCAGTTACAAAATGTAATACAAAAAAACTAGCGTCCCCGTAAACAATAATTCCTCTAGCGTGAGGTGGGGGGGAAAATCACTCTCTGGTATAGCGCGCGTGCGCGCGAACTTCACGACCGCGGCGGGAGCGCGCAACATATCCGTCGCGTAAACAAACACCGGCCGAGCCAATAGGTGGCGCTACACTAGCTAGCGCCTCTGGACTAATTATGAAAATATTAATATATCGCTACCGTTAGTTAGATTTTTTGAAGTTTCTGAATATACCCGTTTTCGGAATTACCCCAATGCACCTTATAAAAAATGGGAAATAAGAAAAATATATTGCAAAGAAATACACTCAGTTGTGAGCGATTGTGCACATGCGCCAATTGCCCCCACCAGTTTCGCCGAGGGATCTTAAACCACCGCGCGGCCTATACTTACAGGGTGCCCCTAAAACCAACGCTAAAATAAACAATGTTGATGCTAATTACATCTCAGAATATCTAATTTAAGGTTTAGTCAAAATGGCTTAGTTTTTGAGATATTGTCATTTAAAAATATTACGAAATTTTCCTCTGTCAGCTCCGCTACTTTTTTTTAGTAAAATATCCTTAAACGTAAGAACTTTTAAAATCTAGTGATCGCGTTCATAGAACGAGTTACGGCAGCAGCCCAGTCGGGCGTATCATGCGTTGTTCATAATCAGCCGTCCTTTTGCAGTTCAATAGCAATATTTTATAAATTCTTGGGCAAATTCAAGTACTCAAGTGATATACCATATATATACTCGTAGCATTTTAATTAGAAAAGTTGAAAACCCCCTGACATTGACATTTCAATAATATCTCAAGAACGGGTGAGCCGATTTTGATAAAACATGTCTAAGAACCATCGCTGGAATCTTGCCGAAACGGAAGGCCCGTGTTGTAGGTACTCATATAGGTACCTAAGTGACAGTGAACATGGGCCTAAAGATGTTAAGTTTTTTTAAACGTGTCACAAGTTACTTTGTACCTACTTATTATTATTATTATACAGGTATTTTTTGAATAATCTAATTATCTCACATATTGCAGTTAACTAGGTAGTAAGAGCAAAATTTACTCTGTAGTCACAGTTTAGTACTTACTACAAAAGAGAGAAAAAAGCCATAGAATTACAAAATTATGACAAATCGCGGAACGTAAGTATAAGGGGGTGATTCGGACACCTCTCCAAGTGATCTACCTCAGGACTTTCGCTTGACACTACTTCGTGGGACACACTCTGTGGATGTAGGTATGATAATATTGATAATTTACTCTCGTCAGTTAAGATTCAATCGACGCGATGCGGGTAGTTAAGTAAAATACTGTATGTTAAGAAACTCAAAAACAATTTATTTGAAATAGTATTTATTCAACAATGTGATTTTCATGAGAGGATGCAAGCGGGGCAAGGGGAACTTGGTCAATACAATACTAAGTAATACTTAAATTAATGATTTCTTGATAAAAAATATTTTCATGCTTTAGAATTCAATCACCAAATATAAATACCTACCAAGAGAATCATACTTCCAATAGTATGGCTATTATCAAAAATACTAGTAAGTAAAAGTAAGTGCTACTTAATTTAACAGTCGTTGAAAATTTAAGTTCTTCAAAAGAAATGGGTTACATAGTTTGTCTGTCTTTATACAAAATGGTATTAAATCTATTGTTATTATTAGGTTACAAGTGTGCGGTGTTCGCATAGGGTGTGCGTTTTCCATGTCCTCGAGGGCCGCAGGCACGCCGCAACATTTACATGAAGGTGATCTTGGTCCGCACCTGGTTGACCTGCCACACGTTGAGACTCTCGTACTCCTCGATGCAAGCGTCCACCTGTGGGCCGCGCATACGTCAGGGTTACTAATGTATTGCAGAAGCAATTTTCATAAATTTTCGTCGTTTTAATACAGAATTTAAAGTTTTTTTGAACTCTTCTCCGACGGAACATTAAAAATAATGCCATCAACCATTGAACACGAATAATAATAAGCAAAAACTGCTGCGATTAATACCATAACGACTTGTGTTGTAATTATGGTTGTCCATCTGATAAAAACCGGCCAAGTGCGAGTCGCGCACCGAGGGTTCCGTACAATTTTTCCCGCTTTTCCCCAGTGTTTTATAATGTCCAGTGTTAGCAGAGGATTTTATATTGGTCTGTGACATAAACAGACAGACACGACTTTCACGGAGGACACGGCAGTTCAAACTATACAAGTGAAGGACTAGCGCACTAACATTTAAACTTTAACATGTGCCGTACCAAACACAAAAACAGATTACAATTAAAAGAATATACTTTTGAAGTCACTATGTTGTATGTTTAGTGGATTTTGGGTTGAGTCAAAATACCTTTGTCGGGATCATTTGAATAAGTTTAATTATTATACATGCTAGCTTATATACTACAGTATTCCTATGATTATCTACTACTATGCTTATCTGGATCGCCTGCGCGTGACATCGATAGCGCAGATTTCAGATTTTTCGAAGTGGTTGTGGTATAAGAGATACCTTCATTTAATATAGATAGAGATAATTTCAAGTTTCTATGACAACTGGAATTTGATATTATTTTCAGCGTGCTACCTCTAACCGTTCCAGAGAAACAGGGTCTTGACAGACAGACGGACTACAAAGTGATCCTATAAGGGTTTAATTTTTCCTTTTGAGGCGCGGAACCCTAAAAATGGGTCCATCACATATATACGACAGAAAGCGGGACAAAAAGTATAAACTATTTATTGAGCGGTGACATTCGTGACGTGCGGGCTTGTGCCACGGGAGTGAGGATTCGGATTTTAGAATTACTTCGGCTGTCAATGGCGCTTGTTATGTCAAAAAACGATGTCAATACGAAATCACCCGAATCCCGCGCTACACGCTCACGGACTGGACAAGATTTGAAGCAAACGATTTACGGAATAAAGTTAAACAGAATCTGGTAATAATATATCATTTGTGTATTATAAGGTACGTTTGGAGTACTGTACTTTATGGATGTGAAACATGGACACCGACTGACACAGATGGGAAAGGTTAAAGTTTTTGAGATATAGTGCTGGAGAAGAATGAAAGTTATTGATAATCTGTCTATGATGGAAGAGATAACCAATGGCAGTAGTTAACGAGAAGAGAACGACCCTGAATACAATCGAGAATAAATCTGAAATAGTCATGGGAAAATGAATAGACATTTTGATACGACACGACAAGTTCTTGACCGTCTTAAAAGGACAGAAAGGAAGAGATCGGTGCAGGCGCAGCCACATGCATCAGATAAAGGAAAACCGGCCAAGTGCGAGTCGGACTCGCGCACGAGGGTTCCGTAGAAAGATTTTAACGCTTTTCCCCAGTATTTTAAGAAGTCCAGTGTTAGCAGAGCCCTGCTCCTAAGCAAAATGTAAGCAGTAAGTGGTCAACTTATATTGGTCAGCGAAAGCTACAGACAGACACAAAAATTAAAGATTTGAGACCTTTTTGAGTGGTTGTGCTATAAGAGCTACCTTCATACCGAATTTAGGTTTACCCTTTAGGTTTTCGGATTTCGGCAATTTGTATGGAAATAGTCTTTTTAATGACTGTATCTTTTGATTGCGTTGACTTTTTGTTGGTTGATTTTTTCACAGTTTCAAGGGACCGCAGGCTTGAGTATTTGATATTTATTTCAGCATGCTACCTCCACGCTTTCCAGAGAAAAAGGGTCTTGACAGACAGACTAACGGACAACAAAGTGATCCTCTAAGGGTTCCGTTTTATACTTTTGAGGTACGGAACCCTAAAAAGCCGGTGTCATATCCATATCAGGTCAAGGAGTTGGCTCATAGGAGAGATGATTGGAAGACACTAAACCGACAAAAATATAAATCTTAAGTTTGTTGGTGGTTTTTTTTACACGACAAGGAAGGCAAACGAGCAAGTGGGTAGGTAGGTGAGATGATGGCTAGGTACTAATAACACAAAGCGTGTGGGTACCTGGTCGGGCTTGAAGCCTTTGTCAACGCAGCGCTCGACGACGTCGGCGATCTTGACGCTGGCGCTCGCGGCCGCCAGCTCGCGCACCACCGCGAACACGCGGTCGGTCGCGCTCACGCCCCTGCGCACAACACAACTATTACCATGCTCGTATACATAAGAAACAAGGGCAAATATTTTGTGAGGCCTCTTAAGAGGGCGCTGTTTTTGACTAAGATAGACTAGTGCACTTTGACTTGAGCAGCGAGTCCGGTAGTCTTTGAAATCTATCTTAATTTCAATATTATGGAATTACATTCAATTTCGCTACAGATATTGATATCAATTACTATGGGAATCAGCAACTACTCACTAATTGTTAGTTTCATTTTGTCACCTCATCATTTAGGAAAATATTTTAGCATCCAGCGCCTCTAAATCATGACGCGGTATTTTATCCACACTTGACGATCGAGTAGACAATTTAATTACTGCTCTAGCACGGTAATGCATATGTAGATAATAACAATTATTACAGTTTTAATAATTCCTTGGAATAAATTTAAACCTAGGGTTATTTTTATGTTTCGTCAATAGAGCACCAGGAACACGTTTTTGTTCGAATTAAATACCGGTTAAAAATATTACGTTACAAAATAAATACCTTACCGGTATACGAATAAAATTATGAGGTTACAGTATTACGTGAAAAAAGGTGGGGTTATGAAATATTTGGAGAGGGTGTAACTAGTAGAGTAAGCTGGCACAGTAGCCTTGTGGATGTAGGATATTGTTACCAAGGTTTTGGTGTTTATTTCGAAACTTGTTGTATCCTTACCAAAAAAAATAAATGAAATTACGCACAAAACACCGATAAAAATACGACAAATACCGGTACTTTATCAGTCCCTGGCCAAAACATTTAGACCAAAAATTAAATAATGTCCCGCATATTGACACTGACAGCGCTTGGCCAAATAGTAATCAGAGCGCCTAGTGTAATCGACGGCCAAAAAATACGTCACGAACGCGTTTGCGTTAATGTGTCAAATTGTATGAGAACTGTTTGTTGTTGATACGTGCCACTAGTGGCGCTGCCAATTTACCCATCAGTAATTCAGACGTAAACGCGAACGCAATCGAGACGTTTTTGGTCGTTGATTACACTAGACGCTTAGGATGATTACCAATTGCTCTCACCTCTGAACGTTTTCGTCGACGTGCTGTAGCGACTGCTTGGACATCTCCACGAGGCGGATGGCTTCCGAAACGTCTTCTTTCTCCACTACGTCGGAAAGCCTGAAAACACGCAAAAACATACCTTCCAGAAAGTTTTTAGAAGCTAAAAAGTTTTCAGTGCGCGAGAAGAGTTTCTGACCCGCACCACTCTTGCTGCCAAGTGATGCTCGTTACGAGTACAACGACAGCCGTTTACATGTTTCAGATATTATTATTAAATACCAGCCACAGGAAATCGAGGAAGATTTACGTAGTACGGGATCAGTCTGTAAATACTTATGGCATTACAAGCCCCCTGATGAATGAATGTAAACTTTATATATAAAGTAGCTGAACTGAGTTACAAAAGCGCTTAGTTGATGCAACTTGTGACCAAAGGGCTGGCAGTTTTCTCTCTCAAAGAATCAGCATCGCTATTCAGCGAGGCAACGCTGCCAGCCTTTTGGGTACTATGCCACGGGGGCCTGCCTTATTTAGATTTAACTTAGTTTTAAGTTGTAGTTTAAGCTTAGATTTAATGTCATTGTAAATTGCTTTAATTATGTAAATAAAGTATTTTTTCATCATTATAGAAATGTTAACTAGCTGAAACCCCGGCTTCGCTCGGGTAAAATACTAATCACATTAAGCACTTTTCCACCCTAAATTAAATAGACTTTTATTTACATAACAACCGACAAATATATCGTCCTATACCACATCCGATACATACCATCATCAATTCATCACACCTTGAGCTACACTATACATCAGTTAATTTTCCATAAGTTTGCTTGCTTATAAACCTACTGTTCATTTTGCAGATCATTTAATCCGTTTTCCCTCAGTCGTGTTACGTGACAGGGCGGGGCGACGGAGCTAACCTAACCCATTTACCTGAACAGGGACTTATCACGCAGGGTCACTATCGTCAGGAAGGGAGTTGATCCTCACACGTTGGTAAGACAGACAATGGTCGCGTACTGTTAGTTATTTTCGCAGGGTCGGCAACCCGCGACTGATACCTCTGGCGTTGCAAGCGTTCATAGGCTGCGGTATTAGCTTCACACCAGGCGAACCGCATACATGTTTGCCACCGACATGTTATGATTACGATATTGGAGGCCCTCTGCACCCCCGCGTCGGGCCGCCATTGGCTGCGATCCCGTGCCCCTAAGGTCGACTTGCGCCGGGCTGGGTTAAAGACTAACAGCCTTATGCCCGTTTTCACCAACGACACCTAAGTCATCACCTAGTCAGGGGACCCCTATCCTAAGTGGCCCCTTATATCTCTCCCTAACCTAATTTCATTTTCACCATCCTAGGTAACACCTTAATAGGGGTCACCTCACTAAGTGACGGTTTGTTTCAGGTATAGTGATTTCTAAAACCGGTTTTGTATCGATAATTTTTTTTAAGAGAAATAATTTCAAAAATCGTGTATAAAAAATTAAAACAACATTTTTAAAACATAGAAACGTCTTATTTCTTATTTTTAAATGTTAACTAGGCTGTATGACATTATCTTTGCCATCCAGAAAAATAAGAACTTACGGGGACAGTTTATAATTAAGTATCTAATTTTTTCCGAACTTTCGGTGTGATGATTGAAATTTATTAGCATTCATTGACTGAAACTGGAATGATTAGCTATCTGACTAATTTATTCATGAACTGGACATATTTTCAAAGTATTGTGTTATTCGATTTCTTTGAAACCCGTATAATACAGAACTGACCAGAACCCGCGAGCGCGCATGTTAATTAATCGCTTCTCGTGTGTTTCCTACATGCAGAAATGCCGTTGGGTATATAAAAAACACAAAATAGGATTATATTTTAAGTGTAAACGGATAGCGAAATCAATAATAAATTGACACAGTGCGCGGCGTTCTGTTATGATTGAACGCGGCTTCTGGTTTGTTTTGTATTCTGAGGGTCATTAATAGACTGATGATGAATAAGTATTAGGCATTCGTCCGTCTGCGATGAGGTCTTCCTTTATACAGAACGGAACGAAAGTATGAAAAGCACGCTTTCTTTCGACATTCTACGAGTAGGTATATCTTATGACAAATCTTTAGTACCTATCATACTTTGATACAAATCATCTGATTTTCAGTCTGATCTAAATAAGTTTGATGTGAATATTAAATCCAATTATTCAACAGCTTCCAAACTCTACAAAATCATTTAAATAGCCTTCTATTTTATATAAATCATATCAATCAAGTTAACAATTGCATAACAAATGCACAATAACCTATAAAAATTAAAACGCATCTGCGACTGCGCGAACTGTCACTTAGCGCTAGGGGGTCAATATTCGAGCCCCTAAACTTAGGGGGCCCCCTTAGCAGTTAGGTGTTATTTAAGCGTTGGTGAAACGGAAATTGATCTTAGGTGTCACCTAAAAGAGCTAAGGGATCCCTTAAATTTTAGGAGTCGTTGGTGAAAACGGGCATTATTCATAAAAAGTTCGAGCCTCCTTGAAGGCTCCTTGAAGGACCGATGCTAAAAATCGTGATTCATAAACGTCTGTTAACGCTAATCAGTCCTTCAAGGCTCTGCTAAAGTTAGAGGACCCTAGACCCTCCTTTATCTCTCAGCTAAGTCACAAAATGGCCGCCACAAATTTGAACAGCTGACTTTGACAACAGCAAAACCATACCCAAGAGAAGATTTTTAACGGAAGAATTCTGTGTTACGTGGGTTTTATTTTATAAATTCTTTTAATTGGGTATGTCGAAGACACGTGTATAGTAATAAACCTGTATCAAATAAAATTAGGATGATTAGGATATTAGTTAAGTACGGGTTTTTGTACTTGCAACATACCTATTGATCTGAATTAACGGGAAAACAAATATTTCGCTATTTAAAAAGTTGATCTTGTGATTGTATCGGTATCTTTACTTTCGTAATACGGGCTGTGGGAGTTGTTAAACAAAAGGGTAGGTACTTAAATCCTATAGAGGATCTGACCGATAGGTATAGAATTTCGGCGGCAGAATCGGACAAGGGGACAATTCAACTTATTATGGAATCGGTGAAGGCGGACCTCACCAAGGACCGGAGAGGCGCCAGCCTGACATCAGAACTGCAGGTTGTTACTGCGATAAGATGTTGGCGGCAGAAGGAGGTAAGCATATCTAGACAATGGGCTCTCGTAGCCGACGGTAAGCAGGGTGTGTCCAGCAGGGGTGCGAGCAGTAGCGAATCACTCCGCTCACTGTATAAAAATGCCCTCTAACGAGGCCATTTCATTGACTAGCTTATGCCCCGCGGTTTTGCCCCCGTGAAATATTTCAAAATTGGGCTAGTTCCCTATCCCGTGGGAATTTCGAAAAATCCCTACTTAGTGCATGCACCTCTAGGATACTCAAGGTACTTACTTATGTTTGCCAAGTTTCAAGTCAGTGAGTCACGGTACTGTTTTATAGGTAAGTATAGAATATGAAGAAACAAGTGCGAGTCAGACTCGCGCACGAAGAATTCCGTATCATTATCTATAAAAACGGCAAAAAAAACATGTCTGTTATATGGGAGCCTCGCTTTAAATATGGTTTTTCTGTTCTAGGATTTCTTGTTATAGTGGCAACAGAAATACCTACATCATCTGTGAAAATGTCAACTGTCTAACCATCACGGTTTATGAGATACAGCCTGGTGACAGACGGACAGTCAGACATACAGACGGACGGACAGTAATAGGGTCCCATTTTACTTTTTGGATGCGGAATCCTAAAAAGTCTGTACCTACCTACATACCCGTAACCATAACTTTTTAGTCATACTCTCTGCAAGCCAAACATGTTTCTATTATATATTTTTATCTGCAATTTTGTTTACTTTTACCTTGCCAATCTACATCATTAATTTGAGATGAATAATGTTTATTACTGATGAGTAATGTTTATTAAACAGTTGCTCGATTTGACAGAGAAAATAACATAAAAAATTATAAATGAAACTTCATGATATAAAAATAAATTTATTTTATAAAATTTACAAAATCCATGAAATCCAAAAAGAAAAAAGAATTTTGGGGTCAAAACAATTACTTTTGACTAAATTGAACCAGTGATTAATTTTACTTTCAAAATATTTAATTTTGGGGAAAAGTAATTGTTCTTTTAACTCCAGAATTATTTTTTCCTCATCCTTTCTTCTCTCTTCATTTTCTATTGGATTTTGTGCAGTTCCAAAGTTGTGTCAACTGTCCAGAAGGTGGAGAGATCGGATTAAGAAAAACTCATTAAATATGAACATGTCTAGAGGCCTACCATATTTTATCATAATTAAAGTTAAAAAAAAAATACTTTTCTTTGTTCATAGGCTTGATTGCCCCGTTGATGACCTCGCTGATATGCCAGAACTTCATAAGAGTAAGCAGAGTGTGTGGGTGAGGCCGGTGAAGCTTCCAGAGCAGGTGTTGTGGCTTCTTGCACTAGCACCAGTGGCAGTGGCAGTAGCTGCATATTTATCGGCTATCAGTATCTGAAATAAAAAAGCAAGATATTTAATAAAAATATTTTTTGAGCCCCAAACTTACCTACTTTTATTTTTACCTGTGTTTAGCTTACATCCACATTAGCTATAGTTTTATAGTTACTATCTATGTCTCATGTCTATTATGGCAACCATAATATATTATACACTTTGGGTTGGGGTCATCTTTATAAATAAGTAAGCTTATGTAATCCTCCTTACATCTTATTTTTTAGATGTAAACTAACCAAATTAGCAGGTACCCAATACTCATTCGGTACATTTAATTTATGTGACTGAAGCCTTTTATTATTAAGATGATGTAAGTATCTGATTTACTGAAATTGATTTTACAGATATCTAAGGAACACAAAGTGGGATAGATATTATTTTGGGATATGTATGTAAATGATCAAACTACATATTTGTTTTGTTCAGTGCTTGTATAGTTTTCCCTACAGGAAATGTTTGCACTTTGAACAAGAAAACGGGTATTAAAATGATGATTAAGTAGTATACCTTTTAGACAGGTAATCAACCTCGGACAGGTATGTTTACATATGCACTTTATATCTAATCATTATTCACATGATTTTAAATAGTAACCTACCAACACTGTCTTCATGTACAGCCCTTCCTCATTGTGATTTAAGTAGCAGAACGGCATAAGGTACGGTATAAGAGGATTATGACCGTGTTGCATTGACTTGAAGGATAAAACCTGATACTTAACTACGAACCTTTTTGGAAGGTCCGTCCACGCAGCAACCTTGCGGCTGTTCGTATTCGTATCGTGTTCTTCGAGTGGCGGAAACCGTCTCACGGTTCAATTTAGTTCGCCATTTTTAGAACCTGCCACTTGAAGGCCCTTCAAGTTTTTCTACGATTCCCACTCTTTCTTTTACTAGCTCTTGAACCAACATCTGAAAAGGACGTTCAGTGATTAGATTCAATAGAAACGCTTTACATTTATGATATCAAACAAAGGTAAATGAATTGTTTTTCTTACTTTATCCTCCGCTGTCCAGTTATCACTCCTTTCTTGGGTGGTATTCATTTTTTTCAAGTTTAAAAACATCCCGACGAATTGAGAACCTCCTCCTTCTCTTTGAAGTCGGTTAAAAATAGGAAACTAAACTCGTGTGTAACTTTAATTAAGTAAAGTTTGCGATTTTATTTTCCTCTAACCTCGAATTTGCTGCAACTGCTGTCAATTTTCTTTTTTTTATTCACGAGGAGGCCATGTTTTGTCTATGATTTGTCAAGATTGCCAACATAACGCGTCTAATCAACCAATCAAGAGCTGAATAACTAACAGACTGCTAGCAAGCGTTTATGAATCAAGCTTCTTAACAAACGTCAAACACGCCTAATCAGTCTGTTAACTAATAGACCGATCAAGCCTCTATTAGGCTTTTTTTTATGAATAAGGCTGTTATACTATTAATCATAAACGTCAGTCGAGCCTCCTGTTGAAATAGGTTTAATATGAATTCAAATTATTAAAAGAAAGTTGTTTTTTGAATTCGTTTTTACGTCGATGTCAAGCGACATGTTATTCTTTTCGTGTTTACAATAAACCCAGTCCTACTCTTGACTACTGCTCAATTTTATTTTTGTCCTCACGTAACACAACCCCAACAATGGTTATGGGCCCAAGAAGGACAAATTGATGTTTTGTGGATATTGAGGATATTGTAAAACAGAAATATCGAATATCGAAATGTCATCCGTGAAAATTGAGCCATTGAGCCAGGACAACTATGAGACGTGGAAAATACAAATGGAAGCGATCCTTATAAAAAACGATGCCTGGGGCTTTTGCGCCTATACATGCTCGACTCAAAATCGTTATTTTATAACATCTCACGATTTGGGATGAGTTTCGATCGGGTCTACCGTAGACCGGCACTAAATTATTAATACATATACATATAGAATGTAGAGTTAGAAGTTACCGGAGCCTTGCCAGAGCGGTGGAGAGACGCAGTATGGCGAGCAGGTTACGCGCCGAGGTAAAGGTGACGTCGCGTGCGTTGCGCGCCTCACGCCGCAGCTCCACGTACGACGCTGAAACCTCAGCTAATGTTAATGTCAATTAATTCACCTAATTAAAAAAGTAAGCTTAAAATATAACACTTTTGCTTTAGATGATTGGAATTTTTGGCGACAAGGATTTTGGTACTGTACCACAATTCATGGCCTAAGTTTTAGGGTTTCATAGCCAAAATGTCAAAAACTTAACCCTTATAGTTTCGTCATGTCCGTCCGTCCGTATGTCACAGACATATTACTTAAAAACTACAATAAGTTACTATCGTAAACATTTGTGAATCTTCAAAAGAAATATAAAAAATCCTTAGGGTCAACATTTAAAAAAAAAGTGTATCACGTCACTTTTTTTGAAAATATTAACCCTAAGGAAGTGAAAGCATGTACAGAACATATGTTCCAATGAGACTTGCGCTAGGAGCGAATGCAAAAACACGTCTCGGACGTGTTGCGAACCGCGTAAATTTTATCGGGGTGTCTGCTTCAGATTGATTGTTTAGTGCTTGCGTCGTCCTAAACGTTTGAAAGAGAGATGCCAGGGGTTGTTCAATGACTGGAATACATTATACTAGTCTAAAGTACGATTTCCACCAAACGGCCCGCATCGTATCGGATCGGAAAGGACATGCACGGATGCGGCGACAGCCGATCGCGTCCGGCAGGATGTCGACGCATGCGATAGGTTCCGTACGTCGCTTGCGAACGTTCGTTTCTGCGCCTAGTCAAATCATGCTATGCCCTCTTCACAGTATTGTGTAGGTTCCTAAATTTGCGTATAATTATACTAAACATTAAATCTTAATAATTAATCATCAAAGACTTATTAAAGTCTCAAAGGCACGACGACAGTCGAAAGGATTCTATCCCGCGTCGCAGCATACTTTCGGCTACGATCGCGCGTCGCGGAAGAAGCCCGCGGTCAAGCTGCTGGCCGTTTGCTGGATCCCAGAGATCTTCCCTTACTAGTATTGTATACTTAATGTTTCAATCTCTCTAGGATTTGTCTAACTAACTGCGTTGTATAGTATAAGTAGTGTAGTGCCTGATATATATTTGAGGCTGTACATGGTGTGGATGGTGTTAGCGTATGGTGAGTTCGGTTTGTGGCGTTAGTGAGTTGTGTTGGTGTGTTGCTTTAGTGCGTGGTGTACTGACAGACGATGTAGTCGGCGAGGTGGCGCGGCACGACGGGCTGCTTGCGCCGCGTGAGCGCCACGTAACGGCGCACGAGTCGCATGGGCAGCGCGCGCGTCGCCGCCACCGGCTGCGCGCCGTGCTGGTGGACATACGTGATGTGCTTCGCCAACTCCAGGTCTTTCTCTCTGAAACCGAGACTTGAGTAATTCAGATGTGGCTCTGGATAACACATACCTGACTATTGACTAGGCTTTGTGAGCTAATTTTTTGTTCGATTCCTTTGCTTTAAAAAAAAACAAGAAACGGTTCGAAAAAAAAATCCATATATAAAAATCGACCTTGCTCACGAAATTTCACGAGAACCGGTTGAGAAATGCGACCTGTAGAGGAGAACAGCCGGACAGACGACGGTCATACTCGCTAAAACATTTTGTCCAGGCTGAAACGGAGACGCTCCGCTCACTTCGTTCGCTCAGGTCAAATAAGAGACATGGAACTTCTGCCTTCTTTGAAGTCTTTTAAAAACAGAATTAGTCGGTTGAGCAACGGCGAGCAGAGTGTGTACGCACCGGTTGGGCTGGTCGCGAATGAGCCACAGCAGGTCGAAGCGCGAGAGCAGCGCGGCGGGCAGCTGGATGTTCTGCTCCACGGAGCGCTTGGGGTTGTAGCGGCCGTACGCGGGGTTGGCGGCCGCCAGGATCGACACGCGCGCGTTCAGGCACGTCATGATCCCCGCCTGCACATCACAACGCTTATACATGCCTCCAAAGCTCGTCGAGGACGGATTCGGCATGGATGTTAACTTTAACGTTAGGCAGTCTTGTATACAACATTTTTTAAATTATTTTCCGTTTCAATGAAATAAGTGCGTGGTATAGAGGCGTGTTTACCTTAGCGATGCTGATGGTCTGCTGCTCCATGACCTCGTGGATGGCGGTGCGGTCCGCGTCGGCCATCTTGTCGAACTCGTCGATGCAGCACACGCCCTGGTCCGCCAGCACCAGCGCGCCGCCCTCCAGCATCATCTCGCCCGTGAACGGGTCCTGCGCGTTCACACCACCGATCACAATGCTAACTAGTAAAGGTTACGGTAGTCATAACTGCGGCCTCTCTGGTCGGTTTGGCTTGGATAGCAACTGTCAGCTTACACCTGTACTAACAATGAGTTAAGCTTTAGAGTAAGTTGCAAGTGATAGTGCGGCAGCGTTAGAACGACCACATACTGAGCCGTGTTTTCTAAAGCTACTAGCTGGCCCGCTGGCCCGCTGGGCCGGTGAACGTCATACCGCTTAACAGTCAATATAATGGGTGACGTGAGTTGCCAATTGCGTGGCGGAGTTCAAAACCTAATTCATTTGATAAGATAAGGTAATGTATATTTGCAGAAAAAGGGTTAGTTACATGTCTTAGTGTTATGTTAGAAAACGTTCCATCTTTTTCAGCTGTATACATACAGCATGCAAATATATAAGGTAGTCAATTTCGCTTCTTTATCATGTGAGAATTTCAACAATAATAAAATTAATCAAGCACTAAAAATAATTATTTAAACAATAGTAAGTAGGTATTCAATAATTTCTTAATTTATGTCATACTTGTGTCATATATGTTATATCTCTATTATTTATTTATTTATTAACTCCTTAACACTGTAGAAACAGTTTTCGAGGAGCCAACATCTTAATGTTCGTTTGAATCCATTACCTTCGAGTGCTTTTATTTGGTCAGGTAAGTTATTGAAAATCAGAATGCACATGTTATAAGCATTCCTTTTATAAATGCTATTATTACAGCGTGGCTATTTATATTGTTATCTTATTATGCCCCTTGAATGCTGATCTGATCGCTTTGTAAAATATTTAGGGAATTTCATAACAAAGTTACAAATTTTATAAATATACATACATGCTAGTGGCAATATATTTAGTTTTTTGAAAATGGTACTACAGCTGCACCCTACCCTAGCGTTTGCTACAGCACGTATACATCGCTTTAGCAATAGAAAAACCCTGTTGAAGTTCAGAGTTACCCCACAAAATTAGGCCATAACTAAGAATTGATGATACGTGCCCATGGTAGGCCGTAAGTGCAGCTTTATTAGACACACATTGTCTAAGTTTTCGCAATGCATAAACTAACTTTCTGTATAATTTTTAATCTGTGAATATTTCCGATATGTTAATAGTCATTCTGCTATTCGGGGCGATGACAAATCTAATAAATCAAAGATCACAAAAATCGGTTTAGCCGTTCTTGAGCTATAAATGTTCTAACTAACACGACTTTGTTTTATACATATACGACTATTCTATTGTAACTGTAGTTTTTTTAAAACACGGTCCAGGCGTATGCATGTAAGTTGTTAGGCCCCTGGGCCCCTGGGTAGTGGGCACTGGGCACCTCGCAGCGGTATAAAGGAGAGGTTGGGTTACCTTGATGACGGCGGCGGTGAGGCCGACGCCGGAGGAGCCGCGGCCCGTGGTGTACTGGCTGCGCGGCGCCAGGCGCGCGATGTAGGCCAGCAGCTGCGACTTGGCCACGCCCGGGTCGCCCATCAGGCAGATGTTGATGTTGCCGCGGATTCGCATGCCGTTGGGACGTCTGCATACAACACAAACTTTGTTTTATAAACTCACTAGCTGTTGCCCGTGACTTGGTCCGCGTAGATTTCGGTTATCGCTATCCCGCGGGAACTATATACTTTTCTCGGATAAAAAGTAGCCCGTGTCATTCCTCATTTTTCAAACTATCTTCTTACCAAATTTCATCTAGATTGGTGCAGCGGTTTTCCCGTGAAGAGGTAACAAACAGACAGATACTCCAGTAAATGAACCACTAAATCAGGTTGAGTTAAATGGCACAAAATAATTAACCACTGGACTGGACAGCAACTGGAAATGCTTAACAAAACTACTGATTTTCCCTGGTGGTTTTGTTTCCTTAAGCAACTATGTACATTTATTAAGGACTATCTGTCAAAAATGTCATAATGTCCGGCACTAAAAAATTGTTAATGTAATGACCTAATAATACAAGTGTACGAGGAAACCAAAAATAGCAAGGTTTTCCCTGACTTTTGAATTGACCAGTAGGGCCAGCACGACTGGCCGCGACTTTGTTTCACTGCGAGAAATCGCACTGTGAGTTGTGCTCGAACTACTAGACTTTCACTGACTGCGTTAGTGTACCGCAGAGTCAGGGCCAGTGTGTGGCGCAGTACGTGGCACAGAGCGCAGAGCGCACCTATCGACGCCGCCGACGAGCAGCAGCAGCAGCGCCTTCTTGACGTCCTCGTGGCCGTAGATCTCGGGCGCCAGGCTGCGCGCCGCGCGCGCGTACAGCTCCTCCTCCGCCAGCTGCGCCAGCTCCGCCTCCGAAAGCGCCTCCACGCTCGCGCACTCGTCGCTCTCGTTCAGGCACCGCACGTCCTGGCACGCAACTCCAAATTACATCACGGTTTTGGACCTGGTGCCTTTATTGCACATTGAAATCATTACTTTTGAATCTCTTATACCGAATGTGTATGCCCTCAATTGCTTTTAGCTAATAGGACGATAGGTTAGTATTTTATCCGCGACCAGGGCGGTCCAACTCCACGTTTAGGTAAGATGTTACAAGTACGCGGCGGGTCCGCCCCGGCGGACTAAATTCACAGGGACGCCGCGCGTCGGACGGGTCGCATGTCGGATGTTGCTTACTCACTCGCCGCGCGCATCGTATTGTCCGTGGAGTGCGAATTACGACAATTCATCACATCACCATCATCATATCAGCCGAAGGACGTCCACTGCTGGACATAGGCAATTGAAATTGCGAAATTGAAAGGTAAAGAAAGGCACGTCAACCTATACGTAATTAAGTAGGTAGGTAGTCACCCATATTACAATTATTAATTATTACAAGGTTTTATTTTAATTTGCAATGTTAGTACATATGTCGGTACGTGTATGTATACTCACAGGCAAAATTAATCGTCCACCATTTTCCCCTTGATTAATGTAAATACTGTTATTTAAATAAATAACACTTTTACAATAAATAGTAAAAATGGGGTAGACTATTTATTGTGCCGCTGAGTAGGTATATGTAGCTATGTATGTTCGGATCAAATCTTGCGAGTTATATTTCTTGTTTGCGTCACGTCGTATCAAGTCGTATGCCATTTGTTCACAAAATTAGCATAATAGGTAACCTTGTATTATACTTAATGTATTCTGTGACATAATTATAAAAGAAGGCAACCCTAACGCAGTCAGAAGAGTTAAGAGATACGAAAAGTCCGCAAGTCGTTTTTGGGAAATTGCGTGAGGTTCTACAATAAAGTGCCTGTAGATGCATGGGAATTGCCTCAAAATTCATTTAAAAGCTACATAAAGACCGCTCTCCTGAAAGAAGCACACTACAAAGTGGATGAATACTTATGTGATGATACCACTTGGCCAAGGTCAAAAATAGATGATAATTAGGACACCAATGTGACTTGGCTGCGACCCGAAGATATTCGTGTATGGTGTCTGGCTCTGTTGCCGTTGTCCGCTGCGTACTAATTATATATAATTGACAAATAATGATTTATTTATTTGACATGATGACATGAAATGTATATTTCATCAATTTTGTTATTTGACATTTGGAGACCATATACATCTCCAGTTTATGTATATGTATTATTATACTTATTATTTGACCGTGGAGGCGTTTTACACCTCTGCTGATTTTAAATTTAGTTTAAATTGACCCTAGAGACTATACACCTCTAAGCCATTTAGATTAAGTATCATATTATAGTATTAATTCTGGGACCCTATACATCCCCTTGTAATTCTAAAGATATTTGACCTGGAGACCCTATACATCTCCTGCTCAATTAAAACGTGCCAATAAATTAAAGTGTTCTGGTTTTGCTGTTCTAATATATATTATATTTTTTTTACACTTTTTTCTAAAATACGGTATTTTTTTTCTATATTTTATATATATATTTTTTTTTTATGATAGAGTGAGCTTTCTTTGTGTAATTTATCTGTGGTTACGTATGTAAGATCTGATGTAACTTGTTTTTAGAAAAAATGACTTTGTGCCAAGTTTCTTACGGCGCATTCTTCTTGGCAATCATGGTCTTTCCGAAAGCGCTGGTAGACTCAAAAAAATGACGTGTAAAAGAGCATTCAACTGCCTATTTGCTGAATAAAATTTTGAATTTGAATTTGAACGATAGAAAGAGAGGCAACTTGTAGGTGAACATAACTGTAGGCAATTAGCGTTGTGCGACCTGAATTGCGCTTTATTGTGTCGTAGAAAGAGTCGCTATTTATTTAAACGATTTTGCGGAGTCGTACTTCTGTACTTGTACTATTATGTACGAGGGCTGTTTGATAAGTACCCGTTTTCTAAATATATTAATATCACTGGCCGCAAATAGGTATACCACCTTTTTAAGCCATTTTTCAGAGGCGGGAAAATTAAAAAGAAAATGGCATTATTTTGTTTTTTTTCTCATTTGACAACGATTCAGTGAAGGCGTGAACTTAAAATTGTTAAAATGGAGAAAGAACAGTATCGGTCTGTAATTAGATTCTTATTTTAGGAAGGAAAAATGTGCGGGATGCACCTATTTGGTTCGAAGAAAAACGCGAAAGTCGATTACTTCAAGCTGGGGCGAGAGTAGAGCTTGGTATTTGGCAGGACGACGTATTATTGTGTCGGAGCTTGTCTGGTAAATGAATTGTAAGTGTTTCTATACGGCAATCTGTGCTCTTTTATACGGTGGCTTATCCCCACTACCAAGTTCTACTCCTCCCACCACACACCAGTTTTATTGTGTAACAATCTTAAACTTAATCTACAATTTGGCTTAAAACTATTGAAACTTACGTATTTATTAACTATTTGTTATTTCATTCCGCTGCAGTTAGCATCGTCTGAACGGCTTGCGCCGACTGAGCGCGCGCGGCGCGCGCATCACGATTATATTTACGTACCTCTTCTCCCACACCCGGAGTATAAATATAAAATGCGCGCACCCCGCGGTCGCCCTCAGTCGCGATTCGATGCCTGCACTGTGCGTATCTAATAGGCGTCCGTTTGTTCTTTCCTATTAATTACATATTTATCTATTTAGATTTAATATTTAATTTAGAACACCTATTAGGTACGCTGGAATGAAAGAATGGACAAGAAGACCTTTATTTACTTAAATAACTTATAGCTATATACACGGACGGACTTAATTCTAGCGCTGTAGTTGTATCCGTAGTAATAATAAACAGCCGTTCTGCACATCTCTCCCGCCGTGCGTCACTCGAGCGAGTGAGGCATACCTTGTGTGTGTAGATCGGCTGGCTTCGTAGGTAGGACGATGAGCTTTTTCGTTGGCCTCCGGAGGACTCCGCCTTTTGTTTGTACGTCTACAACTCTCGTGACGCCGTCTGGGCCCGGGTAGGTAGCAATAACCCGTCCGCGCGGCCATGTATTGCGCGGCAGGGTTCCGTCGGCGATTAACACCACGTCGTCCACGGCGACCGGGGGCCCCCGTCCGTAGGGCTCCCGCCGGTATTGGAGTGTGGGCAGGTACTCCCGCATCCAACGGCCCCAGAAGTGGTCCGCGAGGCGTTGGGACGTCCTCCATGTTGCGCGGCCAATGAGCGTGGAGTCGTCGAAGGTGCCTGCCATGGGTTCGCGCGCCGACCCGCCGAGCAGGAAATGGTTCGGCGTGATGGCTTCGGGCTCGTCAGGTTCCACGGGGACGTGTGTCAGTGGGCGGCTGTTGACCGTGTACTCCGCCTCTGCGAGTAGGGTGGCCAGGGTCTCGTCGCTCGGGTTTCGCTCCTTCAATACGGCGTATAGGGCTCTTTTAATACTGGAGCACATCCGTTCCCAGGCCCCGCCCATGAAAGGGGCCCCAGCTGGTATAAAGCGCCATGTGATGAGGCGCTGTGATGCCCCTTGCTGCGTGGCTTTGATGAAAACGTCTCGGAGCTCTCGATCTGCAGCGTGAAAGTTCGTTCCGTTGTCCGACCATATCTCCGTGGGACAACCTCGGCGCGCGACCATGCGGCGCAGCGCCATGACTGCCGAGTCCCCGCTCAGGCTGGGCACGACCTCGAGGTGTACGGCGCGCACGGTGAGACACGTAAACAATGCGACGTATCTTTTTTGTGTGCCGCGGCCGACTGTGACTCCGATGGGGCCGAAGTAATCCACGCCCGTGTAAGTGAACGGGCGTTGGTGGTGTGCTAGTCGTGCAGTCGGATGGTTTCCTGTGGGCGGCACCGGCGGCTTTGTTTTTTTTATGCGGCACGGCAGGCAGCGATAAAGCACCATTCTTGTTACCGGGCGGAGTCTCAGGATATAGTAGTACTGTTTACACTCGTTGATTGTCGCTTCTACGCCTTGATGATTCATCTGACGATGTATAAAGTCTATGTATAGCTTGGCGGCTATGTGGTTGCCGTCGACTATAGGCGGGCGCTTCTGTTGCTCGGTTATGTTCGTGGCGGCGTCGATTCGCGTCTTCAATGTAATGACTCCGTTGATTAACTCAATCGCTAAAGAGCGTAAGCGACTGTGTTTAGACGGCGGCTTATTGTTCTGTAGCGCTTTCAATTCATCGCCGAATGACTCATGCTGGCTGGCGCGAATGACTAGTCGCTCGGCTTCTATTATGTAAGCTGCATCGAGTATACTATACTTTTCGACGTATTGCTGTTTTCGTGGAGTTTGTTTTGGCGCGTCGGGCTTACGGCGATTTGACCAACCTGGATCTTGTTGTTTATTTTTTCGTGTCCGTTTGTAATGCGTTCTTCCACGATGCGGCCGGCAGCGGTCGATGAATTGGAGCACTCGTCCTATTGTACGAGTCAGCCGTTCCCACTTAGAATAGCGTTGCGGTGACGGTAACCATGAGAATGGTTCGGTGTCGCTTTTTTCTATCGCTGAGTGTACTCGTTCTTCGCCCGTACATTCTATATGCCGTTGTTCAGGTTCCGTCGGCCATGTCGACGGGTCTTCGTATAGAAACTCGGGGCCGGTGAACCAGTTTTGCCGCGCGCTGAAGTCACGTGGTACATCACGTGTCGCTTCGTCGGCGACGTTCAGTTTCGTCGGCACCCAGCGCCATTCGCTTATAGAGCTGTTTTCTTCGATTGCCGTTATGCGGTGGGCCACGTACGGGCGATAAGATCGCGCGCCCGCCCTTAGCCATGCTAGGACTGTCTTGCTGTCTGTCCAAAATTCAAAATTCAAAAATTCAAAATTCAAAATTTTATTCAGCAAATAGGCAGTTGAATGCTCTTTTACACGTCATTTTTTTGAGTCTACCAGCGCTTTCGGAAAGACCATGATTGCCAAGAAGAATGCGCCGCAAGAAACTTGGCACAAAGTCATTTTTTCTAAAAACAAGTTACATTAGCTCTTACAATACGCAACCACAGACAAACCACACAAAGAAACCTCACTCTGTCATTAAAAGATTAAGAGAGAAAAAAAAAATACCGCATTTTAGAAACAAGTGTAAAAAGTAATTATTAAAACAGCAAAACCAGAACACTTTACTTTACTGGCACGTTTTATTTGAGCAGGAGATGTATAGGGTCTCCAGGTCAAATATCTGTGAAAATTTAAATTACAAAGGGATGTATAGGGTCCCAGAATTAATACTATAATATAATACTTAATCTAAATGGCTTAGAGATGTATAGTCTCTAGGGTCAATTTAAACTAAATTAAAATCAGCAGAGGTGTAAAACGCCTCCACGGTCAAATAATAAGTATAATAATACATATACATAAACTGGAGATGTATATGGTCTCCAAATGTCAAATAACAAAAATTTATGAAATATACATTTCATGTCATCATGTCAAATAAATAAAACATTATTTTTGTCAATTGTATTACAATTAGTACGCAGCGGACAACGGCAACAGAGCCGGACACCATACACGAATATCTTCGGGACGCAGCCAAGTCACATTGATGTCCTAATTATCTTCTGTTTTCAACCTTGGCCAGGTGGTGCCATCACATAAGTATTCATCCACTTTGTAGTATGCTTTTTTTCAAGAGAGCGGTCTTTATGTATCTTTTAAATGAATTGTGAGGCAATTCCCATGCAATTCCAATAATTTCTTTTCCGGCTTGTGATCATGCTCTTCAATGACTGCCGAAGCTATTCTGCTTCCCAGCACCGCCGCTTGAAGTTCTAGTCGTGGGATCGACGTGAGTTTTAGCGGCGCTACTTTCGCCTTCGTCGTGATGAGAGACACGTGTGTGGTACCGTCAGCTGTTGTTACTCGCCAGTACAAGGCGCAAGTGTAGGCAGTTTCACTTGCGTCCACAAAAGTGTGAAGTTGACGTGATGACGCTTCGGTGTAGCGGGGGTAGTAGCGGGGTATCGCTACGTCACGCAGCGCCTTTAAATGTCGCGTCCATTCGACCCATTGTTGAGCAAGGTCTTTGTCTAATTTATCATCCCATCCTGTACCACGCCGCCATATTTCTTGCAGTATTTTCTTTGCTTGGATTGTCACAGGTGAGGCGAGCCCTAGTGGATCGTAGACGGACATCATGATTTTTAATACTTGTCTCTTCGTCGGCTCCTCGCTGTCTAGCGCGCCCGGTGGCAGTCGTGTGAGGTCTAAGTTAAAAGCAAGTTCGTCCGTTGTAGGCTTCCAAATCTGTCCTAGCACGCGTTCATTTTTCATTTCGTATTTATTTAATTCGAAGTGCGTAGGATCGGCCGGCGAGTCTTGAAGACGTTCTAACACTCGTGTGGAGTTAGAAGTCCATTGGCGTAGCTCGTAGTGTGCTTGTTTATGGATATAGCGGACGTCGCCCGCTATCTTAATCGCTTCAGCTTCGGTCTCGAAGCTTTGAAGATAATCGTCGACGTAGTGGTTTCGTACTATGGCTCTGGCTGCGTTCGGGCGTGTATCTTCATACCTTAGTGCGTTCGCGTTCTTTACATAAATGGCTATGGCTGGCGAACACGTCGCGCCAAATATAAGTGACGTCATTCTATACTCGCGCGGCGGAGCGTTGTCGCGTGAGTCGCCTCGCCACAGGTAACGCAGCGCATCTCTATCTTCTGGATTTATCTTTACTTGCATAAACATTTCGCGAATATCAGCGCCCACAGCAATGGGATGTTGGCGGAATCGCATAAGTACTCCCGGCAGAGATTGTAGCAGATCGGGGCCGGTGAGTAGGCAATCGTTGAGCGATACTCCTTTCGTTTTAGCAGCGGCATCGTGTACTATGCGTACTTTGTTGGGTTTTAGCGGGTTGAGTACGGCGAAGTGCGGTAAGTACCATACTTTTTTTTCTTTATTTAGCGGCGCAGGCTCGGCGTAGCCTTTTGAAAGTAAAGCTTCCATTTCTTTGTCGTAGCGTTTTTTCAGTTCCTCGTTTTTGTCAAGTTTTTTCTCAATATTGTGTAGCCGGTTTAATGTGTTATAGTAGTTATCAGGCAGCTGTACATCTTCATTCTTCCACAAGAGCGGCGTCTGGTAGTGACCGTCGTCGGTAATCGTCATTTTGTTCGACAAAATAACGAGCGCTTTTTCTTCTACGTCGGACTGTGGACGCTTCGCCTCGATGAATAGTGATTCGAGAGCGAAGTAGTCGGCGAGTTGCTTGTTCATGTCTTTGTCCTCTTGAGATATCGCAGATGTATAGTTAGTTGTATGTATCTGCTTCCCAAGACTTCGAGTGTGGGCGCCGTGAAGAACCCATCCGAGTGCTGTGAGCGACGCGATTGGTTGATGTTGCTGTCCCCGTCGAGTCTCGCTACTGACTAATAAGTGCCAATTATCTTGTCCAATGAGTATCTTGGGTACCGCCGAAGTGTATTTAAGATGGCCTTCAATGTCATGTAGATGTTCGCATGTATGGAGATCTTCATTTCTGATCGTCTGTGGTGACAAGCGAAGGTCGTCTATAGTGCGCGCGCAGATTTTGTGTTCATTTTTTGTCGCGCCGCGTACGTTGAGCGTCACCCGGCGAGATCTCGATGCGTTGATCTTCTCATTAGTAATAGCTTCTATTTGTAGTGGGACAACGGGACCGTCGAGACCTACTTGTTGAGCGATGTCTTCATGGACGAGTGTTATCGTTGAACCGTCGTCGAGTAACGCATATGTGTGTGCCACTCCCGCCGGTCCCGAGATCTCGATGGGCGCTACTTTCAAATAGGCTCGTGTGTGCTTAGACGTCCACGTCGATGCTACGGCTTCTTTACCGACTTCATTTGTGTTCTCTTCTTCGAGCTTTTTGTAGTGCAGCAATTTATGATGAAAATATTCGCAGCCGTCTTGCTCGCACTTGATGCGTTTGCAATGATGTACTCTGCTTCTATAGCGCAAACAACGGAAACACAACCGCTTATCTTTTGCTATCTTCCATCGTTCGTCGACCTCTTCTTTTGCGTACTTCGGGCACTTGTCAATGTAATGCCCGGTGATGTTGCAACATACGCATTTGTGTACCGGCTTGTCCGTAGCGACGAAAGTTTTGTGCGTCTTGGTTTTTACCGGTAACTCTGGCCTTTCAACGCTCTCTGGTAAGGCGTACGGTGCGCAGTAGTCCACTTCGCGTTGTAAAAATGTGGTTAGCTTTGAAAGGTCAGGTTCTTCTGTGCGCTGCGCGGCTGCGTAGTCAAACCATCTATAACGCAGGCTCGGCGTAAGCTTCTCTAAGACGGTCTTCGTTGTTTCCGGACTGAAGAGGTAATGCGCACGATTGAGCGCCTTGAGTGCAGCCGTTGAGTTAGCTACGCGGCTCGCAAATACGCAGATGTCCCGCGGCGAATCGGTGAGGCGGGGCAAGGCGCGAAGTCGTTCGAGTTCGGCAAGTGCGATAGAGTCGGGACGACCAAAGCGTGTTTCTAAAGTTTTCATAATATCCTCGGGTCGTGCATTGTGAATGAGAAGATTTTCTACTGCTTCTTTTGCTCTTCCTTTGAGACTTCTTCGTAATCTTGCCACGTTATCAGTGTCGTTGTATGATGGCGCTGATTCCGTGTAGGCGGCTCGAAAGGACAGCCAATCTTGAAACGCTCCGTTAAACTGCGGCAACTCGATGTTGTATCGTGAAGTATAACTGTGACCGGCCCGCGCGGCGATCGCTATGGCGGACGCTAATTCAGAGATATCGATGTTGCGGTGATTCGATTCGGTTGCTCGTGGATGTCTGTAGTATGTTGATTTGTTTCTTTCTTCATTATCTTGCGCAGGAAAGAATGGAGGAGCGTTGACGGCGAGTCGTGTGTTCGCAACTAGCGGCGGTAGCGTAGCGGCGGTGGTGGGGGGCGCGACCGGCATTGAGAGAGGTGCGGCGGCGAGTTGTGCGTCCCCAACTGCTGGCGGTGCCGAAGTGGCAGCATTGGAGGGCGCAACTGTCATGAATGAAGGAGCGGCGGCGAGTTGTGTCCGGGCCAGTAAATTGTGCTGTGGGGGTGCTGGCGCGCCGGGCTCTTCAGTATAAAGCGCGACTGTGGTATCCATGTGATTCTGGTTAGATTCGAGCCACTCGTCCACCCGTTGTTCCGGGTGACGATTCAATGAGACTGCGGCGTCTTCGTCTTCGCTCTCTTCGGCTTCTATAACTGCTATGCGTGCTCGTGCGAGCTTCAATTCAATTTGTAGCATCTCTTCCCGAGCTTTGGCGAGGCGGATAGCTCTTTGGCTTGATGTTGTCTTCGTGGATCGTGGAGGTGGCGCAGGGGGTGTCTGTGAGTTTTTCGGCGGGACGGCCTGCTGGGGCTCTTGTGACTGTGGGGGGTCCCGTGGAAGGCCCTGTGCCATGTTCAACTGATTTTCTTCCATTTTGAATTGCTTCGCAGTACACGATGACTGTGTGGCGGTTACGGACGATTCGGCTTTAATGTCGTCCGCTGGCTCCGACCCGAATAGCGTTTTCCCTATTGTCTTCTTTTTCGACGATCTCGTAATAGGCATTTCTTCGTTTTCTTTCTTGAATCCGGTTCGAAGGACCACAATGTGCGGGATGCACCTATTTGGTTCGAAGAAAAACGCGAAAGTCGATTACTTCAAGCTGGGGCGAGAGTAGAGCTTGGTATTTGGCAGGACGACGTATTATTGTGTCGGAGCTTGTCTGGTAAATGAATTGTAAGTGTTTCTATACGGCAATCTGTGCTCTATTATACGGTGGCTTATCCCCACTACCAAGTTCTACTCCTCCCACCACACACCAGTTTTATTGTGTAACAATCTTAAACTTAATCTACAATTTGGCTTAAAACTATGGAAACTTACGTATTTATTAACTATTTGTTATTTCATTCCGCTGCAGTTAGCATCGTCTGAACGGCTTGCGCCGACTGAGCGCGCGCGGCGCGCGCATCACGATTATATTTACGTACCTCTTCCCCCACACCCGGAGTATAAATATAAAATGCGCGCACCCCGCGGTCGCACTCAGTCGCGATTCGATGCCTGCACTGTGCGTATCTAATAGGCGTCCGTTTGTTCTTTCCTATTAATTACATATTTATCTATTTAGATTTAATATTTAATTTAGAACACCTATTAGGTACGCTGGAATGAAAGAATGGACAAGAAGACCTTTATTTACTTAAATAACTTATAGCTATATACACGGACGGACTTAATTCTAGCGCTGTAGTTGTATCCGTAGTAATAATAAACAGCCGTTCTGCACAAAAAACATGTGATGAAATAAAAGTAAGAACGCAAGCGGTTTACCATGAATGTGCTCCTTCTATGACAACCGTCAGATATTGGTATAACGAGTTTAAGCGGGGGAGAACAACCGTCTTTGATGAGGATCGCCCAGGCCGGCCAGTTGAGGTGACTACAGACGATATAGTTAAGAAAATTTAAAATATCGTTTTAGCCGACCGCCGAATTAAACTTCGAGAAATCGTTGATGCTGTAAAAGTTTCAATCGAGAGAGTACAACACATATTAGAAGAAAAATTGGGTATGAAGAAAGTATCGGCGAGGTGGGTGCCGCGTTTACTCACGGAGGAGCAAAAACGGAACCGACTGACTACTTCGGAGCAGTGTTTGGCCGTGTTCAAACGTAACCCGAAGGAGTTTCTGCGTCGTTTCGTGACCGTGGACGAAACGTGGGTCCACCACTACACCCCACAAATGAATGAACAGTCGAAGCAGTGAATTTTGCCGGGTGAACCTGCTCCAAAGAAAGCAAAAACCGTCCCATTGGCTGGAAAGGTCATGGCGACCGTTTTTTGGGATTCGCAGGGTATTATACATATTGACTATTTAGAAAAGGGAAAAACAATAACAGGGCAGTACTATGCCAATTTATTGGATGAATTTGACGCCGTGTTGAAGGACAAACGACCCCATTTAAAAAAAGTACTGTTTCATCACGACAACGCCCCGGCTCATTCGTCCAGAGTTGTGACGGCTAAATTAGCACAGTTACGCTACGAACTATTGTCTCACCCCCCGCATTCTCCAAATTTGGCCCCATGCGATTTCTTTTTGTTTCCCAACCTAAAAAAATGGCTTAGTGGCAAGCGATTTGGATCAAATGACGAAGTCATTGCCGCCACAGAGGCCTATTTTAATGACTTTCCAAAATCATACTTTTTGGATGGTTTATTGAAGCTTGAGTATAGGTGGAACAAACGTATAGAGTTAAAAGGTGACTACGTAGAAAAATAAATGCATATATACAAAAAAAAAAATTTTTTTTTCCTTAACGCATCAAACAGCCCTCGAATTCTGTGCCGTGACGAAAAGTTTTGGAAGCACATATAATATAATCAGTGGTACCAGAAGCATATCAGGGAATCAATACACACATGCGCCTCGAGGTAGGTGTCAGAGAGCAGGCCTTGCACAATCTGGCGAAAGCCGCCGCCGAGCAGCGGCAGGAAGACGCCGGTGACGGCCACGTGGTCGCCGGGCTGCGCGCGCCGCGTCGCCGCGCCGCGGCAGTACACCGCCAGCTGCCGCGGGATGTGCCCCACCGGCACCTGCTCCGACTGCACACCACACACAGACAACAGCCTTAATATTCACTGACGAATCCAATATATCTACAACTCAGCACTTTCCCAATCTATAAATAATCATACACATAATATAAATAAAATGGTACACTATTGTCTAACAGCCTTATTCATAAAAAGTTAGAGCCTCCTTGAAGGCTCCTTGAAGGACTGATGCTAAAAATCGTGATTCATAAACGTCTGTTAACGCTAATCAGTCCTTCAAGGCTCTGCTAAAGTTAGAGGACCCTAGACCCTCCTTTATCTCTCTGCTAAGTCACAAAATGGCGGCCACAAATATGAACAGCTGATTTTGACAAGAGCAAAACCATACCCAAGAGAAGATTTTTAAGGAAGGAGTTCTGTGCTAAGTGGGTTTTATTTTATAAATCCTTTTAATTAGGTGTTTAGAAAATACGTGTATAGTAATAAATCTATAACAAATAAAATTAGGATGATTATCATATTAGTTACGGCTCTTTTCACTTGCAACATTACATTATGGATCGGAAATAGCGGGAAAACAAATTATCTCGTTAGACAAAAAGTTGATCTTGTGATTGTATCGTCATCTTTACTTTTGTGATAATGCAAGCTAAGTATTCTGGTATGGGCCGTGGAAGTTGTGAAAAGGTGTGCTTAAATCCTATAGAGGATCTGCCCGATATAGAATTTCGGCGGCGGAATCGATTTGACAAGGGAAGGATTCAACTTATATTGTGGAATCGGTGAGGGCGGACCTCACCAAGAACCGGAGAGGCGCCAGGCTGACACCAGAGCTGCAGGTTATTCCGCGATAAGATGTTGGGGGCGCAAGGAGGTAAGCATATCTAGACATTATTTACTACCTGCCATAAAACATTGTCTGCAGAGCTTCATGGGCTCTCGCAGCTGACGGTGAGCAGGGTATGTGCAGCAGTGGCGAATCACTCTACTCACTGTATAAAAATGCCCTCTAACGCGGCCGAGAAGTAAAAAAAGTGTAGACATCACTTTTACTTGCTTAGGTATTTCATTAATATTAAGAAAAAAGTATACCTACCTACATACAGTGTAACCACAACTTTTTAGTCATAATCTCTGCAAGCCAAATGTGTTTCTTTTATTTATTTTTACCTGCAATTTTGCTTACCTATACCTTGTCACGCTACATCATTAATTGACAAACAATTGCTCAAGTTGACAGAGAAAAGAACATAAAAAATTATAAAAGAAACTTCATGTCATGACATCAAAAAATTAATTTATTTTGTAAAATTTACAAAATCCATCAAATCCAAAAAGAAAAAAAGAATTCTGGTGTCAAAACAATTACTTTTGACTAAATTGAATCAATGATTCATTTTACTTTTAAAATATTCAATTTTGGTGAAAAGTCATTGTACTTTTAACTCCATAATTTTTTTTTTTTCTCATCCTTTCTTCTCTCTTTGTTTTCTATTGGATTCTGTGCAGTTCCTTGTGACACTTAATTTCATTAGCTGCAATGTCTGTTAACTGTCCAGGAGGCGGAAAGATCTGAAAAAGATAAACTCATTAAATATAAATGGCTTATTAAATCTATGTCTATAGGCCTACCATATCATAATTAAAGTTAAACGAATTTACTTTTCTTTTCTTTGTCCCTAGGCTTGATTGCCCCGTTGATGACCTCGCTGATATGCCGGAACTTTGTGAGTAGGCAGACTGTGTGGGTGGGGCCGGTGAAGCTCCCAGGGCAGGTGGTGTGGCTACTTGCACCAGTGGCAGTGGCAAAAGCTGCATACGAGGGCTGTTTGATAAGTACCCGTTTTCTAAATATATTAAAATCAGTGGCCACAAATAAGTATACCACCTTATTAAGCCATTTTTCAGAGGCGGGAAAATTAAAAAAAAAAAGGCATTCTTTTGTTTTCTTTTCTCATTTGACAACGATTCAGTGAAGGCGTGAACTTAAAATTGTTGAAATGGAGAAAGAACAGTATCGGTCTGTAATTAGATTCTTATTTTTGGAAGGAAAAACATGTGATGAAATAAAAGTAAGAATGCAAGCGGTTTACCATGAATGTGCTCCTTCTATGACAACCGTCAGATATTGGTATAACGAGTTTAAGCGGGGGAGAACAACCGTCTTTGATGAGGATCGCCCAGGCCGGCCAGTTGAGGTGACTACAGACAATATGGTCAAGAAAATTGAAAATATCGTTTTAGCCGACCGCTGAATTAAACTTCGAGAAATCGTTGATGCTGTAAACGTTTCAATCGAGAGTGTACAACACATATTAGAAGAAAAATTGGGTATGAAGAAAGTATCGGCGAGGTGGGTGCCGCGTTTACTCACGGAGGAGCAAAAACGGAACCGACTGACTACTTCGGAGTAGTGTTTGGCCGTGTTCAAACGTAACCCGAAGGAGTTTCTGCGTCGTTTCGTGACCGTGGACGAAACGTGGGACCACCACTACACCCCGGAAATGAAAGAGCAGTCGAAGCAGTGGTTTTTACCGGGTGAACCTGCTCCAAAGAAAGCAAAAACCGTCCCATCGGCTGGAAAGGTCATGGCGACCGTTTTTTGGGATTCGCAGGGTATTATACATATTGACTATTTAGAAAAGGGAAAAACAATAACAGGGCAGTACTATGCCAATTTATTGGATGAATTTGACGCCGTGTTGAAGGACAAACGACCCCATTTAAAAAAAGTACTGTTTCATCACGACAACGCCCCGGCTCATTCGTCCAGAGTTGTGACGGCTAAATTAGCACAGTTACGCTACGAACTATTGTCTCACCCCCCGCATTCTCCAAATTTGGCCCCATGCGATTTCTTTTTGTTTCCCAACCTAAAAAAATGGCTTGGTGGCAAGCGATTTGGATCAAATGACGAAGAGGCCTATTTTAATGACTTTCCAAAATCATACTTTTTGGATGGTTTATTGAAGCTTGAGTATAGGTGGAACAAATGTATAGAGTTAAAAGGTGACTACGTAGAAAAATAAATGCATACATACAAAAAAAAATGTTTTTTTTTTTTCATAAACGGGTACTTATCAAACAGCCCTCGTATTTACCAACTATCAGTATCTGAAAAAAAAAGCAACTTGTTTAATTAAAATATTTTTGAGCCACATACCTACTTTTATTTTTAACCTGTTGTAAACTTACATCCACATTAGTCATGTTTACTATTTCTCATTGTCTATTATGGTAACCATTATACATTTTGGGTCGGGGACATTCTAACACATACTCTTTATTCATTATTTTCCATCCACCCTTTATAAATAAAAAGCTTATCTAATTCTCCATATAACATCTTATTTCCTAGATGTAAATGTGTAAGAACTAATGAAATTAGCAGATACCCAATACTCATTGAATACATAATACCTACATGATTGAAGCCTTTTATTGTCAAGATGATTTATCTGATTTACTGACTGACATTGATTTTACAGATATCTAAGGAACACAAAGTGGGATAGATATTCTTTTGGGACATGTATGTAAATGATCAAACTACATATTTGTTTTGTTCAGTGCTTGTATAGTTTTCCCTACAGGAAATGTTTGCACTTTGAACAAGAAAACGGGTATTAAAATGATGATTAAGTAGTATACCTTTTAGACAGGTAATCAACCTCGGACAGGTATGTTTACATATGCACTTTATATCTAATCATTATTCACATGATTTTAAATAGTAACCTACCAACACTGTCTTCATGTACAGCCCTTCCTCATTGTGATTTAAGTAGCAGAACGGCATAAGGTACGGTATAAGAGGATTATGACCGTGTTGCATTGACTTGAAGGATAAAACCTGATACTTAACTACGAACCTTTTTGGAAGGTCCGTCCACGCAGCAACCTTGCGGCTGTTCGTATTCGTATCGTGTTCTTCGAGTGGCGGAAACCGTCTCACGGTTCAATTTAGTTCGCCATTTTTAGAACCTGCCACTTGAAGGCCCTTCAAGTTTTTCTACGATTCCCACTCTTTCTTTTACTAGCTCTTGAACCAACATCTGAAAAGGACGTTCAGTGATTAGATTCAAACGGAACACTTCACATTTACTTACGATACCAAACAAAGGTAAATGAATTTTCTTACTTTATCCTCCGCTGTCCAATTATCACTCCTTTCTTGGGTGGTATTCATTTTTTTCAAGTTTAAAAACATCCCGACGAATTGAGAACCTCCTCCTTTTCTTGAAGTCGGTTAAAAATAGGAAACTAGAATCTTGTGTAACTTTAATTAAGTTAAAGTTTGCGATTTTATTTTCCTCGACTCTCGCATTCGCTGTAAATGCTGTCAATTTTCTTTTTTTTTATTCACGAGGAGGCCATGTTTTGTCTATGATTTGACAAAATGGCCAACATAACGCGTCTAATCAACCAATCAAGAGCTCAATAACAGACTGCTAGCAAGCGTTTATGAATCATGCTTCTTAACAAACGTCAAACACGCCTAATCAGTCTGCTAACTAATAGGCCGATCAAGTCTCTATTAGGGTTTTTTTATGAATAAGGCTGTAAGCCATTAAGTAGGCAATTGCTAGCTGAGCATTAAATTTAACAAAGTTTGCGAGTCCGTTAGTAATACGAAGCCAGCAATTGCTATTCGGGCCGTGGCAAATAGTGTTTTTTTTTTTTCAAAAATCAGGAAGAAAACTACAAAACAAAATTGTCGCCATGATGGCGCCAGCACGGTCAGGAAGCAATGCTGAATCGTGGTTATAGTACTTTTTGGTATAAGTGAGGAAAATATGTCATTATGCACCGCCTCATTGTCATGTTTTCGCAAATGTATTAAAAACGACGTTTGGTACAGTCACCAGCAATAATATATGATTATGGACAGCGCTGCAAAAATATCTGATCATGGTAGAAGGCAAAAATATATAACGACATTCGACGGCAATAAGATCTGATATGTTGCGACCGGCATAAATATCGTTCTTGGGTAACGGCATAAGTATCGGACACAGAGTCGCTTAAAAATATCTGATACTTGACGAAATCAAAAATATGTGATCAATCAGCAAACATGAACTTAATTCAGTAGTTTTACGAATCTAATTTGAATGCAGCGATCTGACACTTCTCGAAAATAGTGCGTACTTGTCACTGTACATGTCTGTCTCATGTTTTGTTTTATCTAAATCCAACAAATTCAGTTCTTCGTTTCTAATATGACATACCCTGTTGACGTATTATTTTTTTCATATACTTTACCAAGGAGTTTAACCGCTAATAAAAAAAACTTCAAGCACAAAAATACTGTTCTTGTTTTAAAAGCTAAGAAACGTGAGATAGATATACGTAGTGACAAGTATGCACTGTTTTCAAGAAGCGTCAGATCGCTGCATTCAAATTAGATTCGTAATACTAGTGAATTAAGTTCATGTTTGCTGATTGATCACATATTTTTGATTTTGTAACATGTGAGATATTTATGCGGTCCGTGTGATTTGATGTTTTTGCTTCCAAAGTGAATACATATTTATGCTGGTGACGAGTCACTTAATTTTGATTTTGTATAGTATCAGATATTTTTAAGCGACTCAGTGTCCGATATTTATGCCCTAAACCAAGAACGATATATATGCCGGCCGCAACCCATTAGATCTTTATGCCGTCGAGTGTCGTCATATACTTTTGCCTTCTACCGTGATCAGATATTTTTGCAGCGCTGTCCATAATCATATATTATTGCTGGTGACTGTACACGTGCAGAAGGGTCATTTTCGCTTGTCCCGAGTCTCGACCCTCGCCTGCTGGCTAGGGCCTAGTCACCTCGGGACTCGTGCAAAATGACATACTTTAAGCACTTATAATTTAGTAGTAAATTTTATATTAGCATTTATACCTTCGAAATATCTATGGAAGCGTAACTAAGCCCAAAGAACCGGACAAGTGCGAATCGGACTCGCGCACGAGGGTTCCGTTCCGTACAAAGATTTCCCTGCTTTTCCCCAGTGTTTTAAGTTGTCCAGTATTAGCAGAGCCCTGTTCCTAAGCAAAATGTACGCAGTGTGGGGTCATTTTATGTTGGTCAGTGACATACAGACAGACATAAAATTTCACATTTTGAAATTTTTCTGAGTGGTTGTGCTATAAGAGCTACCCTCATACTAAATTTCAAGTTTCTAGGACAACTGGAAGTACCCTTTAAGTTTTCACAGTACGGCAATTTGTATGGAAACAACCTTTTTAATGACTGTATCTTTTGATGGAGTTGAGTTAGATTTTTTTTTCACAGCTTCAAGGGACTGCAGGCTTGAATATTTGACATTAATTTCAGCATTTAACCTTCACGCGTTCCAGAGAAAAAGGGTCTTGACTTGACAGACATACGGACAACAAAGTGATCCTATCCTATAAGGGTTCTGTTGTTTTTCCTTTTGAGATGCGGAACCCTAAAAAATTTAAGCTAGACAATAATGAAATTTGTATGTAACATTCCTGTCGAGCTCCCGCGGTTTTTATTTACTATTTTTGGTTGACCGTAAGTAAACAGCGCATTTTACCGTCTGATATGTAGGTAGTGAACAATGACAACTTTTACGGTAATTTTTGAGAAAAAGGAATTTAACAACCAATTCAGTTGCTTAATTGTAATTTTTTAGTACGACTAAGTAAAAAATCGTAAACTAATAGAAGTACGAGGCACTAACATGTTCCTGTATCTTGATCTCTTGGAACTTCTGGAAGCGCGAGCCGCGCGTTTGCAGATGCAGCTGGCCGGAGGTGTTGTTAAGGCGGCAGTCGTCGGCGGCGCAGGCTGGCGGCGGCGTGAACTGCAGACCGCGCACCGGCTGATAGGTCTCGGCGCCGCACGCGCCGCATGAGTACGTCGCCACCACCAGCAGTGGCTTCACGTCCGTGCAGCGAGTCACGATCCCTGAGCACCCACACACACCATCAAAACCGACACACCCACATGCCAACAATCGTGTACTTACTACCTAACAGCATTTAGACTAAACAAATCAACAATCACTCTACCTAGGATTGCCAACCCTCCCGGATTGCCCGGGAGACTCTGGTAACAATGGTTAGCCTCCCGACTTCCCGGGGTGCAATAATTTCTAAAATTATACGCGCCCGTCCCTCGCACCTCGCTACTCACTCGCTATGTTCGGTCGTGTCCGTCTCTGTCACGCACGCATTAATAAAATAATAAATAATTGAGATTTTCTGTCAACATCCCCAAATATGCGATTTCTTAATATTCTCCCTGGTAGGTCCTTTCGAGAGTTGGCAAACCTAAATCTACTCCCTGTCCGTTTTCTTTCTTTGGTCTATTCAGAAACAAACATGTATATGTTCTAGAGCATTATTTTGTCCCTTGGTTGCTATTATTATTACTATTATTATTTATTTCAAATAATACACTAGCAGCTCATAGAGCTGATACTTATTGTCTTGTTTATGTTTTTATTTTATTTGAAATAACACTCGTATCCTGTTTGATCCAAAAATCTAAATTGACCTATGAAACTCTTACAACCCTTAAACCTATTGTAACTATTCGAAGGTAACTATAGTCTATCCACAACAGGAACAATTGGTTGGATGTTAACTTTTTCATTTTACGCAACATATGTTTTAAAGTATTTAAAGTAGACATAATGAAAACGGGATATTGACCGCGAACTGAAAAACTGCTATTTAAAGTAGATTACTAACATGAGGTTTATATTTCAATAACTACAATTATAAAAAATTACATACATACATACATAGGTACGCCTGTTTCCCGGAGGGGTAAGCAGAGACCACGGACTTCAACTTGCTACGATCCTGACATACAACCATTGCTTCCCTTAATCTCACAACATTCTTCATACATGCTCTCCAGTTTTGGGTAATCCTGACTGGTCCTTTTTCCAGAATATCACCGATTTGATCGGAGTACGTTCGCCGAGTTCACCGTACAAAAAATTAAAAGCTTGAAAATAAACAATTTAAGCAACAAAACACGTTATTTTATTCATTTACGTCTTAATATAAAAATTATAATCAAATCATCAGAAGCATCAATCGGAACGTTAATAAATAAGAGTCGAGATTTAAGAGTTTCAATTCTATCGTATCGATTACTTGAACTTGTCATTTTATGACGATCGCATTAACACGAATGAGCATAAAAATTATAAAGTTTAATTTGCCAGTAAACGTTTATTTAATTAGTCAACACGTTTGGCTTTTTTTTACATATTATCAAAAAATGCAATTATAATATGTAACAGCAAACAAGATATTATAATAATTCGACATATTTGCTACAGGATATGGGATATATTTTGATACACAGTGTGTCACATTCAATCAATCAATAAAAAAACAGCTCCATCGATACTATCGAATTATCGATGATTCCGGCAATGTCGAGGTGTCACATCTCTAAACTCATTAAAAAATGTACAACTGACAAACGTCATCCAATTCTTTCTGTTGTGAAATACGCTATAGTGGCTCTGTGAGCTGTAGACCTCGCGATCTAATTTTTGAACCTTTTTTTTTCATTTGAAAAAAAAATGAATGGATAAAAAATTTACACAACTAGCGAACCTGCTCACAAAATTTCACGAGAATCGGGTGAGAAATGCGACCTGTAGAGGAGAACCGCCAGACACAAATCCGACGTCGGACACACGAAAGAAATTTTGTCCAAGCTAAAACCGAGACGCTTCGCTCACTTCGTTCGCTCGGTCAATTGTGTCATACCAAAGCCAACCTAGGGAGCCATTACATTTAATTCGAAATCAAATCGAGAGCTCTGTTATTTATTTTGATAAGATATTACTTAATAATTAAATCTTCTCTACCTCTGACTGTCATGAGCTTGCCAATGTGTTCTGCCTTCACTTCACGAATTGGCAGCGACTTGGAGCTGGAGAGGTCTCTGAAGTGCACCTCGCTGAAATAATAACGCACGATAACATCTAATTAACTAACATAACATAACAATAATTACTAGATATCCGGTATCCGGCCCATCAACTATCCGTTTCATCTTTAATAATTACACCCCCCACACCACTATAAGCTGGCAACTAACTTGTAGTGATTTTTTAATGATGGAAAATGTGAAGTAGAATTTTAAAGTTCTTACAATCTCCTTATGAGTTCTGGTGGGTATCTGTTCCTAGGGTCCCTCATTTCTCCAGGAATTCTGTGGTTCCTTGCCTCCAGCACTATGCGATGTTCAATATAAACGTCCAGTGCATCTTTGGCAGTAACCTGTGGGCAGAAAAAAATAGACAATAGATATGTGTTAAGGTGGAACCTCTTCGGGTTTACGATGTGATAATTGTAAAAGAAAAATCGGCTGTCTTGTCTTACTCGTACAGTAGAAGTAGCTAAGCAACCGAAGCGGTCACAATAATCTAAGAACGGCTCTATATTTATAGACATAAGAGCTTGTGACCGCTTCTCGTTTTTTAGCTACTTCTGCTGCTGACTGTACATAGAGTCTGGCTTTGGTCTGGCTGTCGAAGACCCCAGTAGGTATTTGGACGGCAACATTACGTCAAATGTCATAAATCATAATTAAAAAATGCTGCCATACCATAGAGACATTATACCAAGAGAAGCTGTCAGCGTATACCGCGTGAAATAGCGATATTCTTCCTATGCACACATGTAAAGCGACTGTGTTGTCATTAAACAAACTTTATCCACAATTAAAGGAAAATGGTTGCTTAAAAAAACAAAAGAAACCATTTTTTTTAAAGCTCCATTGATCGTGATTGTTGGCGCCATTGCCTTTGTCGTAGACGTAGATTTTGCTTTATATTCAGGAATGGTTGTTTGGCTGCCAGTTCAACTGGTCAGTGCTCGCCATTTTTATTTTGTACGGCCAATTCTCCGTGAAATCTGATATTTTTACAGCTTAGTCATCGTCATCATTTTTAACGACATAAAAATAAAAGGCGGTTTTACTTTTACTTATTGTTAAAAGATTATTTTATTTTACAATTTTTAGTTTATTTCGTATTTAAAGAATTATCCTCCAACTCCTAACCGTTAAGGAGTTGTACCTTCAATCATTAACTCATCAACAAGAGATGATGACTACCAGACGCAAAAACTTGAATAGCTTTAGAAAAAGAAACAATTTCCCTAGGATCCCATCATCACATCAGATCATGACTTGGTGACAATGGCACCAAAAAGAAAGAATTTATATAGCAAATAAAAATGACTGATTACTAAATTGAATATTTAACACAATAAATCAGAACAAGCAGACACAATGATATCAACAAAATATGGTAAAACTTAAGGTCAAATGTCATACCTATTCCATAAAAATTAGCACATAATGTGCTACACGAATTTCTGGGGGTTCATGCCTTTTGATGTGCATCAAAAAACCGACACAGCTTGGACAAGCGCAAATGACCGGAAACTTTGCATATACATTCACATTATGTGCACATGTAAGTGGCCTGCATTAAGCTGCGTTGTGAGGTTAAATCACGTAGAGGAGCAGGTTATTGGTAAGAAGGATAATTAAAGTCATAAAATCAATTTGTATAGTGTGCAATGGTGTAGGACAACGATAAAATGTATCTTGAACATTCACTTTCTGATGTGTGTAATTTTCTAAAGTAATTTGGCGAAGTAAATGTGCACCAAATGAATTGCAATCTTTATATAACTGTTTCATCCACCACCAAGGTGGAAATTTCTTATCAAAATTACTGAATCATGATAAAAGCAGCATCAGCTGCGATCGCGATCGACGCAATTTTTTTCGACGCACAAATGTCGGGTCGCCGTGAGCACGTTGCTTGGCCGCGCAAACAAACGCGCTACTAAATGCTTGCGAGCTGCGCCACTGTGCATGGTGAGGCTGCCTCAAACTAAACGGTTCCAATCCGTACGCACCTTTAGATCGCTTTACACATTTCATAGATCATGTTATGTGTAGAGCTCATTGTTCTGTACAGCTAATAAATTCAATGGTGTGTGTGATGTTCCCAAATTGAACTGGGAGTGCATAGAAACTATAGCCAAAGCTTACTCATTCTGAGAGCAGGCCTCCGGGTGACGGAGTGTGGTTAAAAAAATTATGACAAAACATATGTTGTGTAGGAGTAAATACCTCTCTGTGTTTGTAATCAGGCAGCATCTCATACACCACATCAGAGACCATGTTGGTGTAGCGGCGCGTGTTCTGCCGCACTGCCACTGCTAGCTCTTCATTGGTTTCATGGAGGTCGTCCAACTCCACGACAAACGCTACCTGTATCAACCACAGGTTCAGTATTGTTTAAGAACGACTTTGTAATCTATAACCTATGAGAATACAACAGTCATTACCTTCTCCCTGTGAGCGAGACTGGTAAGTTGCTCTGCGTATTTAAAGTGCTTATGCCCCGCTTCATCAGTTTCACAGAAATCTATGAAGAAATTCTTCAGCGTCTCTGAAACAAGATCAATGTTATAATGAGTTAAGTGTAAAAATGTGACGACACTAGGATATCAGAAAGAAAAAAAAATACCTTTATCCGCTGCGTAATCTCGCATTGCCATGATAATGGTATTAATTACTGATTTAACGAAAGAAATTGAATATCATAAATTATAAAACCGCAGCAATAACTCTTGACTAATCTCAGTTATAAAAAGGTACTCTGTGGACTAATCGTTGCTGTTTTAGCTGTTCGACTTTTGATTTGACAGATGCACAAAAACGGCGCGAAAACAGTTTTTTTACATAATTCATCCCATAGAGGATAGGCAATGGAAATTAAGTCCATACAGCCACGTCTGTTGTTTTTAGGGTTCCGTACCCAAAGTGTAAAAAACGGGACCCTAATGCTAAGACTCCGCTGTCCATCCGTCTATTCGTCTGTTTGTCTGCCTGTCTGCCCCTAAACTACGAAATTCGAAAATCGAAGTTCGTATCGAGTCGTCCCGCTCACTCTCGTGTTAAGTAACATTAGCTTGAGAGGGATGGCACGATACGAAGTTCGAATTTTGCACTTCGTAGTCGGGGGGCTGTCTATCTGCACATGTAGCACGGCGCGCCATTTTGACGGAATCAGTGACGGACGCACTGAGCGACAAGCGACAAAATGGCACGCGTGCTAGCCCCCCTGTCTGTCCGTCTGTCACCAGAGCCGTGTTTTATAAAGCTACATGTTACAATTTACAAGCAGGACCGAGTTTTATAAAGCTACAAGTTACAATTGACATGAGCATGAGCAGCTGCCAGGACGTGACTAGGACGGACTGACGAATCCATGACGACTCTGACTGTGACGGGACTTTAATAACTGGCCCTAGGGGACGACTACGAAAATCGAAAATCGAAGTTCGTATCGTATCGTCCCGCTCGCTCTCGTATTAAATCATATTAGCGTGAGCGGGACGGCACGACACGAAGTTCGAATTTTGCACTTCATAGTTTAGGGCCTATACTACGAAGTGAAAAATTCGAAATTCGTATCATGCCGTTCCGCTCACGCTAATATTATTTAATACGAGAGTGAGCGGGACGATACGATACGAACTTTGATTTTCGAATTTCTTGGTAGTTCCCCCTATAATGATCACGAAGTGCAAAATTCGAATTTCGTATTGTGTCGCCCCGCTCACGCTAATACGAGAGTGAGCGGGACCATACGACACGAACTTTGATTTTCGAATTTTGTGGTAGTCCCCCTACTTTAAGATTTCGTTTTATAAAATTGTTTTATAGGTTAAGCTGATGGTCTTATACTTTATTAAAAAAAAAAAAATTCGCGCCAATCTACAATCAAAATGTCAGTCTAACGCATTGAGATAGGAAAGTGGAGGCGTTATATTCTTCTATATGAAGCGTGACTTATACAAATATCTGCCATATCGACACATACATGTCAAACGGAATTTTATCTCTTTTTAACTTACTGACAGCTGCATAAGAATAGGAGAGACAAACAGTATTTGTTGGTTACTAAATTTGGAAGCACTCTCTAAGTGACGTCACGAGTTTACGACAGCGTGGCAGGTGCCACCATGTTCCGTGCCAAGTTTCGTGGTAGATGTGCTGTCAAACGGTAGCCGGCTCCGAATATATTTGCTGTTTTTGTGAGGATTACTCTAAGAAACGAGTTATCATGGTGTGCAGGGCTCTGTCTTTGATTGTCCTAATCATGCCCTAGTGCTGCGTCAGACAGTGTAGTGTTAAAAAAACATTAATCAACCTGAATTGACCCTTCAAAGGTTAGTAACCAGTTACCTTGAATAATTCGAATGTTTTATTGTATTTTGGCATGTATCGTAACAATGATCTTATAAAATGAGTACGAACGTCTGTTTAAGTACGATTTGTTTTATTTTCCAACGATTTTATTTATTTCAACAGAAATAATTTGCTTGATTTTGGCATATTAGCTTATGCGGTGCTAAGTATCGACATAGGTATCGATGAAATTCTAAACATTGTTCGAATTTTTTTTTCGTCAGATTTCCTGTGAATGAAACTGCCAAAAATAAAAGGATTGGAATTGAAAATATAAACCCATGACATAAGACATGGTTTGTCTGCTCGATGCACTTCGACATGTCATGCTTCAACAGAACTCTTAATGTGACGAGATTGATGACGTGACGGAGCAATTCAGGTAATTATTAGATCTAAACATATAAAATAAAACCGTGACTTACTGATTGACACACAACGCACAGCCTGAACCAGATTTGAGATTTGGAAAAAATGTCCCTTGAGCAGGCTAGAGATAAACTTATAGATACTTAATATTCTTCTTTTTCAGTCTACTCGTGCCTGTCACCTGTGTTGCCTTGTACATCAAGTGTGAGGGTAAGGTAATGTCTGTAATCAAAATTATTATAGATTTGAGGTTTCGCTATCACAGAAAAAGAAGTTGTGAGTGTTGTGACAAAGTATCTTTCAGAAACTATTAGAAATGAATAAAAACTTTGGAGATGCCTAAGGCAAATGTTTTTTATTTTCACTTTTGTGGTTAGTAGGACCTTGTGCGAGGTCCGTCCCGATCACTACCACCATCTCATTTGCTAATCCTGCCGCTAAGTAGCAGTGCTTTCACTGTTGTGTCCCGGTGTGGAGAGTAAGACAGCCGGTGTAATTACGGGCACAAGAGGAATTCCATCTTAGCTCTCTAGGTTGGCAACGCATCTGCAAACCCATATACACACATGTCATAACTCCTCTATAATGCGTTCAAAAACCGTAGAAAATGTGAAATATCTGCAAAAACCAACATAATTTACAATAAAAAAACAGTCGATACGAAACGTCAGCTCGGTATGTTTACTTATCTATGATAAAAACAACAGTCAAATTCGTGACAGGTATGGATATGACAATGCCTTCTGCTTCTGAACGTGTCTTAGAGTACTTATAATATGTGTGTAGATAAAAGTAATGTATGCTACTCTAGATAATTAGGCCTTAAAACACTCGTAATGTAACAGTTGCATAAACTACTATAGCGTAGATTTTATCTATATCGATTTCTGCATACGTTTACAAGTCCCAACCCTAGGAAAAGCAGCCATGTTACGTGCCAAATTTTAGTAGGTATGCACGCTAATTCTGTAGGTATCGCCGGTCCACTTGCTATTAGGTCTGTGGTCTAACGTTACATGTGTCACCATGTCGGACAGACCGTTCGTTCGTTGTCAGAGCAGAGTCGGACAGGTCAAACAGAACAGTAAAGTAACAGTTTAGTCAAGTTTCATTCAGTCCTTACAGTTTAATTATAAGTTAAGTCAGCGGTTTGTTTTGGGCTGGGCTGATTGTGTGTTTATTATTTGTGAATTAACTTGTGAATCAAACTTTTATATCATGGCTGATTCTCCGGGTAATTATATCTTTGTATCTCATTTACTCGAGTGTAAAAATGCGAGCTTTGCTTTATATGTAACTTTATGTGTACAACTTTCAGCCGGACAAAGGGCTAAACGCCAAAAAACTGATAAGCACGGACGGTTATCGGCGTTGGAAAAGCTTAGGAACCTTAAAGGGAAAGGCGTTAAGAACAAATACGATGTGGAGGAAGTTGAGAACGTATATGACATTGTGGACGAGCGCGCGTACAGCACGCACGTGCAGAGCCGCCAGCACGACGACTGGATCGAGGAAGGTGCGTGTTCCCACCTGGCTTACAACCTAATATGATACACTTGCGCTCAACTCACTGGACGCACTTCACTGTATTCTGGAATGAAATATCGTGCGCGTTTTGACGTATATGGAACAAGTTATAGAGCATTAATTAGTTTTAGCATTGTAGGATTTATTTCAATCTCCAAAAAAAGTGTTGGTTCCAACCAGTGCTGGATTAAATGTCGAGAGTGCCCTATGCAAGCACCTCATTGGCGCCTCTCTAGCGCCCTTAGATTATAAAACAAGTAGCTGCGCCCAATGTAATCTTGCACCCCTATGCATGTGCCTAGTTGGCCTTAGGGATAATCAGCGTCTGGTTCCAACACTACTTGATTATCTTTAGAGTCATGTCCATGCATTAACTCTTAATATTATACAAGTTGAGAGTGAGACTGTAAGTATTATAACTCTGTAATTGTTGAATTAAAATTTCCCGTTATTCACTGAACAAGCTCTTATGAGAGGCAGTTTATTGATTTTCCAATATCATTTACAGTAAGACTAGCTGTTCATTTTCAACTCCCTTTTATTTCAGATGGATCTGGGTACATCGAAGATGGGCGGGAGATTTTTGATGATGATGAAGTTGATGACTCATATAAAGCTGGAAGCAAAGAAGCTGGACGTGGACAGAAGAGAAAAGCCCGTGTAGCAGCCCCTAATGTCAAGGGCAATATCAGAACACTATTAGGTGCAATGCCTACTAAAAAGAAAGAGGTTATTGTTGAGTTTAATAAAACTGTATCTGCTAAATGTTATGTCAGTTTTGAAATCTAACTAAATTATGGTTTTATGTTTTCAGGACACCAAAATATCACAAGACAATATTCTGTCTGATATTATGTCAGACTTAGATGGGAATCCATCATTGGTTGATGTGAAACCAAAGTCATTAACAGTTAGCAAAACAAATAGTGTTGATTCTAGCAAGAAGGATGCTCAAAATTATTTTAAAAGCCTTTCTGCTGTTGTCAAAAAACCATCAAACATATTTGGCAAACAGCAATCTTCTGAAGTCAAAGTGGATGAAACCATAGGAATGGTAAGTTCATTTTCTGGATCACTTTCTACATCTCATTCAGTATGAGTAAAATAGTTCTCATGTGGTTTTTACAGTTATAGTATAACCGAATTTGATCACATTATTTTTTAGGGAAACATTAGTAAGAATGACAAATCATCAATCAGCAAATCTACTAGTGAGTGGAAAATTGATAATGAAATCAAAAAAGAGCTAGAAGACAGTGCTACCCAAAACATTGAAGAATTTCAAACACAAGAAATAGATTTTTTTGAGGATTTCAACAATGAACCCCTGCCTGATACAACTGCAGAGGTGAAAACAGAAGAAATCCCAAGCTCATCTGCTACCATTATGGATGTGGCTGAAGAGTTCCTTAATGAGAATTTTGTAGTTTTCCCAAAAGCTATAGAAGCTCCTCCGAAGAAGTTGAAAGAGCTATCCAGTAATTGGTCAGAGCAGATGGGAGACAATCAAGCTAGTGCCTGCGTTCAAACTGATGGCCAACTGCCCCTTCAGACAACCGAGAATGGAGAGCAAGTACTAAGGTTCTTTTGGCTAGACGCATGGGAGGACCGCTTTGTGAAGCCAGGGGTAGTGTATTTGTTTGGGAGAGTGTATGTTGACCCTCACAATAAAAAAGCAGGTAGCGTGTCATGCTGTCTTGTTGTCAAGAATGTTGATCGGCAGCTGTTCCTTTTACCACGAGAATATGTAAGTTTTTACATTTTGTAATTTTCTTCAACTTGTTTCACAACTGCTAAGCAACTATGTTCAGTCTTCGCAGTAGAGCTAAAAATGTACTGCTTGTCAGCATTGCACAGCCCAAAGATGCGGCGACTGGCAGGCTAGCTGTGCAGATAATAAATCTGCTTTAGCAAAAAGACACTAACAATGGCAATTCATATATTAATTTAATGCACTATTTGATGATTTTTAACTTGCTATTTAGCAGAAACATGTATCTTAAACATAATCATGTTCATTGAATTTTTTGTGTATTTTTCTTGTTTTTAGGGTTCCATACCTCAGAAGGAAAAAACGGAACCCTTACAGGATTACTTTGTTGTCTGTATGTCTGTCTGTCAAGACCCCTTTTCTCTGGAACGCGTGAAGGTAGCATGCTAAAATTAATATCAAATACTCAAGCCTATAGTCCCTTGAAGACGTGAAAAAATCAAACTTCTAAGTCAATGCAATCAAAAGATACAGTAATTAAAAAGGCCATTTCCATACAAATTGCCGATTTCCAAAAACCTAAAGGGTACTTCCAGTTGTCCTAGAAACTTGAAATTTGGTATGCAGGTAGCTCTTATAACACAACCACTCAGAAAACTCAAAATTTAAATTTTTTATGTCTGTCTGCAGATTTCACAGACCAATATAAGATGACCCCACACTGCGTACATTTTGCTTAGGAGCAGGGCTCTGCTGACATTGGACAACTTAAAACTCTGGGGAAAAGCACTAAAATCTTTGTACGGAACCCTCGTGCGCGAGTCCGACTCGCACTTGTCTGGTTTTTTAGATTGTAAATTACTTTCAAGTAATCCAATAGAATAAATATTAATAAATGTTTTGTTAAGATCTGATGATGAGAGTTGGAAAGTACTGAAAACCCTTGACAATTAATAATTATAACCCTACTCACAACCCTGCTCTTATACTCTTTTTTTTAGCTTTAGAAAGTAGGTGAACAATCTTGACATGTCTTTTATTGAAAAACTCTTTCTAAAATTAATTAACTATTACTTAAAAAACGTTAACAATTATAATAGTAATTATGCAACTGCTACATAATGAGTGTTTAAAGGCCTAAGTAATTATGTGGAGTTGCATACATTACTTTATCAACACACATATTATAAGTACTCTAAGATGGGTTCAGAAGCCGAAGGAATATATCATACCCATACCAGTCACGAATTTGACTGTTTTTTTTATCATAGACAGACATACTTAGTTGACGTTTCATAGACTGTTTTTATTTATTGTAAATTATCACATTATTATTTATACATGTCGGACTGAACTCGACGTGAGTGATCCGTTTTGTTTCACTATGATTGTAAATTACGTTTTTTTTTTCAAATTTGAAACTCTTAACGAATTCGATATCGAAAAGTCATTACGACGTCGACTTCGATGATTACTTTACTAATTCCGGCGGCTGGGTGGCGCTGGCGGCGAGCAGTCGGGGACATGCTTAAATGCTGGTCATTTTCTACGGTTTCTGAACGCATTGTAGAGGACTTATGATCTGTGTGTAGATAATAGTACTTTTTGGTATAAGTGCGGCAAGTATATCATTTTGTACCAATCCCGAGGTGTCTAGGCCCGAGCCGTGAGGTCTAAACAAAACCGCGATTCGGGACGAGTGAAAATGACACTTTCGCACGTGTGCCAAACGACGTTTTTTAATACATTTGCGAAAAATGACAATGACCTAGGAGATCGTCGTCGTGAAGGACCATCGGCTCCTTGGAAAAGTAAAAGCACTGGTGCGAAAAATCCAACTTTCCGCATGATATGTAGCTACAAAAAGAACAACTTTTTGAGCAACTGTATTAAAATGTAGTTATCAGTAAAAAGACAGGTCAAGATTGTTTACTTTTTTACTGGTGCAGAAAAAATAAGTATAATTTTATTGAAACTAACCTTTCTATATTAATGAATTCATTGCTGTGCAAATATGGTGTTTATCTGTTAATATAAACACCCCTTGTAATAATTATTATGTTATTGTTATTGCCTACTTTACCGCCCTGGCGAAATTAATAATTAGAATTAACATAATAATATAAATTAATAGACGTAGCAGTCTTACACGTGTGGCAACATAGCAGATGAGCGAATTATTTGCTGTTAGTTCAAATAAAAGAAACGCATAAATTCCACTCAATATATTTTTAACATTGAATGATTATATTTGTTGAAATTTTAATATTTTTTCGTTAGAGTTATTCGTTTGCGAATTATTTAGCTTTGAAGTTCTCATTTTTGTTGGAGTCAAGTGTCACCCCCTCTACCAGAGAAACTGTTGTAGGTATTTGGAAATGTGCAAAAAATCAGAGCAGTAGTGCATATCATGAATTTAAAAGGAAAACTACCAGCGATAAGCAGGCTTTACAGGTTTGGGAGTCATAGTTGACCAACTTATTACGTTTGTCTATGTCGGTAACCGATATAAATTGACCCCATACCATACTGCGTAGTTTGCTTAGGAGTAGGGCTCTGCTAACACTGGTTTCGAATAGGTGTGATGAAAATACCTTTAATTTAGGTATCTATGCCAGGGCTTTTTCGGAATGGCTTAGGAACCCTATCCTCCGTGTCCGACACGCTCTTGCCCGTTTTTTTCTTTTTGAGGTATGGAACCCTAAAAATTAATGAGGTAACTTAAGTAAACGAAAAAGTTGCCATTTCATCCACAAATTTACTTGTTTTTACAAAACTAAAACAAGAAATCAAGTTAGTTAAAACATTTGAATATGCTGAGCGAGTATTATAATATGCTGAGCGAGTATTATAATATGCTGAGCGAGTATTATAATATGCTATTGGCTTATAACTAAGAGAAATTGTTTTCATCCGCCTTCAATGAAGGAGAAGGTTCTCAATTCCTTGATTTTTTTTTCTTGAAGGTTATGGTTGTCACCTGTAATCGAAGTATTTTGTTTGGCACATTTTGATTTGATTGATTCCAATTAAAATTATCGTTTTTACACATATTCCAGAAATTAGATCCCATTACTCTAGAGCCTACAGATGAAGAGGTAAAAATGATGGATGTGTATGAAGAGTTCAATAATTCTGTGGCCAGCGAGCTCGGCCTGAAGGAGTTTAAATCCCGAAAGGTCACCAAGAACTATTCATTTGATCTCCCAGATGTGCCTGCCCAATCTGATTATCTGGAGGTCAAATATTCGGTAGGTACACAGCCGTTGCTTATTGCATCCTTGCAAACTAGAACATATTTTATCGTAAAACACAATATACATTTAACTTCAGGTAACATGATTGTGATTAATGAAATAAAACTGATCACTCACGTATATAAGTCGGGTTTAGCCTGACATGTTTCGGACTAATTCGTTGTCCTTCCTCTGAGAGCACAAACCCAGCGGCAGCGAGACGCACACTGCGCGCCGCGGCTCTGCTCGCGCGACTACTAGGCGCAACTGACAGCGGCACACAACTACCCTCATTTTCATCATCATATTTATTATTGTCAAATGTAAGGTAGTCTTAGAGCAGAAAGGAATGGAGAGGGTATGATAGTTATTTCCCCTCTGCTAAAGTACATCAACATCACAGACCCTGACCACTTTGATCAGACTCGTTTATAAATAAAAAACCAAAGTTGCCAGCGATCGAATGTCAAATTCAAAAATTCAAAATTTTTATTCAGCAAATAGGCAGTTGAATGCTCTTTACACGTCATTTTTTTTTGAGTCTACCAGCGCTTTCGGAAAGACCATGATTGCCAAGAAGAATGCGCCGCAAGAAACTTGGCACAAAGTATTTTTTTCTAAAAACAAGTTATATTAGCTCTTACAATACGTAACCACAGATAAATTACACAAAGAAACCTCACTCTGTCATTAAAAAATTAAGAGAAAAAAAATACCGTATTTTAGAAACAAGTGTAAAAAGTAATTATTAGAACAGCAAAACCAGAACACTTTACTTTACTGACACGTTTTAATTGAGCTGGAGATGTATAGGGTCTCTAGATCAACACACTAGTAGCACACTACACTGATCACATCACTCTGTAAAGGCTCGTTCACACTGACCGTTGACGCAGTATTTAACACAGTCTTCCAACCTGCCCCCCTACTACGAAGTGCAAAATTCGAACTTCGTATCGTGCCGTCCCTCTCAATGTAATATTATTTAACACGAGAGTGAGCGGGACGATACGATACGAACTTCGATTTTCGAAATTCGTAGTATGGGGGCTGGGCACCGATCATGCACTATCACGGTTAAAATTGGGATGACGACTAATTTCAATGACTTCACGTACCTACTCACCCACTCACGTAAACTCGACTTATATACGCGAGTGATCCGTTATATTTCACCAAGATTCAGTCTCACTTTAGTTTCATGTTGAAAATGAGTGTGAGAGTTAATATTAAATTTCTCATTGAAAAGAGTGTTCTGGTGATAGAATTCATATAGAACTTTTCCATTCAAAATATGCTATACGTACAGACACAACTGCAATATCTAGTGGAGCATGGTCTCCATTTCATGCTGTATATTTGAATATGAACTGGAATAAATTCAATTACTTCGTTGGTAAGAATTTGGTCTTGTCTCCAGGCAACGTTTCCGGCGCCTTCAGCGGGTAAAAAGTATCAGACTTTTTCCCATATATTTGGCTCAAACACATCTTCGCTAGAGACGTTCCTGTTGGATCGGAAGATCAAAGGGCCCTGCTGGCTTGAGGTACGGCGGCCGGAGGCGGCGCCGGCCAAGGTGTCGTGGTGCCGGCTGGAGGGCGCCGCGGAGCCGGCGCGCGTCCGCGTGCTGCGCAGCGGCGCCGACCTCGATCCGCCGCCGCTGGTCGTCGTCACGGTAAATCACTGTGCTAATCTATTTATGTAACCTAAAGCTGATGGTGCCGTGGTGTCCGCCTAATATTTGTTTAAAACACAAAATGTATTTTTTCAGATTAATATGAGAACCGCAATGAATCCACAAACGAGAAAGACTAAAATCTTGATGTTAAGCTGTCTAGTGCATAACAGTTTTCCTGTCAACAAACCTCCCCCCAATCCGGTATTTCAACAACACTTTTGTGGTAAGCAATATAAAATTAAGCTTGTGCATTGAATTACAGAAGCCATATCGAGTCTCTAGAACCGTTTTAATTTTACTTCACTTCTTGAATTTATGCTCCTCCTATATTTACATGTATATATCTTTCTAGTGATGACGAAATGCAATGATTTATGGCCATTGGACATAAAACAAGCCATGAGCCAATACAAAGCGACGAAGTTAACAAAGTGCGACACTGAGAGAGAACTGCTCAACTACTTCATGGTCCAGTTTTGGAAAATAGATCCCGATTTGGTCGTCGGCCACGATCTTCAGGGTTTTCAACAAGATTTATTAATCGGAAACGTACTAGACCTGAACATACCGAACTGGTCCCGCCTAGGACGCCTAAAGAAGTCGGTTGTGCCTCAACGGAAATTCGCCAGCAAGGATGCCTTTCTAGGAAGACTCGTCTGCGATATTAAACTTTCAGCTATGGAGTTGATCAAAGCCAGAAGTTTCGACTTGGACACGCTGTGCGCTCACGTGCTGAAGCTAGGCGAGGGCGCGCGGGCGGAGGTGGGCGCGGAGGAGCTGCCGCGCTACTACGAGAGCAGCGGCACGCTGCTGCAGCTGGTGGCGCTGGCCATGCAGGACGCCGCCTACATCCTGCGCATCATGTGCGAGCTCAGCGTGCTGCCGTTGGCGCTGCAGATCACGCAGATCGCCGGCAACATCATGTCGCGGACGCTCATGGGAGGCCGATCCGAACGCAACGAATTCTTGTTACTACACGCTTTTACGGAGAAAGACTACATTGTACCAGACAAAACGTACGGGAAAAAACCAGCCCCTGATGACGCGTTCAACGGCGACGACCAACAGGGGCCTGGCGCTACAAAAAAGCAGGGAAAAAAGAAACCTGCTTATTCAGGTGGACTCGTGCTTGATCCTAAAAAAGGGTTCTATGATAAACTCATTCTTCTCTTGGATTTCAATTCTTTGTATCCGAGTATCATTCAAGAGTACAACATTTGCTTTACTACAGTTAAGAGAAAAAATGCATGTGCTTCCGACGACGACGTGAACAACCTTGTGCTACCTGATCCCAGCAGCGAGCTGGGCGTGCTGCCTACGCAAATACGAAAACTCGTCGAAAGCAGAAAGGAAGTCAAGAAATTGATGAAAACCCCCGACCTGCCGCCCGATCAGCAGATGCAGTACAACATAAGGCAGATGGCGCTGAAGTTGACGGCCAACTCGATGTACGGCTGCCTCGGGTTCGCCCACTCGCGCTTCCACGCCAAGCCGCTGGCAGCGCTGGTCACGCTCAAGGGTCGCGCGCTGCTGCTGGAGGCGCGCGACGCCGTCGCCCGGCTCGGTTACGACGTGCTGTACGGCGACACCGACAGCCTCATGGTCAACACCAACTGCCTCGACCTCGACCTCGTCTATAAGATTGGCAATGATCTCAAGCGGGAAATCAATAAGAAATACAAGCAGATCGAACTGGACATTGATGGAGTATTTCGCTATCTCCTGCTTTTAAAAAAGAAAAAATATGCTGCTGTGTTAATTAGTAAGAACAAGAACGGTGAATATACATTCACTCAGGAGCACAAGGGATTAGACATCGTTCGAAGAGATTGGTCTCAGTTAGCGGCCGAGGCGGGGAAGTTCATCTTGACACAGATACTGTCGGAGCAGAGCGCGGACGAGCGCCTAGAAAGTATACAGGCTCACCTGAACAAGTTAAGGGAGGACCTAGTGAACGGTACGATGCCCCTGTCTGTGCTAGCGATAACGAAACAGCTGACAAAAAATCCCAATGAATATGCTGACAAGAATTCACAGCCGCATGTCCAAGTCGCTTTAAGACTGAATATGAAAAATAGTAGACGTTTTAAAAAGGGAGATATAGTTCCCTATATTGTTTGTGAAGATGGAACTGCCAATTCTGCCACGCAGAGAGCGTATCACATAGAAGAACTCAAAAATTCAGAACATTTGAAAGTAGATTACAAATACTATTTGGCGCACCAACTCCACCCGGTGATATCTCGGATATGCGAGCCGGTCGAGGGCATGGGGCCGGCGCGCGTCGCCTCCTGCCTCGGCCTCGACCCCTCGGGCTACAAGCAGGCGCTCAAGGAGGAAAACGCCGACACGGACTCGTACGAGGTACAAAACGAGCAAGAGAAATATAGGCATTGTCAAGAGTTTGTATTCACTTGTGCCAACGAAAATTGTAAGATGGAGAATAAAGTAAAGGAAACTTTCAAGAAATCAGACAAGGACACTGTAACATTCCTGGAGTGCTGCCAAAACACAAAATGCTCTATGAAACCCGTAGATTATTTGGCCCGTATTCAGAACTCGCTAAGCGCACAGCTGCGGCAGTGGCACGCGTGCTACTACGCCGGCTGGCTGGCGTGCGAGGACCCCGCGTGCGCGCACCGCTCGCCGCGCCTGCCGCAGGCCTTTGCCGGCGGACACCCGCTCTGCCCTGCCTGCGAGAAGGGCGTCATGTTCCGGGAATACACTGAGAAGGACCTCTATCTACAAACTAACTTCTACGTCTTCCTTTTTGACGTCAACAAGAATAACATATCAAGTAAGTTACAACTGATAAATATGCTGAATATCTTCTTCTATCTATACCTATAAAACAGTACCGTGGCTGACTGACTGACAGACAACGCACAGCCTGAACCCGTGGACCTAGACACTTGAAATTTGGCAGACATATACCTGGAGTATCCTAGAAGTGCACTAAGAAGGGATTTTCGAAATTCCCACGGGATAGGGAATAAATGGGATTTAAATTTTCGGATCAAAGTGGCTCTATCTCCGTAACTATAATTATTAGGTATTTCAAATTTGGAAAATATATTTCTTGAAGATCATAGAGTTGCACTAAGACGGGCTTTTTCAAAATCTCCACGGGATAGGGAATAAAAAGGATTTATATTTCCGCTTAAAAGTGACCATTTCCTTTCGCTTGCTTGTGTTTCAATTCCACACTCGCGAGTAAAATACAACTTTGCACCCTTGTATAACAAATAACTATTATTCTGTTGTAGACTTTTTGTACTGTGAAATGAATTAATTGTTTTATATGACCTGTATAATTTTTATAATCGTCCCACGATAACTCTGCATAAGATATTAATTGGCAACCCAGAAAAATCACGCTGTGGTAATACTTTTTCTTTAATTATAAATAATAAACATAGTAGTAACGCAGGGCAGCTTGTGGCGAGCTGTTGGGGAGTAGCGACCCCACGTATCCGAGTGCTCCCGGGAAAACCCCTGTCCCTCATCTCCAGCTTGCCTTTGTTGGCCAAGAGGAGTGAGCACTGACGAGGGACAGGACCCCCACCTCTGACTTGCCTTAATCGGCCGGCCAGAGTGGAGTCGCGAGAGCTATACGCTTGAGGGTAGATGTGGAAACGTAAGTGGCGAGTTGGCTATACGTTTAAAGTCCAGTGACACCTCTCTACCCTTAGCCCTCCGTACCGGCGTTGCTCCTAGGCCATTTTTATATGTCGCTCATATGGGGGCCCGTCTAACGGAAGGCGAGTCATCGTCTACCAATATCATTTTCGATTGAGACATTTTAATTCGGTTGACGTCCGGCGGTCTCAATCAATAGCCCAGTAGTTAGCCCTTGATTTTCCTCCCCATAGTCCATTACACTTTGGGTCCCATCGAGTGTCAACCTTATGATTAACACGCAAAGTCTAATATTAAATGTAATAACCCGTTAAACATCGGCTTAACTAGTTGCTAATTCCATGGGTAGAATTTTGCGAAAGTGTGCAATTTTAGCCAATGAGTTCTGTATATGTGTGAGTGCAGGATTCTGATATTTTCGGCCGCATTACCAATGATTATGAATGAAATCGATTTTGTGCGAGAGCGTGTGTATTTGGGGTGAAAGAAGAATGAAATTTGCGTTTGTGAATTTTGCGTTTTGTTTATATGCATTGTGTGGTACTTACTTAAAAAATGTTTGAAACTTATTACGGGCGAGTAAGGCTATACTACGACGGGTTATTTAGAGATGCGTTTGGTTCTTCAAAATTCTAGGGAGGCTATCGGGAATCGGCTTGTTAGCACGCTTCGTCACTGTTGACTATAAATCAGTGATGCCATATACAAACTTTAGATTTCTACTGTTGTCAGTTCGTTGCAGAGTTATTGTGGGTTGACTCTATATGCTAATGATTGAATAATAATTTTATAATGACAATTTTATACGTAATTTAATTCATGATTTGTAATTGTAACCGTTACATATTTCTACGCCAAAACTGGCAGAATATACTGTTCTAATTATATTGAAACATCTGTACCTACCATATTCTAAGAAATAAACCATTTCTATTCTATTCTAAGAAAGGATTTTTCGAAATTCCCATGGGATAGAGAAATATCTAAACTTTGTTTGTTTCTTTGTTTGTAGGGGGTGATCTCTGAAACTTTCACCAATAGCAAGCTACCTACACTATTCCTGATTGACATAGGCTACTTTTTCTCTTGGAAAATGCAAAATTCCCGCGGGATAGAAATAAGCGGTATTCAACTTCGGGATAAAAGTAGCCGCTCCGATGTCAATCAGAAACAGTGTAGCTTTCTAGTGGTGAAAGTTTCAGAGATTACCCCCTACAAACAAAAAAACAAACAATAAATGGGGCCTTATTAAGAGTTAATACACACGCACGCATTCATCGTCACACTCACACGCGCTCACACACAGAAACACACACACACACACACACGCGCACACACGCACGCGCGCGCGCAAAAAAGATTCTCACCCTTCGCTCTTCTCAGCTAAGTTACAGCTTTACTACAACTTATTACGTGCAGCACAGCGCCGCATATTAATACATATCATAAAAACTACTGAACCGATTTTCATGAAACTTGCACTGTTTCTTAAGTTGAAGTAAATGTAAGCCAATAAAAAAAGAATGGCCGCAATTAGTTACAGATACATCTCGAATTTATATCATAATTATGTGAATATCTTGCAGTTCCGATAATATTACATACATACCTACATACTTGTCGAATTGATTACCTCCTTTTTAAAGTCTGTTAAAAAAATATAAAGTATCTCCACGTACCTCTATGCATGTATAATTTTTAACACTTATCTGTATAAATATCTACGATAATATCTACTTCTCTGTATAAATAAATCATACTTTTGTTCACTTGTTCCCAGAAGTCCGAGTGACGCCACACGTCGCATCAGCTTTCCAAGTCCTGAAGGAGATGGCCGAGGACTGGCTGACCCATTCCGCTTATTCGATCATCGACCTTTCAAAACTGTTCCATTTCTTCACTGTTGACCCTAAAGCTGGAACTGAAGTTAAATCAGAGCAACTAGAGATCGATATATTACCTGAGACTGAACACATAGATGCTTTGATGGAATGGGGCACATACTGATGTTATTTTATAAGACACTAATGACTTATGTATAATATGTTTTAAATACAAATCTGGCATAATTATTTCTGGGATTGCAATTCTTACTGATGACATATCTAACTCTTTTTTAGGGTTTCCTTAGCCAGAATGACAAAATCGGAACCATTATGGTTTCGTCATGTTCATGTCCTTCTGTCTGTCTGTTTGCGGCTTAGCTCAAAGACTTAGTACTAGAAAGCTGTAATATTTTTTTTGCGGTACCTCCCCTACAGGTAAAGTTAGGATGATTTTTTTTCTCCCGTCAACTCCATAGTGTGGAGTATAGTTGGATGAGTCTTTCAAAAATATTGGGGGTGTTCGAAGATCAATTTTCAATTGAGAAATTCGTTAGCGAAATATTTAGCTTTGCAGTGCTAATTTTTGATGGAGTTAAGTATCCCCCCATCTACCAAACAAACTGTGGTATTTGGAAATGTAAAAAATCAGAGCAGTAGTGCATATAGTGAATTTCAAACGAAAACTATCAGAGATAAGTAGAAAGCTTTAGAGGTTTATGAGTATAGTTGTAAACCAGCGGCTTGTAAGCCGGTAGTAACCGAAACCAGCAGCTAGAAACATAACCAGCCGCTTGATACCGGGTAGATACCCGACTTGAGCACTGAAGAAAAAACTATTTTTATTACATTTTTTATTGTTAAACTCTTATTTTTATTATACAGTAAGTAGCACTTATTATGTTCTGCTATTTTTTTTTAATAAACGCCTAAGACACCGTTTATATCTACTAATTTACTTACTTCAGAGACCAACAGGAAACTATGAAACAATGTTTGTGTTTTAGGTGGTGGTGTATGAAAATTATAAGAAAAAAGATAGCTAGCTAAATTACTTTGGATTGGATCTGATCATCATTATAAAACAAACGCGGGAATCCCGCGCGGCATTATAGATGCGTGAGGGGGGTGTGCATGGGGCATGCGGGGACACTTATTTCATGGATAAATACCTATTTTCAAAACATCTCTCACAAATAATTTATTAATCCTTTCAACGCCAACGACGCATATAAAAGTTGTCATCCACAAGGCCAAGTCGGCATAATATCAACAACGCGGACTGCATACATTCGTAGGTCGCATTTGCACTGTGCAGCCGGTGTGTGGCGTCGTAGGCACGTAAGCTCATGACGTTTTGCGTCCTTGGCATTGAGAAGGTTAAAATAGTACTATTCCGTTGTTGTGTCGTCGTTCGTAACTCAATGGAAGCTGTTGTGTACAGCATTCACGATCACTTTTCTTAAACAATAATAGCAAATTGACCTCTATACTGCTGGTGACATAACTTAAAATTCAATAATCAAGTTTTGGGTACTGCAACACGCCGAGCGCTGCGCCTACCAGTTACTGCACAAATAAAAAAGGTACGCTACACAGTATACGCAAAAAATACAGATGTCTTATGGAAAAACAATGTATTCACCACCAGAAAAAAGATACTCATCCCAACCAGAACTAGCTGGTGACAATGAAGTCATTACTCATGTCACAACGAGAAAACGCAAACCAAATCCTGAGATGCAAGAGTTCATATCCTTTCAACAAGAAATTGGGGATAGACTGGATGATTTCAAAAAAACTCAAGAGACTCAAACGAAGAAACTACAGGAGTCTGTCGATGAGTTGCACGCTCAAAATAAAGAAATCATTAAAACGAACTCAAATATTGAGCAAATTCTTCTCCATACAACATCCTTGTATGAGGACCTAAAACAAAAATATGATAACTTAACCGTTGGACATAACGAAGCTCTTCTCAAAATTAGTGTGCTTGAAGAACAAATTGAGGACATACAACGAAACCAGCGTATTACCACCCTGGAGATAAGAAATATCCCAGAAGAAGAAAACGAAAACCTGGACGAAGTACTTGAAAAGATACATACCTCTCTAGAGATCCCTGCCTCTAATGAACATGTCAAACAAATCAGACGCATCAAAAGTAGCCATAAGATTATTGTAGTTGAATACACAAACCTACGAACAAGTTTGAGAGTAATGAAAGCACTGAAGGCCTATAATAAAGCTCACAATGAAGACAAGTTTAATACAAAATGTCTTGATCTGCCGGGAGAAAAATGTCCGATCTTCATAGGAGAATCACTAACACCTGCAGCTAGGAAACTGCACTATCTTGCCCGTGGACTGCGTAAGGATCATGGCTATCAACGTTGTTGGACATCAATGGGACGCGTGTATGTCAAGTATGGGGAAGGTGCCTCAGTCATTCATATAAAGTCGGCCCAACAAGTGGAAACGCTGAAAGGATTACCCATGGCTCAACAAATTGAAGTCCCGAAAGGACCAACCACGGATGAAAACTGACTCACCGTCTGTTGCCCTTTTCTCTACAGGTCAATCCTATTTATTATTACATATTTTTGTTACTTAAAAACATTAGTTAAAAATATTGTCACGACAATTTCACACAACTCACTCAACCCACGCAAAACACATCACTACACAACTTCATGCACACTCATCACACTGCCATTTATTTATAAAAAGGAACTGCTGCGTGCTTTGGATCAGAATTGTGCTGTTGAAATAACTACACCGAAATTTGTTTTGAAAAAAGTTAATATTTGTAGGAATGTCTGATATTGAAATATTATCAAAGGATATTGACATTAGTGTCAGTATCGGGAAATCAATAGTGCTTAATGATCCAGAGCAATGCAAAAATATTCTAGTTAAGTCGAAGAATACCCTGAAATTGTTTGCATTGAACATAAGAAGTTTGAACCGGAATTTTGACGATTTACAGGTGCTTTTGGAAAGGCTTGATATAGACTATGAGGCTATTATACTGACTGAATGCTGGTTATCAAAAAGTTGCTTATTACCTACAATACCAAACTATCGATCGTTTGCAACCACTCGTAATTATAATCAGAATGATGGAATTGTTGTATACGTAAAGGACAATGTTATGTTTAGGACATCGGAACCCAATGAATCTATTGAGGCTAATTGTTTAATAACTACGTTAGGACTTGAATATGCTATTGTTTCGGTATACAGACCTCCATCATTTAAGAAAACCGATGTCTTCTTAAACGGGATGGACCAAATTCTCCAGAAACTAAAGCAATATAAAAATATAATTATACTAGGGGACATGAACATTGACATTAAGGAGGGTAGCCTTGATAACCGGTCATCAGATTATTTGGATTTACTAGCCTTACACGGTCTTCTGCCATCCCATACCCTCCCTACAAGATATAAAAATTGTCTTGATCATTGCTTCATAAAATCCAAACGTTCAGTAACAACAATTGTATGCGATACAGCAACTACAGATCACTCTTGTATAATGACGTCACTTTCCAATTACACAGAACCCCATATATCAAATACTCGTAAAGTAAAAAAGATCGACTATATTGCAGCCATTAAAGATCTGGAGCAAATCAACTGGATTGAATTGCTAATGAACCTAGATGTCAATACAGCAACAAATTCATTTCTCTCTCACTTGACTCACTGTTTAAATAAATACACTTACGTGGTAACTATATCACGTAGAAAACACAATATCAAGCCCTGGATCACTCCAGGCCTGATTCGCTGTATGAAGAACAGAGATCATCTTCATTTGAAACTAAAAAAAGATCCTGATAGTGCAATTTTAAAAATTACATACCGCAGATATCGCAATACTTGCAATAACATACTCAATAAACTGAAAAGGGCATATCACAGGTCTCAAATCAAAATGAACTCTAATAATCTTAAAAAGCAATGGGAACTCATTAAGAATATCAGCAAAATACAAGAAAAGTCAAATAATACATCACATCTACTGAATCTAAAGTCTACCCCACAAGAATCTGTAAATTATATTAACAAATATTTTACCAATATTGGCAAAGAATTAGCTAGTAACATTATTAACAGATCTAAATTAACAGAAAATCAGCGGGCCAAAGCTATAAATAATTCTAAATCTTCTCCAAACTCCATATATATGGCCCAGACTGATAACGTTGAAATCATACAAATAATACGTAGCCTTAAATCGAGTACAGCGACGGGGTGGGACGGAATTTCATCAAATTTTCAAAAAATAGGTGCTGAGATTCTTAGTAGGCCTATTGCGATTATTAGCAACATGTGTTTCCAGGAAGGAAAATTTCCAGACGCCTTGAAAAAATCTGTAGTAATTCCGGTGTTTAAGTCGGGAGACAGAGACTGTATCAATAACTATAGACCAATTTCACTGCTTTCCTCACTTTCGAAAATAATAGAAAAACTAATTAACAATAGACTTAAATCTTACTTGGAAAAAAACCTTATTCTCTCAAATAACCAATACGGATTCAGAAAATTTAAATCTACCGCAGATGCTGTCCAAAATGTTACTGATTATCTGGTAGATCAAATAGATAATAATAAGAAAGCCTTGGGTATATTTCTTGATTTAAAAAAAGCGTTCGACACAGTCTCTGTCCCCATCCTAATTAAGAGGCTAGAAAGTGTAGGAGTGCGAGGTATACCACTTCTTCTTTTGAGTGACTACCTGTCAAATAGAAAGCAAGTAGTCAAAGTAGATAAATATGTTAGCTCTGAAGAAAACATCTACTTCGGAGTACCACAAGGTGGTGTACTTGCCCCAACCCTTTTTCTTATATATATTAACGAGCTCTGTCTCCTTAAACCAAAAAATGCTCAAATTGTAGCATTTGCTGATGACACGGTGTTACTTTTTCAAGATACTACTTGGACACAGCTCAATAATACGGCACAAGAAGGTTTCAATCTTGTGACCAATTGGTTAGACTTTAATCTCCTTACCCTGAATGTCGCAAAAACCAAGTATGTTACCTTTAGTATTCGCAATATCACTCAACCGTTGCCCGAAACCATTTCTATTAAATCTCATTTTTGTAATAACGAAACAGACTGTACTTGTATGAACATTGAAAGAACGGATAATATAAGATACCTAGGAATTGAGTTAGATAATAACCTTAACTGGAAAAGACATATTACAAGTGTGACTAATAGAGTGAGAAAATTGATATACATATTCAAAAATCTTAGACATGTGTGCGACAGTAAGTTGTTAATTTCAATATATTACGCACTTTGTCAATCAATTACAACTTACTGCATCACTGCTTGGGGAGGCTCCGCAAAAACTACGATGTTACCACTTGAACGTGCACAGCGTGCTGTTCTAAAAGTTATGCTATTTAAGGACTTCCGATACCCAACTGGTAATCTATACAAAACCAGCTCAGTATTAACTGTAAGACAGCTCTTTATTAAGGGTGTCATTCTTGAGCAACATAAAAGTTTACCTGATTATTCTATTACACGTCGTAGGATTGATATAGGTTATTCCATACCTAAATATAAGTCGGTTTTTTCTCGGAAATTTCACAAACTTCTTGGACCCCTAGTATATAATCGAATAAGCAAATACGTTATATTGCGTAACCTTAGTGTTTATCAATGTAAAAAGGTATTAAATAAATTTTTATTCTCGCTTAGCTATTCAGAGGCAGAGAAACTCCTGAAATAAAATGGCATCACTAATTCGTACACATACACACACACACACACACTCACACTAATATATAGACACATTCTTACTTACATACACATACACTATGCAGATATATTATAGACCAACATGTTAGACTTAGATTAGTAATAAACATTATAATTGTAAGCAACATAGCATTTTCATCTAGAGCTTTTGCATATACTACTTGTTTACGTTTAAGCGAGTTGTATCCGTAATTTAATTACTAATCGATGTAGGTACTTACTTGCAACTTCTTACCCTCAACTAATTATATTAGTAACTGATGCAATGTTAACACTACTATGCAACATAGATTCTCTTATAACCTCAGTTAAAAGTTAAGAGTTCAGAAATTGTAACATAACAAATAGGATGACGGGTCCTGCTCCACCGTGATACAGTTTTTAACTAGTACGGGGAGTAAGGAGCATTGTCTGATCGCACTCATGTTATATAGTAACACAACACCTAAGTAAGTACTTAAATATAAGCTACATATATTGTACCGATCCTATTTTGGTTTTTGTGTTATTTGCAAATAAATTATTTGTATTTGTATTTGTATTTGTGTTACATTTTGTATGAAGTCTCGCAACCCGACGGTTCTTGGTATGATGGACCTTGATGGCAGATGGAACCTGTATGACTCGTCGGTGACTGAATGGCATGGTCACCAGCAACCAGACGAACAGCTGCTTTCGTTCAACCCGAAAACGCGCCCACCTGTTTTCGACCAGCTGCGTAAGGTGTGGTGTCAACTCAACCGCATTAGACCGAGTCATCATCATTGGCATATATTGGGTTGGTGCCACTTCCCCCAGTATGTGTGCGGAGGCCCCGATCAGACGGTTGACTACATGGTTTTTGAATGCCCGATCACCAGATTTGCAGGACGGAAGGTGGACCTCAAGAACCATAACAGCGATGCCGCCGAGTATTTGAAGAGGGCTAAACTCAACCTTTAATCTTATCTACACTAATATTATAAAGAGGAAAGATTTGTACCTATTTTTGTATGTTTGTATGTTTGTAATGAATAGGCTCAAAAAGTACTGGGCCGATTTAAAAAAATCTTTCACCAATAGAATGCTACATTCTTCCAATTTGACATAGGCTACATTTCATTTTGAAAAAAATTAGGGATCCTTGGTAAAATTTGAACAATGTAACCGAAGGTGTAGAAAAATGAGTCTTAAAATGTCTTTCGTCGAATGCGCTGCCGAAACTGCGATAAACTGCGAAACTGCGATAGAACAAAATAATGTACAACAATATTGAAGAACATCATAATGTCTACAAAAAACTCCGCGGTAGCATATGTCCAACTATTGTAGTTATGTCACTACAACAACTTTTTTCATTTTATAATTGTCTACCCCGTGCGAAGCCGGGACGGGCTGCTATTTCTCATAATTATGTAATCCAGTGACATGAAAGATTTCCATACAATAAATAATAATAACCACTACCTAGGCTTTCCACCGGAGACTCCAACTGGAGTCCCGGCTCGCACCTTTGAGTTTTTCGGAATTTATGTTCACAATTCCTTTCGTAATTTAACAATCATGAAGATACTTAGTACTTTGCACATTTATTTGTACTTACCTATTAAGTATTCTTTGTGATTCGTGCAAGCTACCGTCAAACGATTGTTCGCGTTCATAACGCAGTCATTTTAATTAGAATGACTTGATTACTTAAGTAATCAATGTATGGGGAAGATGAACAAATGAATAAAGGTTTGAAGCATGTGTGACAGGTATAGCTTTCTTTGGGTTTGGTGTTCAAAGTTTACAACTCTCCCATCTCCTTCACCTGTCGCTTCAACCCCCCTCACTGTAAAATATGTCCCCGTTTACGCATTTTTCACTTTTTTTTGCGAAAACTATACTTAACAGCTAAGTACTTATATAAAAAAAATATTCCGACACAATGGAGAACCACCTCTTTTTTAAAAATCGGTTAAAAAGTGTCAAAGGAAAAAATTATGCTCATTAACAGGTAAATTCTAAACAAAACACGTCATATACCTATCTTATTTTGATAAGCTTGATGGTTTTCAATCTATACCACTACGGCGTCAAAAAAATCTCACCTCCGCGAGAATAACTTCAACATCTTTAAATTATTAAAAAAATATATTTGAGATGGTCACAATAAGCCCTTTCATTTGATATTGTAACACAATATAGTTTGTAAAACTTTTTTTTATCAATTTCTATTTTATCCCTCAAAATTGGCCCCCATCCATGTTTAAAATTCATGTATTTAGGTACCGAAAAAAGTACGTGTTTCAAATTTCAACTCAACCGGTTCAGTAGTTTAAAAAACGCACACCCAAAGACCACACAAGTGTCAAAACTTTATTCATTTGTTCAAACCGTATTATCAGTCTTGTTGGGTCAAATTCTAGTACGTAATACATATCTAATAGCTTTTTACACACATTTACAGTTTGATATCAATCCTACGAGCATATAACCCCATAGAGACCCAATACATGCGAATTTAAAAGAAAACAATTCTGTCAACTAGCTGCGGTGCGGGGAGAGTTGTGATCGCTCCGAAGTACTCCGAAGTATCCCTAAGTATTCCGAACCCGATCGCTAGGGGCGTGCGATAATGACTTATTGCTTTCTATCGATATCGATAAAAGGTTTTGCATTTTTCTATGCTTGCTTTGCTTTCATTTGGGGAGTGGGTAGTCAACGTGACGAAATGGTTAATGGTTGGAATGTCCAGGGGTCAAAATGTCCAGATGGACCGGCTGTCTATGTGGCAAAAAGTATGAACGTCAAAATGCTCCAGTGTCAAAATGTACATATCATCATGGTCACAATGATTTAGTGACAAATGGTACACATCTCAAAATGCAAGTACAACAAAAGGTGTGATAGACAAAATGCTCGATTGATATAACGTGCTTAGTTTAAATGAACAACTGTCAAAAAGATCAATACTTCCTAGCGGGGACAGATTAATCATTGTTTTCTGGTAGATAACCTTAGTACATTTTTTTAAATTTAAGTACAATTTAGTACATTTTTCGTAATTTTTTTGATATGAGTTTTACGCCACCTTGTCACCGTCAGATAGTGACACACACACACGTCACACTCTTGTAAATTGACCTCTATATAAATTTGGCACAAGAGGCGTAACCTGGATATAGCTTTATAAATTCCTACAACTAATCTTTCGCCATACGATTAAATTAATAATTAACGAAACATTATTACAAATTTCTTTATTTCAACTTGTAAGTTACCTACCGTAAGTTACGAACATAACATAAATCAACTACTTCAAATTGCACCTTAAACTAAAAAAATAGCTACGTTTGTGTAACTAGTATTGCATTTCTTCTTTATCCTCCAATCTAATTATTATAGTTATTTTCACTTTGCTTCAACTTTACAATACACTTTAAGAAATTAATAATTGTAATCTCTTTGTTCTCTAATTGTTGTAACATTGTTGTACATTTTCTATCGAATAAAATGTCACATTTCCTTCTCTTTACATTTTGAAAAAGCACATCTTTTGCTTTTGATTCTTGGTAAATGGCTTCCTTTCTTAATAAATGAATAAATTGGAATAAGCTTTTTAAGGAGTTTGGTTCCGCCGCGCTTCGCTTTGAGCCATATTCCTCTAAAACCATACGCACTGGGGCAAGTGTGATACATTTTTGGCTAAATTAAGGATGGCGGATCCATTTCTGGGACTAAAATAATGCACTTTCTAACAAAAAAAAAAATAGAAAAATCTAAAAATCATGAACAAGTTTTATTCATACTTACCTCTCTTTTTTTAAAACCACTACATATATCGCAAAACAAAAAATACAGTCATAAAGCCACACTTATTTTAACTCTAAAAATATATAGTTTACTATATAAATATTGTAACAAACGACAGATACAAAATAATATCACGCGCGGGTCAAGGTGATCTCAATGCGCGGTTCAACTGTTTCGTCCGTGAAGTAGGGGTTAAGAAAGAAAGAAAGAAAGAAAGAAACGTATATTTATTAAAAACTAATTCGACACATACACATACAGTTAAAAACAAATCAATAATCAACAATAACCAGACAATGCAAGCACTATTAACTAACAAAGACAGCTTAGAAACTAACGATTAAAAATATGTGCCGAATAGCACTATAAGGGTCACCCTCAGCATGATGCTACGGCAAGCCGTAGCGCTGGTTTTCAGTGTGACCCTTCCACCTAAAAACTAAGTATGCCGCGACGACACGAACGTCAGAGGCAGACGTGAACTGAATATCAAAAATAATAATAATAACAAAAAACGAAAACAGAAATAAAAAACTTTCAGCTTAATAAATACCCATCCACCAAGAATGTATAGCAACACCTGCGTGATCGAGTCGTTTAAATACAAGCAAACCCCACAAGCTAGCCAACTGTTAATATGGTTGATCAAGTCGCATCATTATCAATTTCAATAATGTAAAATTGTAATAACATCAAACAACCCCGTTCAATTTATACAAAATCCATGTACCTAGTTGTATATTCTTCAATTAAACAGTGTTAATTATTATTAGGTTAGGTACTGTTTTAACCATACGAAATAGCAATTTATGCTAATGTTACATAACAAGTGTTCTTAAAACACGAGTACGGTTTTATAGAACGAGCCGAAGGCGAATTTCACAATAAGATCACACGAGTGTTTTAAGGTCTAATTATGCAGATTTGCGTACATTAGGTACTTTATCTACACACATTATAAGTACCTACTCTGACATGGGTTCAGAAGCCGAAGGCATAACAAACGTGTCACGAATTTGACTGTCTTTTATTATCATAGACAAATATTCCGAGCTGGCAATTGCACCTGCCGCGGCACTGTTTCTTACACTCGCATCTGACTATTTCTAAGCAAGTTTCAGCAGCTAGAGGCAAGTCAGTCCTTGAAGGCTTCCAATCTTCATGAACACTTTCGTCCACCTCCATATAGAAGGACAGGGTAGATTTTGAGCCGCTGTTGACTGATCCCATACATCCCCTGATACATGACTCGTAAAAAATACAGATATAAAGCAGCTTTGGTCGGTGGAATGTGGTCTAACTCCCGGTCCTTCTTTGTAAATAAATATTTACAGCACTTGTTTACTGTAGTTCACGAATCTGGTCCAAAATAATAATATTTGTCATAAAATATTCAGGTTCAGTCTTTGAAACCATATAACTGACGAACTGTTTCAAAAAGCTGATAATCTCATCTATCAATACATTATCATGACGCATTCTTCAATGGCATCCATTGCTTCTTCGATACGCCCTTTGATTGCTGTCAGGAAGCCTCCAGTAAGAGCAGGAAACGCCTCCCAAGCATCAAACCAGTCTTTTTTTGTTTGCTGTTAAAATAATAAACCATGTCACATCCCGTGAACGCATTAAAGAGAGGATTACTTGAAACACTACTATTGAAACAGATCGTCAGTTATATAACAGTTTCAAACACCGAACCTGAATATTTTATGACAAATATTATTATTTTGGACCAGATTTGTGAACTACAGTAAACAAGTGCTGTAAATATTTATTTACAAAGAAGGACCGAGAGTTAGACTTTAACTGCTAAACTAAAACTGCTTTATATCAGTATTTTTTACGAGTCCTGTATCAGGGAATGTATGGGGTCAGTCAACAGCGGCTCAAAATCTACCCTGTCCTCCTATATGGAGGTGGACGAAAGTTCATGAAGATTGGGAGCCTACAAGGACTGACCTGCATGTACCTGCTGAAACTTGCTTAGAAATAGTCAGATGCGAGTGTAAGAAACAGTGCCGCGGCAGGTGCAATTGCCAGCTCGGTATATTTGTCTATGATAATAAAAGACAGTCAAATTCGTGACACGTTTGTTATGACTTCGGCTTCTGAACCCATGTGAGAGTAGGTACTTATAATGTGTGTAGATAAAGTACCTAATGTACGCAAATCTGCATAATTAGACCTTAAAACGCTCGTGTGATCTTATTATGAAATTCGCCTTCGGCTCGTTTCATAAAACCATACTCGTGTTTTAAGGACACTTATTACGTAACATTAGCATAAATTACTATTTCGTATGGTTAAAACGGTACCTAACCCCTATTTCACGGACGAAACAGTTTTATTTGTTTTATTGGAGAACAAACAGTTATAGATACGTACAGTCACCAGCAATAATATATGATGATGGACAGTGCTGCAAAAATATCTGATCAGATCACGTTAGAAAGCAAAAGCATATGACGACACTCGACGGCATAAAGATGTAATGGGTTGCGGCCGGCATAAATGTCGTTCTTGGTTAAGGCCATAAATATCGGACACTGAGTCGCTTAAAAATATCTGATACTCCACAAAATGAAAATCATGTGACTCATCACCAGCATAAATATGTATTCACTTTGGAAGCAAAAACATCAGATCACACGGGCGGCATAAATATCTGACATGTTATAAAATCGAAAATATGTCATCAATCAGCAAATATGAACTTAATTTGCCTGTCTTACGAATCTAATTTGAATGCAGCTATCTGACGCTTCTTGAAAAGAGTGCGTACTTGTCACTACATAATGTCTATCTGACGTTTCTCAGCTTTTGAAATAAGAACAATACTTTTGTGCTTGAAGTTTTTTATTAGCGTTTAAACTCCTTGGTAAAACATATGGAAAAAAAATACGTCAACAGGGTATGTCAAATTAGAAACGAAGAACTGAATTTGTTGGATTTAGATAAAACAAAACATGAGACAGACATATGCAGTGACAAGTACGCACTGTTTTCAAGAAGCGTCAGATCGCTGCATTCAAATTAGATTGGTAATACTACTAAATTAAGTTCATGTTTGCTGATTGATCACATATTTTTGATTTCGTAAAGTATCAAATATTTTTAAGCGACTCGGTGTCCGATACTTATGCCGTTACCCAAGAACGATATTTATGCCGGCCGCAACCCATCAGATCTTATTGCCGTCGAGTGTCGTCATATGTTTTTGCCTGCTACCATGATCAGATATTTTTGCAGCGCTGTCCATAATCATATATTATTGCTGGTGACTGTATAATAGTTCTTATGTTCTAACTATATCTAATATACGAGGGCTGTTTGATAAGTACCCGTTTTCTAAATAGATTAATATCACTGGCCGCAAATAAGTATACCACCTTTTTAAGCCATTTTTCAGAGGCGAGAAAAATAAAAAATAAATGGCATTCTTTTGTTTTTTTTCTTATTTGACAACGATTCAGTGAAGGCGTGAACTTAAAATTGTTAAAATGAAGAAAGAACAGTATCGGTCTGTAATTAGATTCTTATTTTTGGAAGGAAAAACATGTGATGAAATAAAAGTAAGAATGCAAGCGGTTTACCATGAATGTACTCCTTCTATGACAACCGTCAGATATTTGTATAACGAGTTTGATGTAACAGTCTTTGATGAGGATCGCCCAGGCCGGCCAGTTGAGGTGACTACAGACGATATGGTTAAGAAAATTGAAAATATCGTTTTAGCCGACCGCCGAATTAAACTTCGAGAAATCGTTAATGCTGTAAACGTTTCAATCGAGAAAAATTGGGTATGAAGAAAGTATCGGCGAGGTGGGTGCCGCGTTTACTCACGGAGGAGCAAAAACGGAACCGACTGACTAATTCGGAGCAGTGTTTGGCCGTGTTCAAACGTAACCCGAAGGAGTTTCTGCGTCGTTTCGTGACCGTAGACGAAACGTGGGTCCACCACTACACCCCGGAAATGAAAGAGCAGTCGAAGCAGTGGATTTTACCGGGTGAACCTGCTCTAAAGAAAGCAAAAACCGTCCCATCGGCTGGAAAGGTCATGGCGACCGTTTTTTGGGATTCGCAGGGTATTATACATAATGACTATTTAGAAAAGGGAAAAACAATAACAGGGCAGTACTATGCCAATTTATTGGATGAATTTGACGCCGTGTTGAAGGACAAACGACCCCATTTAAAAAAGAAAAAAGTACTGTTTCATCACGACAACGCCCCGGCTCATTCGTCCAGAGCTGTGACGGCTAAATTAGCACAGTTACGCTACGAACTATTGTCTCACCCCCCGTTTTCTCCAGATTTGGCCCCATGCGATTTCTTTTTGTTTCCCAACCTAAAAAAAAACTCGGTGGCAAGCGATTTGGATCAAATGACGAAGTCATTGCCGCCACAGAGGCCTATTTTAATGACTTTCCAAAATCATACTTTTTGGATGGTTTATTGAAGCTTGAGTATAGGTGGAACAAATGTATGGAGTTAAAAGGTGACTACGTAGAAAAATAAATGCATATATACAAAAACAAAATGGTTTTTTTTTCTATAAACGGGTTGATAAGTATCAAACAGCCCTCGTACATGTACCTATTATCTCAACAGTTCTCACTGAGAATTATAATTAAACTAATTACTAATTTACGGCACTGTGTGCTCTGAAAGATTAAAAGGATGACATGACTGAGTACCTACTACCTAGTAAATTACTTAACCTACAGTATGTTCCTACGACAATCAACCGTAAAATACAGACACACTCACATACACAGGTAAGCATATTTATGCATTCCCACCTACTTATTCTCTCAATGCATTAACTAATACTATAGTATGTGTATCCTACCACGATTCCTCCGCAATCGCATCTGTCACTCGGTTCATATACTGATTCATCGATGTATTAAACATATCGACCGAGACTAGGACTTTGTTCTATGCGGTACACATGCGACGCAGCGGTGCGCGCACGCCAGCCTCGCTGGCGGACAGTGGCACGGCAAACAGGGCGTTTGAGCGGGACGTGCATCGGGGGGGGGGGGGGGACGGGACGACGACTTTGAACTTAATGAGCCTCAGAAGTTCGGCACTATTGTACTCTCCACGGTGGTATAACTTAGAACAAAATGTACACTTGGTTGTCCAGCTAATTTCAGTAGTCACTCAAGTTACATTGTATAGTATATACTTAAGTAATATTCTATTTGGTTGGGTTATAGACATAAAGTTGTTGTCACACGTCGATAGGTGGTGCTAATATCAATATAGTTTATACTGAAGTTTTAAATTTTGGAATAAATATTTTATTTTCGCTTAATAAATGCTCTTATCTCTCTTTCCTTGTTTAAAAATGCGTTTATGCTAATTAATTATTTTGTGAGCACTGGTAACATCGACTTTTTTTAATTATAGTAATGTCTTATCTAAAATATCATTACACGCACCAGTTTTTCTTACGCTAAAATATTATATAGAATATTCTATGGACACTGGTTGAGTTAGCGTATCATTCTGCAAGTAAACCCTAATAAATTGGTGCGAAAACTTAGATTTTTAGTAATTTAGGAGGTTTTCATATTTATTTTGATTTTTTGATTTACTAAAAACAACGTACAGTGAAGGTATAAGTGGAACGGAACGAATGAATAATGGCCGCGATTATCTCTCTAATCTGTGGTTTTTCACATTCACCAGGTGTTTAAGTTGGAGTTGGAATGCCTGATAAAGAAAATGTGTAAAAAATAAAGCACTGAATAATTATCAAATTCATCAAAACGGGAAATTGGGCAATTTCTATTACACCATGTTCTATTGTATATAATAGAACATGGTGTAATAGCAATTGCTCAAAGTAAATTATTTTAACATTTTGGAAACTAGACGTCAATGACGTCATCGCATGTTTTGCCGTCACACAGCACCAGATGTCGCTGTGTGCGAAACGTTGAAGTGACATCTCTATCTCAGTTATAAAAAGGTACTCTTGGACTCTGGCTGTTACCCTACCGAAGACTGGCAGTAACACCGTACAACGTGACAAGAGTCTACTGGCCGTGTCTTATCCAACCTCGACATTGGCAGAATCATCAAAAGTTTGATGGGGCCACATTTCCCTAAAAATTGAATTGAATTGAAAAAGGTACTCTGTGGTACTCTCCCCGGCACCGTCGGCACTATTGTACTGTCCCCAGTTGAACCGCGCATTGAGATCACCTTGACCCGCGCGTGATATTATTTTTTATCTATCGTTTGAGACAATATTTATATAGTAAACTACATATTTTTAGAGTTAAAATAAGTGTGGCTTTGTGACTGTATTTTTTGTTTTGCGATATCTGTTGTGGTTTTAAAAAAAGAGAGGTAAGTATGAATAAAACTTGTTTATGATTTTTAGATTTTTCTATTTTTTTATTGTTAGAAAGTGCATTATTTTAGTTCCAGAAATGGATCCGCTATCTTTAATTTAGCCAAAAATGATATCATACTTGCCCTAGTGCGTACGGTTTTAGAGGAATATGGCTCAAAGCGAAGCGCGGCGGAACCAAACTTCCCCCCCTCCCCCCACTACCCGCGAGGTGGCTGTCGATGGCTCTCGGTCTTAATCCACTCAGGGCCACCTAGGGAACAACTGTGCCAAGTTTCAGTGCATAGTCAAAAAGTGCAAGGTTCCCATACAACAGATCGCAATAGCACCCCAGCTAACAATAATAATTTAGTGAATAATTATCGACAATACAAAATAAATGCACTGCACCGGTTTAGCGTTCTGTGTCACAATGATAATTACGATAATAAGAGATAGACGTACATGTTAACAGTAAGAGCAAAAAGGACGGGGAGTGGACACGTGACGGACCTGTCCAGTTTAACTTGACCCGCGTTGCATTCATCAAATTTTTGAAAATATTTTGGTAAAATAAAGAAATGGACTTACCGATGAAAAGTGATACTGTTTGTTGTTACACTACATGTTTTGCTGTTGTTTCCGCACCAGTTAACGGCACAACAGGACATGATGATGTAAATTGACGGTGATTTATATTTTAAATGTCAAACCGTCTTCGGTTCTAGTTTATGGTAGAAACTGACGGAAAGCAAATAGGTTGCGAAATATATCAATGACAAATCATTGAAAACTTGACAGGGTCGGGTCGCCTTATTAATATAACGTCTCTATAGGTTATGTGCTCGTAGTATCAATCAATCAATCAAATTTTTATTCAAAGAGAACATGGTACAGTAAGATCTTATGTAATACGGTAACTAAGTATCACATATTCTGCCGCTATTACAGCGTGTAAACGTTAGACTGTACTTCTTTTTCTACAATTTCGATATTATTTACTTCCAAATATTTAAACAAGCTGTTGTTGTTTTCAAAAAATATTTGCACATTCGAGAGGTACATTGAATTGCGCTTCTTTTGATACCAATTTTAGGTCTATCTGTTATGGATAAATAAAAAGACCCCCTAAATCCCGATCCCGGTCCCATTGAGGTCCCGGGTTCGATCCCCGGTCAGGGCAAATATTTGTATGATGAGTACGAATGTTTGCTCTCGGGTCTTGGATGTTTAATGTGTATTTAAGTATGCTTATCCGGTGTCTAGTACCCATAGTACAGGACAGGCTTTGCCTAGTTTGGGCCTATAGGCCAGGCATTGAATGCGCTAACAAATGTATAGAGGGAAATTCTTGGAACACAATTTTGGACTTCGTAACTTTGTTTGGACTAGTTAGGAGGTGAACATATCAAAAGTCCCCGCTCGTACCCCTTGAGCCGGGGGGGATGGGGGGGCTTCGAAGGTCCAAGTTTTCGGTTTTTCGCTTAATTCTCGGAAACTATGCGTCCTAGCGACATGACCACTATGTACAAAAGAAAGCTGATTAAATTTGCTACAAGTATTACTCTGTCAAGTTTTTCGATATCTATACCTATAAAACAATACCGTGATTGATTGACTTGCTGAGTGACTGACTGACAGACAACGCACAGCCTAAACCATTGGACCTAGAGACTTGAAATTTGGCACACATATACCTTATGTATCATAGAGGTGCATTAAGGGATTTTTCGAAATTCCCACGGGATAGGGAATAAGTGGGATTTATATTTTCGAATCAAAGTGGCTCCTACCTCCATAACTATAATTAATTAAGATTTCAAATTAGGCGTGCAAGTAGGTGATAATAGCAGCTAACATCTCCTGCAAAATGCTATATAAGCAGAACAGCTGAAGAGCTGAAATTGAACATATCAAAAGTCCTCGCCCGCTTTATCACCGCCCGCTACATCCACTTTATCACGAAAAACTGCCACGGAAGGAGATGTACTATATAGTCTTTGACGGATTTCTCATCAATCTCAAGCACGAAAGTAGCAGAGCATCAAAGATCAAGCAATATATCTGTAAAATTAGCTAGTCAGCCGCTAGTCAATTATTATGAAAATAATATGTTTGTTCTTTATCCCGTTGGAATTAAGAAAAATCCTGGAAACGGTTTTTAGCTGTTATTATTACCCACTTGCACGCCAAATTTTAAATCTTAATTAATTATGGTTATGGGGATAGAGCCCCATTGATTCTAAAATATAGATCCCATTTATTCCCTATCCCGTGTTAATTTCGAAAAGAAGCGTCTTACTGCACCTCTATGATAAATAAAGTATATGTGTACCAAACTTCAAGTCTCTAGGTCCAATGGTTTAGGCTGTGCGTTGTCTGTCAGTCAGTCACTCAGCAAGTCAATCAATCACGGTATTGTTTTATAGGTATAGATATTGAAAAACTTGACAGAGTAATACTTGTAGCAAATTTAATCAGCATTCTTGTGTACATAGTGGTCATGTCGCTAGGACGCATAGTTTCCGAGAATTAAGCGAAAAACCGAAAACTTGGACCTTCGAAGCCCCCCCTCCCCCCCGGCTCAAGGGGTACGAGCGGGGACTTTTGATATGTTCACCTCCTAACTAGTCCAAACAAAGTTACGAAGTCCGAAATTGTGTTCCATGCTTTTCCCTCTATACCTTTTCATTGATTGGCCTACTAGGTCAATTGGTGTCAATTGTCCCATGAAATCTATTTATTTATCTGCGTGGGCGTTTGAAATGTCCATATCTCGAGTTTTATCAAATGTACCTACCTTAATTAGCACGTGATTCGAAAGGTACATTGAAAGAGCTTTCATTTGACACTACTTTTAAGTCTCTAGGCCTTGAAACATCATGTGGGCCCGCTGGCTATATGGCGACTTCAAAGGCTATTTTTACCATTATGGTGAAGGTAATATACAATGACAATGCAAAGAAAAATCCGTTAAGCAGCTGGATGGTTCATTGATGGTGAAGGTACATTGAAAAAGATTATGCATTTCGCGAGGTACATTGAAATCCCTATCCACTGGCATTAATTTCATCTTTGTAGCTCAGGGGGCCCCGCTAGGTAGATAAACACGTTGAAAATGGCCTGAACGGCTTCGAGAAAAGGATGGTAAGTACGGCCGTGCCTCTTCGTTTTGCTCGACTTGTTGTAGATAAACGTAATTATGACTGATAATGCTATATGGCGTCGATAATTTTCACCGTGCTGTTGCTCGTAGCACATACAGCCAGCAGCAGAAGTAGCTAAGCAACCAAAGCGGTCACAATGATCTAAGCACGGCTCTATTGTTAGACCATAAGAGCTTGTGTAGATCATTGTGACCATTTCGGTTGCTTAGCTACTTCTGCTGCTGACTGTACATAAACATAACAAATGCTAGGTATGCTAAAGGGGAACTGAGCTGAATGAACGAACAGCGCGATCGACAGCCCGCCTGATCCAGCCGGGCGTCCACACACAACATCATCATAGTATGCTAAAAAGGTTAGAAATTAAACATCAATAAGATTAAACCATTTATTTACTACCGAGTTAGTCCAAAAACTTTTACTTTACATACACATACATATTCTAAGTAATAAAATAACAGAAAGTGGGGTTTTTCATAATTATGTAAAAGTGATGGCAATGCTTGATGAAGAATATGAGGATGCCATTATGACATTTACTGTGAATTGGGGTCTCGATTAAAGATTAGAATTTTTTTAATGACAGACCTAGTTATCCAGTTAATACGGTGAGTACAAAATGTTATTGTGGTACTGATAGCCATAGTTTAAAAACATTTATCTACACACGTATCATAAATCCTCTATAATGCGTCCAGAAAGCGTAGAAAATGACCAGCATTTCAGCATGTCGCCAACTGCTGTGGTAAAGTAAGCAGTAAAGTAATAGTCATTACGACATAATTCGATGTCGTAATGACTTTTCGATAACGAGGTCGATGTCGTTAAGAGTTCCAAAATTGAAAACCAACGTAATTTACAATCATAGTGAAATAAAACGGATCACTCACGTATATAAGTCGAGTTCAGTCCGACATGTATAAATAATAATGTTTACAATAAAAAAAAAACAGTCTATGAAACGTCAGCTCGGTATGCTGGTCTATGAATAAAAAAAACAGTCAAATTCGTGACAGGTATGGGTATGATATGCCTTTGGCTTCTGAACCCATCTTAGAGTACATAAAATATGTGTGTAGATAAAGTAATAGGAAAAAGGGCAACAAGTACATATGTTTATTTTTACAAGTCTCCTTTCAAAATTTTAATAAGGCCGATTTGCACCAATCTGGATTAGACACCCGGGGTAGCTTGACGTTTTCGTCTCGTCCGACTTAATGGCAACCCCGGGTTAATGCCTGACCCAGGTTGGTGCACGTCAGGTTGAGGTTAAAAAATGAAGCTAAACCGGACCAATATTTTGTGTGGTCTGTCTGTCATGAGGGCACTTTTTTAGATTATATTGTAACCCTGAAAACGACATGCCTTTGACATGTGGGCTTATTGTATAACGTGTTCGGCTTCGCTTTAGAAGTCACCAGTTTTTTTCTGTGAAACGGCACAGGATCGTGCCAGAAAGATTTAACGAATGCCAAAGCGACGCCGAGCGCGTTAGACAATAAGGCACCAATAAGGCCTCTGGGCGATTCTATAACCATAGAGATATATCTTGACATCAATATGTCGGAATTTTATTCGCATTTACCTTTTTTGTTTTATGTGCAATAAAGAGATATACATACATACATACATACATACATACATATTGATATGAACGACTACGAGAATATGCGCTTGTCACTAGTTGTCACTGTAATTTTGTCATTATTTACAAATATACTTTCGAACCATGTACAAGATTTTTCTTCATGAAAACACTTCGATACGTTACGTATTAATACTGTTTTACACTAGGTCATTTTGGGTAGACGGTTAAATAGTATTTCGTGACTACTTTAAAAAAAGCTCGTATTTCGAAATCGACAATCTTACTATATAGTGAACTTTACTAGGTTTGCTTTAAGTTTCACTTTATCTTACAGGTAGATTTGAGATACGAGGTTTATTCACGGTAGTATTTCCTTTTAATGCATGATATATGTAATCAAAATCAAAACACCGCACTGACTGACTGACACGACATTGACAGCCACAAAATGTTACCAGTCTTATAATGATTTCCAACGGAATTCTGCTGCATGACCGCACCTCAAAAATAAATGGTCAGGTTTTATATTTAGAAAACCTAAGACAACATAATTGGCTTGCTTCAAATATAAACGGAAATTACACGGAACAAACAGACGGTGAGGTCTATCTGTCAATTTCCACCAATCATAGGCTAGAATAATCGTCCCACGATAACTCTGCATAAGATATTAATTGGCAACCCAGAAAAATCACGCTGTGGTAATACTTTTTTCATGATATTCAGACATTTCTTTAACTATAAATAATAATGATAGTAGTAATCAAAAGTCGGTTTTTTTTTAAATATGGCTCTGTCCATTGGAGGAAAATTTTGCCAGTCTTTAGTAGGTTTTGTCGTTGTACGGTAAAATAAAATATAAAACGAAATTTGAGAGGTATTTTAATGGTGGATGGTGGAGGAACGATGACCTGTTTATGTTTAAATCTAATCAAAAGTTCAAAACGTGTTGTTTGACTATAAATCAGTGTTGCCATAAACAAACTCTAGATTTCTACTGTTGTCAGTTCGTTGCAGCGTTATCGTGGGACGATTATAGCTTGTCTCTCATTGGTGGAGAATGACTGACAGACCTCACTCGGCACTAGCGATCCTAACGGATTTTTGACTCACGATAGCCCTCATTATATAGGTTGTCCTCCTCAGTCAGTCCCCCAATGTTGCGGATCGTGACGTGACAGCGACAAACACCACCAAGAGCCTCTCTCCACTCACTCCGGTCTTCCCGGTTTACGGCGACGGTATCGCTTCGGACTACGCCCTCTACGTATTTTTACTTCCATTTCTCCCGTCACTAGTAGCTTTTTCAGGTTTTCGGATTGCTTGCGCGCCATGTGACTGAAACACTGCAGTACTCGGTGGAGGTTGTACTCTGGTAACAAATTGTTCATTCCTATTCCTAATAATTAACGGCACTAAATACATAGGGTGCTACAAACACGACGCGGCAGTAAGTAGGTACGTCATTGCCAGCGTTTGCACTAACGAATTTGAACATTTATAAAAACCTTGGTAATTGCATAGACGCACCTTAGTTCAAATACTTACTGTTACGGTTTTAATAATAACCACGGCCCCGGCCTCTCATAGGCCCGCCATGTCCCCCGAAATTTCCTCTCCCTCTTCGGCCATAATTGTTTTGCTCGTAATTGCCAAACTGTTGGTTAATATTTTCACCATGGCGCGAATCGTAATTATCTTGCATTCTACCATTCAAGTAGTTGGCCCTGGGTCCTTGTTGGTTGTATGGGTTGTCCTGGCCGAAGTTATTACTGTACCCAGGCGGCCTCAATAGTGGTCCTCTAATATCCGGCGTGTTATTCGTTGGCCTTTGATCCCATACATTTTGATTGAAGGACTCATTTGTGTTATGACCACCGAAATTGGGCTGGTTCGGTGGTGGTCCTCTCAGAAGTGGCCCCTGCTGACTATTAAAAGGAAGATGTTGTGAATGTTGATGTTGCTGCTGATGGTATTGCTGATGTTGCTGTGGCTGCTGGTGATGCAGGTGCTGATGCTGCTGGTTGTTGAAGGGGCTCGGTTGTTGCACGGAAGTTGCTAATGCTGAGTTTACAGCTGGATTACTGGGAATGCTTTGCATGATCGGTTTGGTAGATTCGAAGGCCGGACCGAGAGGCGGCATCGGAAGGTCTCCAAAGGAGCGAGGCTGCGGGCTGGCGGCGACGACGCCGGCCGGCGCCGGGGGCGCGGCCGGGGCGCACGCCGTGGACTGGATCGAAGCCTGCACTAGCGCCAGCAGGTTAGCCGCTGAACACGTGCTTTTAGACACATCTACTGGTGGACTATGGACAACTTCCGGCTCAACTGCTAGTGTTTTCGTCTCTTCTAACGATTTCTTTACAATTTCCATTTCCTGGCGAATTTGATTTTCTTTAACTTTTTGCGTAACAGATTGAAGTACCTGAAATTAAAGATAAAATGGGAGTGTACATAATGATATTGACTTCTTAAGCAATGCGTTCTATACCGTTTGGTTGGACGTCGTTTTATTTATTGTTTTTAGGGTTCTCTCAAAAGGAGAAATGGAACCCTTATAGCTTATAGGATCACTTCGCTGTCAGTCTATCAATCACAAACGGTTCACTAATATTTTGCCGAAACTTGTTTAACAAAAGTTCATTTCATAACCAATGTTTCATATACCTATCATTTCACAAATATGTTGTTGCAATAAAATGCTCATTTTATAAATAATTACTCGACAAATATACATTTAGAAACTTTGACACTTGACAAACACATGACAGACACACGCTTGAAAGACAAATTATTATTTCAAAAATGTTTATTCACTAATAAATAGTTTTTAAAATCGGTTATTTTGCAAAACGTGAATAGGTAAATATTGTTCCTTAAAAATTACTTTCTGCGTAACGAAACGCAGGGCGGTATGAAATTTATACTCGAACTCCGTAAGTTTATAGCACATTGCTTATAGATTTCTGAATTGGACTTCTAAGCTGGCCTTGTAAAAATTTCGAGCAAATGTGTTGAAAAATATTATACTCAACCCCAATTTCTGGACGGTGTCGGCGGAGCTTCGCTTCGCGGAGCTCCTATTCCACGTGCTTGAGGCGCTTCGCGCCTTGACGTAAGTCTAACCTAACCTAAACTTATTGTAAGCCTATTCATTCTTTCTGTCAGTCCGCCTGTCTGTCCGCCCGAACGTCCTTAAAAGGCCTTAAAAGGTCTTATTTTAAAAGGTAACGGCGGTGTAATATATTTATCACTTAGATTTTTTTTTAATTTAGAACTTAGAGATACTATAGTCGTCCCACGATAACTCTGCAACGAACTGACAACAGTTGAGATCTAAAGTTCGTGTATGGCAGCACTGATTTATAGTCAAACAACACGTTTTGAACTTTTGATTAGATTAAACATTATACAGGTCATCGTTCATTCATCATCCACCATTAAAATACCTCTCATATTTCGTTTTCTGGATTTTTTTACCGTACAACGGCATAACCTACTAAACACTAGCACAATGGTCCTCCAATGGACAGAACCATATTTAAAGAAAAACAGCAAGTTTTGATTGCTACTATCATTATTATTTTTAATTAAAGAAATGTCTGAGTGACATGAAAAAAGTATTACCACAGCATGATTTTTCTGGGTTGCCAATTAATATCTTATGCAGAGTTATCGTGGGACGATTATACGTATGCACGGTGTTTGTGAATGGAGGATTATCGCAATTTTCAGTGATGTTTATTTTCCCTTTAGGGATAGGCAAAGGAAACCAAGTCCGTACCAGCCAAGTCTGATTTAAGTTTTTTTTAATAGGCTTGTAAATTGGATGAATGACCATAATTTAGAAATATTTTTTCAAAAACAAAATTACTGCAGTTCAGACCATACCAAAGAACACCTCTAAATATAAATTTTTCGTACAACGGCACAAAAGTAGAATGCGTAGATACCTTTACATTACTCGGTTTTCATATTGATTCTAATGTCAATTGGAAATCGCACATCAAAAAGCTCAAAACCACATTATCAAGTTTCGCTTACGCCTTACGAGAATTAAAAAAAAGACTACAAATTTGAAATCTGCACTAGCCGCTTACTACGCTTATGCCTACTCGCGTCTCAAATATGGTATTATTCTTTGGGGAAACAGCACTGACATTCAAGACATATTTGTTTTGCAAAAAAGATGTGTACGGATACTCGCCAACATCAAAAGTCCGGAAACCTGCCAACCACACTCTATAAAACTGGAAATTTTAACACTAACATCTATATATACATATATTTGAAATTTGCAAATTTGTTAGGAAATACCCACAGTTTTATACAAAGGAAAAAGACCAAACACGCCGCTTTGGGACAAGATTTGGGAATAATTTAGCTTCACTTCCTGGATCGAAATTAAAACTGCACAAATCGAGCCCCAATTCAATGGCAATTAGAATTTATAATAAAATAAGTGACCATTGAAAAATGAAGATAACGGTAATAAATTTAATAAACAACTTAAACAGCTCTTGATAAGAAAATGTTATTACTCAATTGAAGAATATTTTAATGATTGAACTACCTAGATTATTATTTGATTACGAATGACATTTATTTTGGTTTATATTCTGACATAATTAGTTATTTTAATTTTATTGACTCATTTTAGGCTAGTATGACATTGTAATATACACTTATGCCCTTATTCATAAAAGTCACTCAAGCCTCTATTAGCTAAAATAGGTTCTGTCTTCTTCTTACTAGAGAAAATGTCAATGTGACAAAAAGGGATAAACGAACTTTAACGGCATATTAGTTAATATAGGTTTATGAATAACAGGGTCAGTTATTATTTATGATACTGAATTCCTTTCAATTGTGGTTTAATTGTAATTTTAATTTTTAATTTATTGCATCTCTCTTTCTCTAAAATGCTTGTAATATACATATATGTTTGTATTGTACCTTGACATGTGAATTGCATCAAATAAATGAAATGAAATTAAGTTACTGAAATAGTAGGATAGTCTTATGAACTAAAAAACAATTACTTTGCTCACCCGCGACCACTAATGACAAATAGTTATATCTGTGCGGCAAATGTATGTTTCCATGCAACACCTCCACCTCCACTGCTACACGAATCAACACATGCCACACAGACCCAACTATCACCACCACCACTATACTAAACGCTGACGCGTTTCGGCACTCTCCACGAGGCCATTTACGAAGCACAACAACAACCGCTCAACATGCCACCACTTCCACTACTGACATATGTAAACCATGTACTCAACTTAGTTAATGACAAAACCAACGTACCCACTAATATTTTATAAATTCCAAACTACCCTTTTATGTAAGTCCTAAACTACCCTTTTTTAAGAAATGAATTCCAAACTACCCTTTTTATTTTTATTTTTAATCTACGCCAGGTACCCCGTTATTTTTAACCGAGTACGGTAAAAAGAGAAGTCATGTTCTCATTATTACTATGACACATTATTAAAATTAGAACCAAGTCGTAACAAAGGCGAAGAAACCAAATTAACTTGTTCATTAATAATAGACCCCATGTTGTTGTACCTAATAATTTCCAATTGTTCTAAAACCGATAGCCGCAAACCCTTATCACAATAATGTAAAATTTCGTACGTATCTGAGTCTAACAACGAATGATTCGTTTCTAATAAATGCTTGGCAAAGTTTGATTTCTCTGGATGATCATGCCTATATGACGAGACATGCTCTTTAAATCTAGTATCAAAGCTTCGACCGGTTTGTCCAATGTATACTTGACTACAGTCGCCACAAGTGAGTTTATATACGCCCGACCTGTTCCCTTTATCCACCTTTTCTTTGTTATTACAAAGTCTAGAACGTAAAGAATTAGTAGTCTTAAAGGCAACATTGATGTTATTTGATTTT